>VZTF01003267.1:2095234-2243286 GCA_013397755.1 Cnemophilus loriae
GGAGAGGAGCCGAGGCACCGGGATTCGCGTCTTGTGTGGTTTTAAAGGAGCGGGGAGCCGCCACTGCCGCCATGGGGCGCCAGCGACCCCCGCCTAAAATAAAGAGAAGGGCGAAGGAGATGGTGGAAGGTCTGGGAGCGCAAGGCCTGTGAGGAGCGGCTGAGGGAGCTGAGGGTGTTTAGCCCGGAGCAAAGGAGGCTCGGGGGTGACCTTATCGCTCTGTATAACTCCCTGAAAGGAGGGCGTAGCTAGGTGGGGGTCGGTCTCTTCTCCCAGGCACCAGTGACAGGACAAGAGGACACAGCCTCAGGCTGCAGCAGAGGAGGTTGAGGCTGGACCTTCGGATGGATTCCATCACAGAAAGGGTGATCAGACATTGGAATGGGCTGCTTAGTGAGGTGGTGGAGTCACCACCCCTGGAGGTGTTTAAGGAAAGACTGGATGTGGCACTTGGTGCCATGCTTTAGTTAATAGGGGATGTTCAGTCATAAGCTGAACTTGAGAGGTGTTATCCAACCTAATTCTGTGAAAGCCATGACTAGAGTGAGGGCTCACTCGGCCTTGCATCCCCCGATCCACAAGCACCCCAGGCTTAGGAGTTCAGACCCTGGTAAATGCCAATTCCGTGTGAGAGAGGCACAGAAACAGAAAATTCCTTGAAAACTCGGTGGAAAGGTAGTGGGCAGCGCTGTGGAGTTTAAAGCCTGGGCTGCAGCCCACAGTCGTTAATCAAATTCACCAATTAAAGGACAAAAATATTAGACATGACATATGCAAGCCCACAATGCAGTTTCAGGAAAAAATCTATCACAGCACCCCATAAAGAAAAATTGAGGTGGAAATAAATGATAGTGCGGTTAGTAAAGGAAGTAATAAAATCATTGCTTATATTTTTGAGGGTAGGCTTTATAATCAATTCCTACACTCAAACAAGGAAATGGGTAAGCAAACACGAGCCTGGTATTTTAACCTAAATTTTAGGGGAAATTTGCCTAGACATTGAAAACCCACTGGGAGGATCCATGCTCTGTTTAAACCTAATGTTCTTCTGTGTGAATGAATGGATAGACTTCAAGCATGCTCAAAAATAGTATTTTGAAAACGCTGCGAGCCTAGGAGTAAACTGCTTGAAGTTACCTGGCTGCTTCCTCACTTGCATATCTTGGAAATTAAAGGTTTATTCCTCTAGTCATATTATAGAGCTCAATTGGCCAAAGCTATGAAGATGTCCTCGCCAGACCATTAAGTGTTTTGGAGGAGTGACTTCTCTATCACCAGGCCCTACTGCTGTCACAGAGAAACAAGCTGTGCTGGGTGTCTGGAGCTAAGTGTCTAACCAGCATAGTGTTTAGAAGTCGAAAAGTTCTGTAATGTGTTCTGAATATCTTAGTACTGCTGCTTCTGTGGTGTGTTTTGCCCTACAGCCCGAGGGAAAAGGAAAATTAAAAAGCAGCCAAATGTGTCACCAAGCCCTAGGCCTTCATGCTTTCTGTATGCTTTGGAGTCTGGCTGTAGTTTGTCTTTCTTCTTGAGCTCAGGAAGAAACATGCTTTCAGATTTCTGCTGAGTTGTCTTCTCCTTTCATGGAAATGGTAGTAATAGGAATTAATAAATGTTCAGGTGTGCTGGCAGGCACAGAAGGAGATTGAACTTCTCTTATGTCCTGGTGAAGTCCTCTAACCATTAAAATATTGGATGAGAGAGTGGGACGAGATATTTCTTTTCTTGTTGTTGAGAGGAAAACTGACACTCCCTACTTCAAGCCCTCGGCTTGGCTCCTAAGCCGTGTTTGCATCACAGTGTCTAAATATCATGAAATTTAAGTTTTGCCTCTTTTTAAATAAAACTTAACCATCACAGGCGTTTGTCATTCAATTAATGAAATTCCATCTCGTAAGAAGCAAGGCAAGAAAATCAGCTATGCATTGATGCATTCTCTGACAGCTGCAGTCCTCAAACACTTCCACTAGATGCCTCTATTGTTATTAAACTTCCGAAATGTAATTCCTGTTTAGTCTAATCATTTAAGGCACATTATCAAGACTTTTTCTCTTGACATTGCAGCTAAACTACATGATTTGCAATCATTAAAAAAAAAAACCCAAGCCCATTTTAAAACACACATCACATCAGCTTTATACAATATTAATAAACAAAGCAACTTTATGTTGCTAGTTTCTACGATCTTTTTATTAATTCATAACCCCCTCCCAGCAACCAGTCAAAGAAGGGTCACACATGGACCCATATGCAAAAAGTAGACATCTGAATAAAATACATGTACTTCTGAGTGATGGTTGTACAGTTTAGGGAACAAGGAGGCCTGTGCAATGGGTTATTGGCTCTGTGGTGATGCACACTGAAATTAGATTTCTTTAATTGCAGTAAGGCAAGCTAAGAGTATGAGGAAGGATTTCTTACCCACTTTTTTCCACTTGGGTATTAGTACAATTTTCTTGAAGCTGATCATTCCATTCAAAAGAAGGCAAATTCTGCTGTATAAATCGTATTAAGAGACACCTCCCAACGGCACCCTTGCCCTTAAGCTACTTAAAATAAAAGTCCAGGGAGGAATTGCTACTCTTTGGCAAGTTTGCCAGGTACCTGTTACTAAGTTATTAACTGAGAAGCAGTGTGACTCCCAAAGGAGACAAGAGAAGTTTGGTAACAAATTCCTTCTCTGCCTCCTAAGTAGATCTGTAGAGCGGGAGATTTTCTCCTACAAAACGTGAGACCTTTGTGACAGGGATCTTGTCTCTATAGCTTCCTGTAAACTGTCAGTCTTGGTTTCTGGTGTTACACAATAACAATGCCAAATAAAAACGTTTCTACCATCTGCTCTAAAGCGAGGAGCCTTGGAACCTCCCTAGTTAAGTCACTCTGGAAAATGATGCCATGAGTCACTAGGAACAATGGTTCATGCATGCTCCGTTTTTCCTCAGCTTTGCTTAGAAATCACTCTGCTTGAAGGGCCTAAAGTTTGAAGGTAATTCACTTAGTAGCTGGCATCCAGTAAAGAGTGCTAGAATAACTTTAAATAGGCCACAGGGGAGAGAGAAAGCTCATGGGATTAGGTGGAGTATGCACTTCTTCATTCCTGAACATATGGTTGCTGCCTGCAAATGAGGAAACAACCTTTCTCTTCAGCGTCCAGATGCAGTGCTGCACAGTGGGCGGCTACCAAGGACGCTCCCTTTGCCCAGAGCAGCTCCACCCCACAGCTGAGTAAAAGGGATGTTAGCAGAAATGTCTATAAAGGCCTCTTTTTCCCATCTTAAAATAGAATTAAAGGAAGGAGATGATCCAGAATCAGGTCAGAAGCAGCTTCCTAGAAGGGGAAGAAAGATTCATCAATGTTTTGTAAAGAACTATGTATCTGAGTGTGCTGAATCCCTGGAAAATTATGAAATCCTTCATTCTCAGAAAAAAAAAAGGCTTAAAATCTTTGTGCTCAACAAGTCGAGAGGAAATTATTTTTATAGTCCAGCACAGCATTTGTTCTCAGTTATCACGTGTGGGATGTCCACTAATTCTGCTACAGAGCACCACTGAGTTCTGCTCCCCAGCTGACTGCTAGGACTGCATGCCACTCAACAGCTTTTCTGTCAGAATTTCTGCATTTGGTTTTTTCCCCTGCTAAACTAAAAAAACCCAACCCCAAAAAACAAACAAAAAAACCAAACCAAAACAAAACAAAACAAAACAAAACCAAAACAAAAAAAACCAGGTCTACCATCTTTTTGAAAAGTTCCTCTTCTTTATACCAGTCTACATAAATTTAGTATGGAAATAAGTGTTAAATTAATCACAACCTAATAATTTGCAGTATATCCTGGTGGGGCTGGGTGGGCTGAGACAGCTCAAGTGCAGTAAATTTGCAAGTGATTTTACTAGTGCATGCAGTGTCCACAGCGTGGGGCTGTTTGCTAGTACATGTCTGTTGTGAAAGCCAAGGCTTTTTTGCTTTTAGGGCAGTGGAAGAAAACCACTGCTGCAGGCTCTGGTTTGATTTGAAAACCCCTTGAAGTCTGTGTGCAATGGATGCATTTGTGTTTATCATTTAAGTCATCCAGCTAAAGTTTTCTACATTTCTGTATGGAGTCAGATTCTGTTTATGATCTGGATGTAGTTAGTAATCCAATATCTTCCCTAAGACTGCAGTCTCTCCTACACAGACAGGGCTAGATTGTAGGAAAGGAGCAGAGCTTCATTTATGTTGGACTGCTGTGTATTAAGCATCCCTGTTCTTCAGTCTGGGTTTGTTTGTAAGAGCCACAGAGAGGATTAAACAACATAGGAAAGACTTTCTAAAGAACAAAACACAATTTTTGAATATAAATATATCAGATATATCGTTGGAAAACTCAATTATGGTGTTCTCTTTATGCTCCTGTCATTTTTCAGCCCATCAGTGTCAATTATGGTCAAGCATTTCGACACTTGTTCTATGTTTCCTAGTTTCAATTGCAACAACTGAAGAGTTAGAGGCAGACACCTCATATTCTGTATGTGAAGTTGATACTGGAACACCAAAAAGGTTTCTGACTTCTGCGAGCTAAAAGAACAACTGTCATTTGGTCTAACCTACCAGCAAAATAACCCTATGTTACACCTTCTTCCTCAGTTTGACTCTTACCCTATGTTTGTATTAGATCTGGATGTCTTTTTGAAAGGCTGGTAGGCAGCCATTGGAATCAACTCCACTGCATCAGCAGGTGACCTGTCTAGCATTTAATTACCTCTGCATGTGAAATTCATGCCATCTCTGCAATACCTTCTTGTCTACACTCATTTTACAGCCATCAGTTTGCCTTCTGATGAAGAAATGTTGAAGTGGGTATTCAGCTGGGTATTTGTGGGCTGATCTACTCAACTGCTATTTAAAAACCAAAGTCTCATACCATACAACAGCACAAGGGGGCATGAGTTTTCAAAATATTTTCTTATTGATTGGTTTTCATTGCTAGCTTTGCCTGAAGGAAGAGATACCTGCTAATTCCTAGAAGTCCTTCCAGCTTGATCCACTGTATACTCATCGAGTTGATGAGTACTTAAACCCAGATATCCAGAAAGGTCACCTGTGAGCAAGGTGCCCTGAACTTACCTTGTCTCATTTACTGCAAAGTGTTCAAAACTGTGCCCTATCCATTTTTACTCATTGATTTTTTTGAAATTACAGATATCTGTGTAAACACCTTGGTGAAGCTTTTGGAGGTTCAAAACATGAACACCGATACCAATCTGTTCTTCATCACTGTTAATATTTTAAACAGTAACACCTATAATGTCAGCACCTTGCCTGAGTGACTGTCAACCAATACTCAGCAAAACATACATGTATGTATATATGTATATACTTGATGCTTAGTTCTAGGTGGGTAAGAAAAGGTCATTTTACCAAATATTTTATTTATGATAATTTGTAATAGCTAAGTTAGTGCCTGAAATTTTTGTTTCTGAAGTGGAAGACTGCTCTTGTCTGTTCTGTCCAAAATTGTTAGAGAAGGAGGATCATTTGTACACCCTGTACATCCCTTCATGAGAGCTTTCTAATTATGTTGGCTGCCACCTGCATTTGCTGCTTTCCCTTGAGTGAGTGAACATATTTAACTTCATTTCCTTTTTCAAAGGTGTGTTCAGTGACAAGTTCTTTGATTTACATCACTGTAGCAGAATAAACCTCTGAAAAAAAACCAAATTAAGCTGTGCTTATGGCTGTTTTACCATAAAGAGTTTGAGTAGTCATTTGAGCAGAGCAATGGAGCTGGAGCACACCAGTGAGCTCACACAAGACTACCATCCTTGCTGTTGATGTATGGGCTGCATGAACAGACAGGGAGGTGGATTAACAACTGTCTGAACAGCCAAGCCTGGGGGGTGGTGATTAGTGGCACAAAGTCTAATTGAAGACCAATTCAAAAGATGCTTGGATATGTCCCAGGGCAACCAGCCATAGCTGGGCCTGCTTGAACAGGGGGGCTGGACTGGATGACCTCCAGTGGTCTGTTCCCACCTCAGCCACTCTGTGATTCCATGAATATGGCTGCGTATTTTAAGAATGGCGTTTATTCTAACCACAGAGAAGCATGGTTTCAGAGCTTCCTTTGGTAGCTAATGGACTTCCTTACCCTTCTCTGTGACAATGTGTCTTCCTAATACACATTTTAAAATCTTTAATCTTAAATAGTGATGTTTAGGTCATGTTGAAACTAGCAAAGCCTTCCATACAACCAAGTATAGAATGTGGCTTTTCCTGTAGCAGCCAGTGCAGGTACAGTACCTGTAATTTCACGTTACCAGATTCTGTTCCTTGCAGGATGCTGTTCTCCAGTTGCTTATCATATTGCCAATCTTCAGGCAGCTGAAATTTCCCAGGTTGTGTTTCTTCCATGGGCTCTGTTTGGAAACTGAAAACGCTGAAAACTCTTCTGAGTATCTAAAATAGACAGGCAAGATCTCATTTTAGAGAGGTCAACAATCCTTGGGTTTACTTGAAATATTTAAGCATGACTTCAAATTTGGGAAGATCATCTCCTTTTAATACGGGGGAATATAATCTGATGAATAGCCACTGAAACTTGACCAAGCTATTAGTGTCTGAAAACCTGAACCCCAGCTGTTCAAAAGCAACCTAAACTTCCAAAGCGTAGTCTGAGAAACATCGCTTGGAAAGACTGTCAGATTTACAAACGTCCTCAGCACACTATTATTGGACCAGTAGATATTTCATTATATTTTAAACAAATTTCCACTTATGAATCAGCTGTCCCTTTCTTCCTGCTGTAATAAAGTATAATTAAGAGTCTTCCAAGGAGGAATTGGGAAGCAGTGATTAGGCCTGTACATGCAGGTAGACAGAACCTTGATCCCCAGCTGCTGTGCAACACAGCTTCTTCTCCCAAACTGTCCTGGGTGGTCTGTAAGAAGTAGAAAGACCCAGAGTCAAGAGAAGGGGAGAGCCAAACTTTTGCAGGCCACCTGGAAGGCTCTTGACAATTTTACCTTTCCTTTACTTGTTCTCCCTATTCTCATCTTCACTGATGATGATTTCTGATGGTGGGGTTTTTTCGTTGTGTGATGTGATTTTCTTTGTCTCTCATATCTCAGAGTTGCATGGCAGAAACCTCTGTTATTTTGGCGTGGTTCGCTAGCAGTATGTCAAACAACAAGAACATTTTAAAATACAAAATCCACTTCTAACAATATATAGAGTAAAAGGCAAAACTGCATTTTTTTCAAACCTTGACAGAACAATTTTTTGTTACCTCAGAAGCAATTAATGTTGCATCATCTTTCTTTTCATTTTACAGTCACAGTGCTTGACTCAGGAAAGATAATTTTCAGTTTTCTGTGTTACCATTACATACACACATGAAGTCGTATTCATGAAAAAAATATTCTACTTTTGAATAAAACTTCTGAAATCTCTTGAGAGGCTAGAAATGAATAATAAAGAAACTATTCACCACTTCTTGAAACAGACTCATTACAATGAGGATTGTTAATATTTTTTTCCTTTCATGTTTCTGGAAAAAAGAAATCCCTAGAAATGCTGCAAAGATAAAAAAAATCTTCCATAGTGTATTTCAACTTTGCACAGCAGAACTAAGACTTCTGTTCAAAAATCTGTTAAAATATTATCTTAGCTAATATTACTAAAGGGACAAAAAATATTAACTATGGAAGATTTTTCATTACACAGAAATCTCCAGCCATGGCTCAGACAGAGACCATTACTGTCACTTCACATTTATATCAATTAGTGTTCCATCCTTACCTTGCATACTGCTTTTCATCTTGTCATCAGATATTGAAATAGAAATGTGAAAGATTTCCTTGGGGGTATGGTTTAGGGAGGGAGAGGAAGTAATTTAGAGAAGATGTTTGAGGCAATGAGTTGTGAGACAAAAGTGGAAGCCACATTTTGGAGAAGGTATAATAGTTAATATTGAAAGGTCCTTAGTTTAAGTCAGTATTAAAAAAAAATAACTGAGGGGATCTTTCAAACTTTGGTGTTAGCAATAAGAATACAAGGACATAAATTAGCAAATAGAAGAAAAGGTGACAGTTGTCATTTGCAGTCTGTGAACCAAGTAAACAGAAGAAAATACATCTGAAATATAACAAGGACGCAAAAAAGAATTTTATATTTTGGTTAATATATCATACTTTTAAACAAAATTAGCCGTGCATGTGCATAATGAAAATACCCATAGTTACACTACATGTTTATTACAAGCAAAATGTCACCTCATGGTGTGAAAAACCACATAATTTTGTTGTTCAATCAATTTCTGATACAGAATTTCTTAATCGTTCTATGATAGATTTACTTTTGGACATTGGAAATCATTGAACTGGCTTAAAAGGGACTCACTTTCAACAGGTGGGAAACTTGCTGTTTCTAAAGTTGTCTTCAAAATATCCCCATCTGAAAATCCAAATATTAAGTTATGCAAATTGGTATGTTATTTTTAAAATCATGACCGTAAAGTCCAATATCATTTAGCAGTCTCTCGAGTCAGAGTTAATAAAATTCCAGCTACAGATTTTTCACCCCCAGTTTGGCAGAGAAATACTGTATAATTACAGGTTACAAGCTGGTTGATGGTGACTTCACACAAAAGGATAATGAGACATTTCTTTAATAAAATGCTTTTAGTGAGTAATGTTTCTACTTAGTCTTTTCTCATTTTAAATCGATACTTTAGCTTTATATCTCCGATTACCTACATTTCCAGAAAAATGCTTCAAATACTAGAATATACGTACCAGTTTATGAATCATGGGTTTTTCTGGTTTTTGTTAAATTGTCAGTTTAATAACACAAGATATGAGAAGACAGTCAACACTACATCAGATAAAATGCCAGTAGCAGCTCACTGGGAGTGAAATAGCAGCAGTGTGATTTGATTCCAGACTTCTTCATAGGATTGTGTTGCTTTAAGGCCATTCAGTAGCCTGTTCCCATTTAAATGAAATTCATACCTGATATGCAAAAGACTTAAATTTTAAATGCTGTAATGTAATAATATATAAATAAATTATATGTAAACTGTAGCTTCACCTGATATTATCTGCATTTGTGGGGTTTTTTTCATTCTTAATTCATAGGATTATGAAATATACTTTTGTTTTCAAACAGCTGGGGATGACATTTCTGGTTTGTAAATCTTCAAGTTGATTAATTAAGCACTTACTATATTACTATATTTCTAATCTCAGAAAATAGATATTTTAAACAACAACAAAGACAGTTTGTTACATTTCTCCAGGCTCACACCTCCGTGTTCCTCCATTTACCCCGTGCTAGCCTGTTTATCAGACCATTTATTTTTCTCTACTTTGTACCCCTGCAGCACAGGGTCCCCTCTCAGAAGGCACTCAGCAACTGCTCCAAACCTCTTACTTGCCTATGCCACATACAAACATTTAAGTTACTATTTCCCGTGGCCAACAGGTTGTGTTCCAGAGAAAGAATCCAGTTTCCAACCAAAAAGTAATACTTTCATTCCTATTCAGGATTACAGAGTTGAACTGAGAGCCCAAACTGGAGTAAAGGGACACTGTTTAATCTGATCTGGACTTAATGCCATGATTATAGTAGGTTTGCCTACAGCACAGCACAGATGCTTTAATAATTTTCAGGCCTTCTTAAAGACCACAATATCTCCTTGTCATTTTGCTGATGACAATGGTCATTGTCAGGCCCTTCTTTATATCCAGGAGGTAGTGACCACAGTTAAACAAGAAAAAGTGTCTTCCTAAACCTTGTCACTAACTGGATATCTTATGCCTGGAAGCACAACTATAATTTATCCTATATAAAGCAAATGTGTTTGTTTGATTTTTCATCATGTCCAGTTCCTGAGAAGCTTCCTTTTCTTGGAGTTACATAATTTAGTGGCTTCAGAAGGTTTTTTCACCTTTTTCAGTCAGGCCCAATGATATGCATGCCAGTTATTAAGGGAAGACATAAATTTCTTCATCCTGTGTGTGGTAAGTGCAGGAAGATTATCCCTAATGCATTCAGGACAGTTACTTTTCTTCATGATAGAAGCAATATAGAATCTAAAATATTGTTTGCTTTGTAGTAAAGATCTGAACTTGATGCCCACTTAAAACACATTGTTTTAATTTCAGTAACAATACTTTGGGATGATGAATCATTTTACAGAAAACTCACAGCTATTCTTATTGTGCTAAAGTCTCTTAAAATTGAAAAGAAACTTAAAATTGGGAATTGTTTAAACCACAGTACATTAAAACCTTTAAAGAATTAGTGATATAAGAAAAAAAAAAGAAATACTAATATTTTTCTTTATTAAATATGCAGCTAAAAAAATGTATGACATACCTAACAATATTGAAATGCTGCATACTTGCTGAATGCTGAAGCTACTTAAACCAAATCTTGTGAATTTATAGCTGAAGTTTTTTATACCGTCACCAATATATTGCTATTTGAGAGCTGCTCTGTTCAAATTAAAAAGGATATATCCATAAAAGCAAAAATGATGATCAACTTAAACCAGTCAAAAGATAAACCTGTTCTAATGGACCAGCAGTAACAGGAAAATAGGCAGCATTTACGATCCATCTAAATGGATATGGAGAGAGTGATTAAGTATTCAGCTGAGAGCCATACAATATTGAGGTGGGTTTTCTTTTTAGTCCCTAGGAAAAAAATCAAATCTAATGGAAAGCAAAAGCTCTACATGCTTTGAGTGCACTTTTTGGAAATCTGGAAAACAAAAGTGTTTAATACAAGAGGGTGATAAAAGAGGATATGGGGAGTTGAGTGCACTTTTCTTCAATCTCATTAGTTATATTGAGAATAGCCAAAAGCTGAATGACAGCTTTACTTAAATTCTGTGATTTTCAGGGGCTTTGGTTATTTGGCTATAGCATTAACTGCATCAGTTTTAATTTACCTCACTCTAAAAAATAAAATATTAATACTATTCTTTCCTTTTTTTAAAAAGGAGAAAATGTCCTCATTAAGGCATTGTATAAGACTGTAAACAAAATTATTGCTTGTTGGGTTTCCAAAAGAACTGCATACATTCTAGCTAAACTGGTTTTTCTATCTACTTTTTAGGCATTTACCCTATTATTCTCTCATAAAATAAAACTAACAAATCGTAAAGCTGCTTTCAAAGTTTAAAAAGGGCTATTTTGCCACTGTTTATTTGGCATTTCATATCATTCTCCCTTAAAAAAAATTCATTAAAAGTGCTTGCGAATTGGTACTTTAATATCCTGAGAACATGGAAATGTATTTTCTATAGGAGTATCTCAAGAAAAAGATATCTTCTCATTCTTTTAGTCTATGTATAGACGAATATTGCCAGATTTGTAACATTGCTCCTTATCTAAGTCTTTATCAGGTGCCTGTTGTGATTCATGTAAACATATTGCAGGTAGCAAGAGATACTGCAGAATTATATATATAAAACAGGAAAAAACCCCACAACTAAACCCCAGAGACTGATAAGAATACAGTATGTGTAAAATTCAAGGAGTTTCCTCATTGTTAGGTACTTGGTCTATAATCTAAAATGCTCTTTTAAGGTATGTGTAATCTTAAAGGGACGATCATACTTACTTCTCTTTCTGATGCTCTTCGAATGCAAATCCACACAGATGCCAATTTACAGCTAACCAAGGGCACCTTTGATTTACAAGCATTTCTTCAGAGTTCACCAGAAAGCAAGATCCTTTCCTGATCATAATCCATAGTAAAGGCAAAAGCATTTTAAAATAAATGATGCTCAACTGTGCTTGTCCTGGAGATTAGGGCAAACCATAAAACTAGACAATTCTAATTCACTCATCTTGTATTTCCTCCTTCTCTTCCTTTTGTAGTGAAAATCAGCTGTGATTCTTTATAAAATGTCAGGACAGCCTCAGAGAAGCCTCCCTTTCTTAGTTCTGGCAGCCAACAAGGAGTGAAATGCACCTTCATGAGAAGGAGCAGAGAAAATAATCTCCTCTTTCAGTTTATTCACCACTGAAGAAAAATTATTGGCTTTGACTTCCAAACATTGCCAAAGATTATATTCTTATATCAGCAATGGTCAATACTTTGGACCACCAGTGTCAAACTGGAGGCGGAACAAGCAGTTTAAAGTATTCCCCCTGAAAAACAGGAACAAAACTTTTCATTCTATTCCACTGAGTGTCTTAGAATATCAATAAATTTGGTATATTCAAAGATATATTTTCCCCAGAAAGTGTTCTTTAAAAGCAAAAATATAAAGTATAATGTTTATTCAAAAAAACCCAAAAAACCCAGAAACAAAAACATACAAACAAACAAAAAAGTTAACATGTAGGATTGTGCACTCCAGGATCAGATTAAGGTATCTATTCACAGGGAAAACTTTCCCTAGTATGATCTATCCAGTATGGACTGTGGTTTACCTATCAAAGGTGCAAAAAACACCACTGTAAACCAGGCAGGGCGTTGGTCACAGTATCTGATTTTTGTTAGAACAGCTCTTCAAGATCAATGCAAATAGAAAGCAAAACGTGGACAAAAATGCAGTAGTATTTCTATATGGAATCATAGATAATTATATTTAAAGCATTGTATAAAAATAACCTTGTGGTTTAGAAGTGTTAGTCCCCATTCCCTACCTTTGCTTCAAGTAAACCAGAAGTTCAAACTTTGAATTTCATGCAGCTTAAGATAAAATATTTGAATCTTTTACCTCTGAGTCACCTGAATGTTAGCATTATTGAAAGTGATGCTGAACACATACCCCCGAGAATACCCCCTTGGGTTTTAAAACATTGGAGTAGCAGACTCTTTTACTTGTCCAACAACTGATTGAGTTTTCAGATGTCTTCTGGGGTTTTTAAATGAGTTAAAAGCATGGCTCTTTCCTACTGTCTTTACTTTTAGAAGTATTACTGTCTATGTTCCATAATGTTGATCCTAAGCAGGATGAAGAAAAATAACACAAAAACCATTAATAAAACCATAATTGAGCTTTATGAGAACATATATTTAGCAATGGCGTAACCTCAAGAGAAGCAGAGAGATATGTTTTGAAACACTGAGAAGGAAATGGTAACCTATAATGATCTTACACATCGAAGTTCTATTTGGATTTACTAACCGACCGTGTAGAGGCAGGATTTCCTTTATTCTCGATGGTCACAGCTCCATCAGCATTTATATTAACAGCCTCAAGAAAAGGCCCTGAAGAAAAAGCATTTTTGATTTAGACTGTTTCTCTTTGGAAGCACAATCAATTTCATTCCTCCATAAAGACCTTCTCTGAGTTCTTATGGCAAAAATGATTAATTTAAAACCACTCTTATGCAAGATAAAATTCAGTAGAAAACTTCCGTGTTTGCTGAATTTTAGGAGCCTCCATGGAAATTCACCTAAACAAAAATATCCTTTTTTTTTTTTATAGCTGGAAGACAAAAAGTTGCTAATTTTAAACTCAGTAATAGTTTGGGAGTTTTGTTCTTTTCAGATGAGCACACAAACTTCTGGGGAAAAAAAATTATGAAACCAAAACCTTATTGATTCTAGGAACAATTTTATGAAGAGATAAATTCTTTCAAGTCACTGGTCATGGGCATTATAAAAGATGCTAAGAAAGACAGAATATATGTAGACCTCTTGAAATAAAATTGTCTACAATAGCTGTGTGCCAGGCCCCATCAGCAGGTTGTTACTGACATGGAAGGGAGGGGTCCCAGCTACTGAGTCACTGAAAACACTGCCGTAATGCTGGGTGTTTCTTGGCAGTCTTCTAGCCACATGATGAGGTCTGCTATTGATTAGTTTGTAAAAAACTGATGTGATTATTGGCTAGAAATAGCAGAGTCCCAGCTGGAGCATACCTGGCCTTTAATTCTGGTCTGTCCAAGCCGTGCTACATGGGTAAAGATCAGGAGGAAACCTATATAGGAAAAGAGGTCACTAGAGAGCAAAATCACTATATAAAGTGGAAGTGCTGTACAAGATCTTTTTGTCTAGGAGAGGCTCAAAAATGTCCAGAGAAGGGCAACGAAGCTGGTGAAGTGTTTGGAGAACAAGTCCTGTGAGGAGTGACAGAGTGAGCTGGGGGTGTTCAGCCTGGTGAAAAGGAGGCTCAGGGGTGACCTTGTCCCTCTCTACAACTGCCTGAAAGAAGATTGTACCCGGATGAGGGTCAGTCTCTTCTCACAAGAAAAAAGCAATAGGGCAAGAGAAAACGGCCTCAAGCTGCACTAGGGGAGGTTTAGATTGGATAAAGTGTTGGCAAGCATTGGAACTGGCTGAAGTGGTTGAGTCACCATCCCTGGAGGTATTTAAAAGGTATGCAGTTGTTGTACTTAGGGACATGGTTTAGTGGTGGACTCGAGGCTAATGGTTGGACTTGATGATCTTAAATGTCTTTTCCAACCCAAATGATTCTACAAAAGCCATCCAGAAATCTTTTTACCTATTCCCAAAGTTTGACAAGTTCTGCTTTACAGTTTTTCCTGCACCAATTTACTGCTCCCTTGTTTGTCAGAGTGAAGTGCTGCTAAAAGGCCAGAAGAAGTTTAGCTTCTCTGCTATTGTTCTCAGTGTTATGCATGTATTTATAGCAAGTTGGGTAGTTACACTTTAGTTGCAGGAACTTGCAACTTGTAGAAAATTTCTTAGATTGTTGAGTTGTACAGTACTTAATAAAATTTGCCTGTGGCAAAGAAATAAATCGGGGCAGTGATGCTTGATTACTGACATGAGTACTGCAACAGTTAAATATTGACTTTGGGTGAATAACTTCAAAAGCAATACTGTGGTCCCAGGCAACTGGAGCCTAAGGTCTCTTAAACATTTGTATCCTTGGCTTACAGAAATAATTTCAGCAAACTTTTGCTTAGTAGTCTCTTTGGAAAGAAGGAATAGGAAACGCTATCTGTTCTAATCAAACACAGGTAATTCATATACTACCTTCCCACATATTTGAATAACCATTTAAACAAAACATACCCCTTTTCAAAGCATTAATCACACATCGGCACACATCTAACTAAAATGTACATAACTTACAATAAATTAAAATAGGCAGAATCAAATGTCAAATCCACCATAGCTAAAATTAGTGATACATCTGTAAGATGAATCCTGTTACTTCAGGGATACCTGTACTCAAAGCGTTTTGGCCCAGCCTTGGTACCTGAAAATGTGAAGCGCCAAGTAAGATCAGGAAAAAAAACCACCCACCATAATGCTTAATTATTTGGGGTCTTTTTTAGTAAAAATGTGTATTTATTTCTAATGTAGACTTAGAATAATGTCTTCACTTTTCAATATTATTAACTTTCTTAAGACATGTCGCGTAGTAGTGTAATACATTTATATTTTTAATTAAAATAGGAGAACAAAACAGCCCATACAGACCAGACTCCAAAATATAACACAGCTTCATAGCTCTTGGTGTTGAAGAAGTATAGAACTCTAGTAATTGAGATTATACTTGTCAGTGCTGCAGCTTAAACTAAGCTGAAAGTTAAGGACAAAAATGTTAGAAGAAAGAGGAAAGCAGCCCAGCATGGTATAGAAGATGATTGGAGAATAGCTATTCTCTTATCCAAAGGGATTCATGATTTTGATAATTAAAATTTTGAAATATTATCAGTTTTTCATAGTAATAAATTTTCTGAGTTGTGGTATATGTGCAAGTGTATTTAAAAGAAAAATCTGTGAGATAATTTTATAAGCAAGCAATATGGTTTCCTCAATCTCTTTTACAACAAAGACTTGGAAAGAGCAAGATGACAGTGACATTGGAATGCAGTGTGCATTGTCTTTTACTGATTTGATTTATTAAAACGTAGAGTATGTAAAAGACTGGAAAAAATCCAATAACCAAAAGAAAGTAGACCAGTGACTCTAAGAAGAATCCCTTGTAATTTACTCCCCTTCTCACTTCAGAGATGTTGTCAAAAAAGAGCTGCCAAAAGTGAAAATTCTGCATGGTGTCTGCATGGTGTCTGCAAATCCAAGCCATAGGACACCGGACCAAATTTTTCTTAATTAGCAAAGATCCTTCACCAGAAATTCCAACTGCACATATCCCAGTCAAGAATATTCTATTACACAATCATTTTGTTAAACACTGAGCAACCAAAATTTGTATTAGTTTCAGTTTCTAAATTTGAAATCATAACTGAGGTGTAATAAAAACACATTGATCACCACGACAAACTCACAACAAGGAAAAGTTTGGTTTTTTTAAATTATTGTTCACTTATGAAAATATGCTTGAATCCACTGTAGCTTTGATGTCTAAAGCTTAGACCTTTCATATATAATGCAGTTCTTCCTTATACTGAATGTTCACTATTAATGGTGTTTGTCACATAAAATGTTATTTTTATAGATCAGTATAGACAGATATTAATGATTCATCTGTTGGGAAAGCAAGGATGTAACAATGAGTAGTTCTATTGAGTACATCATACTGCATTATGAATCATAAGACTAAAACAGATTCCTGTTCTGTGACAGCATCAGGTATCATTGTCAGATACTACCCTGCCTGCATACTTTGCACTGAATGATTGCTTTGAAGGAAATATATTATTTTCGATAGCTGCTATATCAATAGCTAGAAAACACACCGTTGCAAGTGTCATGCCAGCTGTGAGGCGAATAGTGGCAGGTGCAGGGGGGCAGCCAATGCCATGAGCTACATGATGTCTCTTGATAATAAAAATTTGTCTCTTCAGTGCTGAAAAGGTGTAATTCCCCTACAGCCACGCTGTTCAGCAGGTCAGGTATATTTACTTTCACAGTCAATCTTTTCCAGATATTCTGGATCCTCCAATCAGTGGTGAAAGCTTCTGGGAAATATTTTTATATGTGTATAAATAGAGAATGTCTTGAAAATCCTTACTGGTGGTGAATAGCTTTTATTTATGTGGGAGACCATGGAAATCCATTCATCTGTTAATTGGGTAGATTGAGTTAGTATGTGGCATACAGAGAAGTCCTGTTTTACTTTAAGTTATTTCCTAGTTTTACAATGCTGGAGTAGGACTGCAAAATTACAGTAGAAAAACCTGCTGGTTATAAACTCCTGACGACAGCTCGTGGAGAAGGGCAAGGAACATTGTGACAAAGCACAAAACTTAACTGAGGAAAATAAAGCAAAACGGTGAAGCACAAAAGGGTATTAAAACTAAATTAATATAAACACCTCACCCTGAGGTCTTATTTTGTCAGCGAACTATGGATCACAGTAGTGCACACTAAAACATGCCAGCTATGTTTTATTATTTTGTTTTCCATCCCTTCATGTAATTTAAAACATATATCACAACGGCATTCTAATGCAGCCGTATATCAAAGAAATAACTTCAAACATTCTGGCTTCTACCATCTCTTTCTGAAGAGAGCTTATCGTGGAAAGAGGAGAGAAACTTATAAACATTCATTTCTTCTTCCAAGGAGCAGCAGAAGCAGGCCTGCACCATGATCAGGGATGAGGCAGGAGCAGAGGGTGACCCTAGCAGGGCAGTGTCCTAATCCACCACAGCACAGTCCCACAGTGGCTCAGCTGGACAAACAAAGCTATGTGCTGCAAACAGGTCCATTGGCAGACCCAGGCATGTCTGGGGATGAATCAAGTCCAGAGATCACTCAGGGAGCCCCAGGACCCTGGGACTCTGCCAGCCAGAGGCAGCAGGGGACAGGGCTAAAAATAAGGATGACAATCACCTTAACCAAGAGATAGATCAGCTACTCAGGGCTGGGCTCAGGTGGAGGTGCTGGAGCCCATGGGCTCCAGGAATGAATGTTCCCTAAAAATTAATGCCCTCAGGCATCAGAATGAGCATCAGCCAAAGATGCAATCATGAGTGACATAATGGAGAGGGTCTGCAGCTTCAGACTCTTGCTGAGCAAAATGGCTTTTAATGAAGTATTGCTCTAGGTTAAATGTGTCCCCAACTCTGCGTGGCAAATTCATGTGGGACATCCTAGATTGGCCAACCATTTGTGTGTGGTAGGTGAGGTCTCTGAAGAGAGCCAGCGTGCTGAACAGCAGAAGTGACAGTCCTGTGGTGGAGAGCTTGGAGACTTGTTCTAGGAATGCAAAAAGCTATATCCAGTGGAATGGAGGAGGCATAACAACAATACTGGCTGAAAGACAGTTGTAGAGAAGTCTGATGCCTTTTTTGTTCAAAATCTGTGCCTTCAGTGACATGGATTTCGCAGCACAGGCATTTGCAAAGCGCGAAATCAACTCTCAATTCACTCTTGTGCAGACCTCTTAAAGGTACATTCTTTCCTTGATTATGTTGACTTTAGAGGCATTAATCTCAATTTATATGAATATGAAGACAGATAAGATTTAGGTCTTTACATTTAATTTTCAGTTGTCTTGAGATTACTTATGATGAATTGCTGTTTCAACCTAAGTAAGCCCAGTACTGCACAAGCACATGTAATTAAATATGCAGCGCACAGTGAAAGCTTCTTTGACAGAGTGATAACTAACACAAAACAGCATTTGAACTTTTTATAAGATCTAGTGACACTCCAGCTGCCATTAATATGATGACCATAACATTAACCGAGAACCAATCACTAATGTCTATTTCCTGTTCTGTGAAGCTGACAAATAGAACAAATTTAGGTTTTCCAAATGCCATCATTTTGCTATTAAACACGATGACAAAAAAATTTCTCATGAACAAGAACCCAATTTGGTTTTGTCCAGTAGTATTAGTGGGCAAACACCACGGCTATTTGACTAATGCATACGTGTGTGCAACAGTGTAAATGCATAATTGCCAGCTTATAAAACCACAGTGATGCTGTTTGTCTTACATAAAAATTTCTGGCTTTCTTATGGCCTGAAAATGCCTTGGCTTTATCCTTTATACAAGGTGAAGTATAAATTGTACCTCTTGTGCTGTCATTTCACATCTCAGGCTTTTCTCTTCCATTATCACTTTTGTTGTATCTCTTCACCCATTTTTTTGAAGATATTATGAGCAGTATGGTGGGAGGAATGTTACATAAACGATTCAGGTGACACTTTGTACTAACTAGATGTTACGTTTTTTCAAAGTTGCCTTTTGGGTAGAAGATTCTCAGAGAAATGCTGATCTGTTAAACTATCAGGTTTATCCTACTGTAGAAAAAAAGAGAGGTTTTCACAAATTATGAAAAGCTTCAGCTTTATCCTGAAAGCCATATCAGTCTTGATGACTGGTGTATAGGATTTACTGAATGTGGTTGAATCTGATTGCTAATGAATGGTCTTTTGACTCATCAAAGGAATCTTGGTTCTTACTTGTGACATCAATGCAAAACAATAATTAAAAGCTAAATACAGAATTAGCATGTAGATGAAACTGCTTTTTTTTTTTTTTTTAAGACATGGTCTATTCAAAACAGACTTGCTGCCACAGCACAGCTATGACAAGAAGTTGTGAATTTCTTGCCAGTGCCTTTCTAGGTCTTCCGTAAACCTCTAAAGGACTTCAGGCCAAATCTTCCAACATCCCTGCCTACTTTCTTCCTTAAAAATCAATGAGAATGAGGTGCTCAAATACCTTTGATTTAAAGTACTATCTTTGGGGAAACAAGTGTAAAAGCAAATAAAAATTAAAGCAAATTACAGCAAAATAGAATGACACTTGAAACACAAATATTTAAATGAAAGTCAAGGTTCTACTTAGATACAACATCACATAAAGCTAAATATATTTTTAAACACTTCTGTCAGTGAATTCTAGTGGGAAACAGATTACAAAATGAAACAATAATGCTACAGTAATAAATACCTTACTCTGTATTGAATACCCAGCCAAGTCTTGATTACCCCACACAGATTGCTGGGTTGCTTTTTGGTTCATTCTGGCTTGAGTTTATGGGCAAGATTTGGGCCATCCAATTTGCTGAGAGCTATGGGTACCCTTTTGATTATCGAATCATGGGTTGCAATCTGCGGCAGCTTTGTGATTGCGGTGTAAATGAGTCACTCATAGATGATCAACTTCTTCTTTCTTGATGGTAATGAGGAGACACCTATCAATTCAAACATAAACAGGAAATTAAGAGCCAAAGTAATGACTCTCTTTTGCTAGCAAACATTTTCCTTTCCAATTACACAGGCAAATGAAGGATTACCTCTTAAGGGATATGCATTGCATAAAAGCATAAGCAATATTTCTATACAAGTATATAAATAAAAGCTCTAGTAAAAAATAATAGATGTCATTTAAAACACCCGAGATCTTATTTTTACATTCAAAACCACCAACTCCTAAGTGAGTTAACTGGTTCAAATCTCCTTATCAAACATGCGTTCTTTCATACATATTTTGGAGCCAGACTCCTCAACAAGTTACATTATAAAAATTTTCATTCAAAAGGGGATGCAGAGTAAAGCTTAAATATTTATTCACTCTGAGCGAAGTAAGAATATCCCTATAAATACAATGAAGAGCATACATTAATATTTGATCTAACTTTGATACATCTAGTAATTATTTTCCAGTAGGATTAAGCCACTGTTGCAATAAAGCAGCTGCAGAATGCGAAAGGAGAAAGAAGAGGCACAAATGTCTGTTTGCAGTAGAAGAATGAAATGCTCTGTCTCTTCTGATGAAATGCCTCAACCATGGGCTGCTTCAGCAGACACTGAAGGCATGGGACTGCTTTTGGTGACTTTAGCATGTTCAAAACGAGCTCTTATTTTCACATATTCATCTGTCCATCCAACAAGGCAATATTTTTACAAGAATACACTCTGAAGCATCTGTTTAAGCCTACAAGACTGTCAGTGGTTGTCAATCATTGACTATTTTTAACAATTTCTCCACCATTGCTGGGTCTCGAATTTCTGTCTGAGCTTTCTCCTGTTAAAGTAGCCATTCCACCAAAAGATCTCATGGAACGTAGCATAAATGGTGAATTTATAACCCAAAACATGAGAACATACTCTCCAAATATCACAGTTAATAAAATGAAAGTAATATTTCTTTTTTACTGTGGCTCTCATTAGATTTATATCTATGTAAATTTGGAAAATGGGAAAGAGAAACAGTTCTTTATGAATTTACCATGAGCTTTTCAGTAAGAGTGAAGATTCTTAACGAAAAAAAGACATTATTCAAGATATTTGGGGAATCTAGAGGGAGTTTTTCATTATATATGAGGTGTTTTCAGTGTCATAACAAATGCATGACACAGACCCTCAAAATGAAAAGACCTGAGCTCCAGCAGAATAAATAAAACTTGTTTAGAAAAAAATAGGGAATTGAATAGCAGAAATTTCTCCTTCCCTGACAGTGTTCCCCATTTTAACACTCCAGTCTAGAATATCATTTTTAGAAGCAATGAAACTAAACTTGACAGAAACTTAGACTGCGAAAAGTTATAAATAATTTGAACCAATCTAGGAATTTGTATGCTCATAATTTTTATCACACTTTCATCCTCAAAAATATCATTAGACTAGCTGCTCGGTATTAAAGCAGTTTATCAGTTGAAGAAGCTGAGTTTAAGTAATTTGTACGACATTCATGAGAAGCCATCTGGCTTTCGTAACATCAAGGCAGGATGCCTTTTTGCTGCCTGATCTTCTGAGTGACAGCCCATGTCCTCCCTGCTTCTCAGGATATCTGCTTGATGTTATTTTAGATCCTGACTGTTCAATCCTCCTGTTCCGAGTTCCAAGTGATTCTTAGTGCTTTTGAGCACAGTGACACAGAAATCATCTTTCAAAACTCTTTATTACCTTCTTCTCTCCCACAGCTATAGTGAAGGGACACTTGCTACAACAGACATTTCTTTCACTTTGAAATGAAAAAGTCTGAGGAGGGCAAACACCAAACCTGGCGACACAGCAAGGGTTTGCACCCAGCCAGGCAGGAGCTGCCATGGGCAGCACACCTATGAGCCACCACACAGACAAAAATCACATCTCTGCTACTCAGTGAGGAACAGGGATCAGTGCACAGCCGTACACCTCTTCCTCAGGGAGATAAGTGCTAGATTGAGAGGCTGGAAGAAGGCAGGAAAGGTTAGATTTCTGATGCGGCTTTGGAGTCCTCCACTCACCAAAGATATCTGAACACTTCACGAATTTGTTCTCTTAACAACACACCGCAGCAAAGTGAAAAATCTTTGCTTCTGATTCAAAGCTCACATCTCACCCTTGGGGCTGCTGGACACTACACACACAACCAAGGGCCAGACATCTTCTAACATGATGTTATGCCTACTGTGATGGATGCTGCCTTTGGGATAGCAGGAAAGATAATACCTACTTCACTGGGAAGGGTAGGAAGCCCTTGCTTCAAGCCTGCTATCTTGGAGTAGCCAACTCCACCAGATAACAGCACAAGCCTGGGAATCTCCTTTGCTTTAGCCTATATTCTTTTTAAACCTACCTGCTACGTCTACGCAGACATGTCTTTTAGTAACCGAAGACAAAGTCTGTCTTGGGTTGGGGATAGAGAAATTTAAGTCTGCATCCATAGCTGGTCATGTGTTAAACTGCCCAAATGTCAGCTGACGACACACACCGTAAGCGTGCAAAGAAGTGCTCCCACTTTTCTCTCCACAGTATGCTGGCCTGTAAAAATGGTAGAATTTAAACATATACACGCTATTTTGATAAGATACATCCTTAGAAAAGAATGGAGGATTGCTGGCATTACTGCAGAGGGTGGATTCACCCTGTGTGAATTCGTTATTTACAAGTATTTTTACTTTTACTTGCCTCTGGGCTTCAGGAAGGAGAAGGGGAACTGAGAGGGAATTGTAGCCAAGAGGACATGCCGTTTGCAAGCTTCCACTGTCTCTGAAAAATGCATTAAATACTTCACTTGATAAGTTCCTCCCAGGCAATGAATTACAACAAATGAAAAATGTAATGAATCCTTCCTGTGCCTCCTCCTTCCTCCACCTTCTTTTCTGGACACTCAGGAAAGGCATATGAACTGAAGCTAATTTTGGTCTTCAGGTCTGGCCCTGCAGTTTCAGAACGTCTAAACAAGACTCCATGTTTAGACACAAGAACACAGATTAAGGACTTGTCCCCGAACTGTTCACTCAGGGTGGACTGGAATCCTTGTCTATTCATCCTGTGTGTGGGCGTTACACTAGGAAAAAGATACAGGCTCAGAAAATTGTATCTCTGGCCATGCTGCCTCTTGTCCCATGGGGCAGACTGCTGCAGCAGCCACTCCACACCCTTTCTGTGCCTCTGGTGGCCAAGCCCACGTTTAAGGCTAAACTCATTTCACACATTAGACATCAAGTACTGTCACAAGAAATGCAGACAGGTGAACTCATGGTTTTGATCACCTTAGAGGAGATCCAATTCACAATAAAATACTTGCTTTGGACAGGAGTTTTAAAGAAAGAAATCCACTTCTAGACCTACAAAATGTGTCATCAGTATTCACTTTGCAAAGTTGTTCTCTGTAATTTCCAGCAATTGACTTGGCTTTAGACAAGATGGAATAGGATGGAATTCAGGAATATTACCGTGGTGTGTGTTTCTCTGTGGACCAGTTTATACCAATTGAGAAGTGGCAGATCCTTCAATAACTTGAAGTTTCTATTTACTATCACTTTTCTTCCCCCAACTCCCCACACAGAACTAGCCTGGTGCAACTTAAGACTTTATATTTTATTGAAAATATTTTTAGAAATTTTTCAACTATATCAATGCTGAGTAGCACAAAATATCATGCACCTAAGTTACAAAAATCAAAGAGCCTTTGGTCACATTTTACTATGGGTTTCATTATTTAATATTCCAGTTTCAGAAAAAAAGATACTGTTTTGCAATATCCATAATTTTTTTCCTCCTCTAGAGTCTTCTACCTCCATGAAAACAAGAATTGCAAAATTTGTTTTCAACTGTTGGAGTACTTTTTATGCTATTTTTGGAAAACCCAAACCCAAACAACAAAAAAATCAAACACACAAAAGAAACCACAAGAAAAAACCTACCCCCAGGAAACCAAACTTAACCAAAACACAAAAGATAAAAACCCAACAAAATACCAACTAAGCAACCCCATGTAATACCAAATTTCTACATTTCCCCTCTAATTTAAATAATTATTATTTTAAGCACCCTACTGATAGGTTTATACTACAGACATTTACTATAGCCCAGCATTTGTGTGTAGGGATTATGGGGAGAATTCTGGCAGCCCCTCTGTAGCCCCACACTACCTGAAACTCTCAGTTTTGTCCTTGTTCTAACTCTAAACCCTAACAAACACCCTTGGCCTATCTCAGAACGTCCGGCCGTGGCCTGCATGAACAGCTCCTGGGGGAGAAATCCCTCTGTCACCTAAACATTCTTTGGCAGCTGCTTTGCAGCCCAGCTCCAACAGCAGGCCTAGGCCATCCCTCCATCCCAGCCACAACACCAGCCCAAGCTCTAGGCCACGTCACAGGCTTGTGCCAAGTCCACACTTAGGGCACGAACAAGTCCTCAGTGAGGAAACCTTGCATGTTTCTCTATCTTTCAGCAGCCCCTGGCTGCCACCTGAAGTTCTCAGTCTGTCTCCTGGATCGCCTTACCCCACGACCCACAGCAGTGGCAAACAGAAACAAGTCTCAGGGGAGAATCCTTACAAGTCCTGTGCTCTCCTTTGCCAGGCTCCTTCCAGCCCTACACCACCTGAAGCTCTTGTCTTTGTAGCTACCCAATCATTTACTCAAAACCAAAGGCTAGGCTTTGACCAAGTCTCAGCCAAAGACCAGCATCATGGTCTGTGTCAACAAGCTGTCTGAGCAGCAGTATTTTTGCAGTCTACACCATTCTTTGTCATTCCTGTGTGATTCAGCACCACTTGGAGCTGCAGGTTTGCTCTCTCTCCCAGCCTTAATCCTGACCCTGTGCTTTGACAGAGTGTCAGCCTGAAATACTCACCCATGGACCACAGGAGCAAGTTCTAACAGGGGAAGGAGAGGTGCTCGTAAAAGCAGTGGTGTTTGGTTTTGTTAACAACATATTTCATTTAATGCACGGTGCTATAAATAAGTTATAACTGTGTCTATTTAATCTAGGAAATTACCCTGGAAGAATATTTTAGCAGTCTTTTTTCAGAGTGGCCTAAATTACAGGAACTGCTTTGCCTTGGGGATGCTAATATTTCATACTTATATTAAAATATGGAGAAGGTGAAATAGTATTTCATTGTTAAAACTGTATTTAATTTAGATTAAATTTAATACTTGGTGGAAAATGTTAATTATTTTCTCTTTATGTGCTGTTGCTTTATAGCATATTAATATACCAGAAGTACATCCACAGCCTGCTACTAAAATCTAAGGTTGTACAAATACAAAATTACAGAATTAAAGAATTTACACTATGAAACAGATGTAGAAAAGAATCCCTGTTACACTTATTTTACTGGTGTGGAAAGTAAGCAAAAATATCAAAATCAGAGATTGAAAAAGGAGGTGTAGGTGTCTAAACAAGGTCTGAAGCAGATTTTAGTTAAAGCTGGGGTTACTGTCCTGCAGTCTCCAGTCCACCTGGATATCTAATCTAGAATCATTACGATCCCATTGTTGCAGATGTCTGGCCTTAAAATATCCTTAACACCTAAAAATTCTGCCTTCAGACACGCAAAGAAAAGTAATACTTTTAAGAGTCCTGTGGTACCAGATGATCACTGCATGTCTAAATCAAGGCACAGAACATAGAAACCCCTCATGAAGAAAACAGCCTTCAAGCTCCCATCTGTTTATGCATTAGGCATTAGACCCTACTCAAAGGACCAGTCGTTTACTTCATCCTATGGATAACAGAACAGAATTGAATTGCTGACATCTTCCACACGTTGAAGTGCTATTCTTTTTTCAGATTTGTTCCAAGGCTTAATGTTAGTAATGAAATTATTCTTTCAAGAGTGATTTAAATACACAACTCTGAGGTTGAGCTGCCAACATTTGATCGCCTTCAGAAATAAAGGTTTTATGCAGAAGTTTTTGTGTAATTTGTTGTAACTATTGTCAGCAGAAAATGCCACAGATGTCTCAGTGTTACACGTTTGGAAAAGAATTGTTGGAGAGGGAAAGTTTGGGATGAAGCTGTACACAGATTCAAAAGTTTTTTAGCAAAGTTATAGACTTAAGACTATAAATATATATTCTTGAGAAGGGTTTCTTCTTTCTAAATATGTGTAGGAGACAGTAGACAAGTTCTTTGTAGCAGGCATCAAGGAAAACAAGGAGATGACAGTCTTCTGCTGTTCTCTTTCCCACCATGAGGACACCTTTGTTAAAGAAAGTATTACTCTCTCAGTTCTGATTCTTTTTTCTTCTTTTTTTAACGTAAAGACTGACATATCTAATATAAAAGATGTTTCTCTAGATTAAATTATCAGTGCTCTGCCACTATTGTTTGCTGATGCTTCTTTTGATGCCCTTGTATTCAGGGTCAGAACCATCCAAACCCCCAGCTCTCCGCTCAGATCTCAGTTCTGCTTGTGAGTTCTTGGCAAGGCTTGGTTATTCTTCCATGAAGTAGAAGACCCACAAGACCAGCTCTGTTTGGGGTTTAAAATAATACACAGAGCTTGAAACAAAGTGCAAATTCGCTTGTTTGAAAGCAAGATTTTGTTACAGAAAATGTTAAGATGCACATTTCTGAATAAAACTCTCACTATCTGGCATTGTTTAGTTGCAGTCAAAATCTCCCCATTAAACAAGGAACATGCTTCACCTAAACAGCTATAAAATTTCCCGAGACCATGGTCCCCATAAGGAACATGCTGTATTTGGTGACATCAGGGAATTTTGTTTAGAACTAAAACATTCCTGCTGGTGAGCACACTTGCAGCCGTTTCGACCAAGGAGTGATAAAACCAGCAGCCACTAAGCTTTGTAAGGATCACTACACTCAGCCAAATCACTGATAAAATGTCAAACCATGGGACAGGTCAGACCTGTGACTTGGTGCTTCCCACTTAGTTTTTTACCTTTCTGGAGGAGGGAGGTTGTGGTGAAAAAACCAGCAAACGGGGCAAAAGAGAAGGGTCGATAATGGATGTGCATATGTAAAACAAAAAGGGAGGCAATATTAGGAAAATAAGTCAGTAATGAAAAGCAGAAAAACCAGTCATTTCCTGATAGGCAAGTGGTATTTTAAATTATGGAAGATGCATTGTGCTAAAGTGGTTTCTTTTGATTAGTTTAGGTGGTTGCTGAACATCCTGACTTTTTAAAAGCAATGGTTTTGTTGCCTACTTTTCTTAATGAACCACTCAGGGACCCAAATATCAAGCTCAAAGACGCTGGTTCAATCTGAGGGTGAGGGAGTCAGGTGTTCACAGGTTTAGTTCATTTCAAAGCCCTGCAGGAATCAGTAATGGAGGGCAGGTCTCCAGAGATATTTCAGCACATGATCCTAAAGAAATCTAATGAGAATGTTGGTGCCTATTATGTAATTTTGTATGTTGAGTTCTAAGTCACTCAGTGTCCTGGTTGCAGAGGTGGAGGAGGAGCTTATTGTGGTGTGGGTGGACCTAAATTGTTATTCTATACCGCCCACTGCATCACTGGGGGCTGTGGTTTCGAGATGAAGCTAAAGAAACTCTACAGAATAATATTGGGGTAGGGAAAATTCAGAGGTAACCACAACTTTGCACTGAAAAAAGAATCCCTTTTCTCCTTTTCTTCACCCACCAGAAAAACTCTCTTGAAAATTTTCAGGAGCAAATTATTTGCTCAACAACAATTTTATAATAAAATGCATGTCTTATGAAATAGTTTTTTCTTCCTTGCTCCAGTAAAGTGTTACTGTTCAATTTTCAGTGTAGAAATTCTCGAAGAAAACTTTCAATGCCTATTTTTCTATTAGACAAAAACTGCCACTTTCCATCTGGCTAATTTACTTGGGCATGTTAGAATGATGAAGGAGAAGGGAAACTGTCTTGTACGTGGATAACAAAGGAGAACAGGGAATAGCTATAGATGCAAAAATTTGGAGTCAAGTACACCATCAGGAATCTGGATTGTTATATAAACTGATAATATATGCTTTCTCTTGGCATAGATAATCATTAATTGTTATTATTCATGCAAGTTGAAAAGTCTGCAATACAGTCGGTGTATGATACCAGCTGTGAGATTTTTTTCCACACTTTGCCAGTCAATACATCTCATCTGTTAAGCCAATCTTGATCATGATATTATCAAAAATATATTAAAATTCTTTGAAATATATCGTTTTAGAGCTAAAGTGGCAGAGGAAATTGAAGGATGCTTATGAGAAACAAGAAAATTGCATCAGGGCATCTTGATAAACTATATATTTGAGCCATTATTCGTATCTTCTGAGAAAGAAGATTGAGCAAGCAAGACAAGCTACCTGGCCTTCTCCAATACAATTGCATATGCCATATATTTAAGACAGAGATACAAATTTTGATACACTAATACTGATAAAACCAATTTCTATTCCTATTTCATCCATCACCCCCTCCAAAAAAAAGAAAGTAGTTCTCAGCTTCTATCTGCCTTTTCATGCTCTCTGCTCAGCCTGTGGTAATGGAACTAACCCTCATGTCTGCACTGGGGAAAGGATTTTACATTGGCAATTATTTCCCACTTTTCAAGTCAATTTATGGTTGTTTTCCTATTATACTACATATCATGTGAGAGATGCATATCATGATTAAACTGTTATTTTTCTGATTTCTTTCATTATACTGGGGCTATGGTATCCTCATTTTTGCCCAAGCATTGTGAAAAGTCAGGATTAAATTGAACATTATAAAGAAAAAAATAACAGAAAAAATTGTAAATTAAATTTAAAGTGCTCAAAAAATGATGCTGCTTAGTATTATTCATGAGAAGACCAGTTTCTCCACCAGGAAGGATGCCTCATTCTCAGCCCACTCTCAGAACTCAATTTGTCTAAAGGGTTGCTATTGTATCCTTTCATAGTAAACACAACATTCCTATGTGACTGAAAAGCATAATATCGATTCCTATAAAAATAAACGGTCAATTTGAAAAAATATTAACTCAAGATTTGCAGCATTTCCATACCAGAAGAGCTTTAGATTTTCTGGATAAATGTCAGAAACACAGTTCTGTGTTTCTACATTGCTACTTTATTCAATGCATTTTAGCTGAGGTACTGGTGAAGCAGCAGCCTGCTTTTAGGGAAACCTGGTCCAGAGAATGGTCCCAGTCTTGTATCTAAATCCTCTAAACCACAGTCTCCCTTTGCAGGACAATCCCACACTCATCTTACAGAGCCAAATTCATATTTATAAATAAACAAGACTTTTAGAGGGTCTGCATACACTGAAGATGGCATAATCAATCAAGATTTAAATCTAAGCAGTTACACAGTCACCATGACTCTGAAACTGGCAGAAATTTGCAAATTAGTTTTTAAAATAAATTTTAAAAATCAATAATCATATAGTCGACCTGACAGAAGCTTATTTTTACTTTACAGCAGATGTATAAGCCATTCTGTTCATTACAAAGAAGTTCATCTTATTCTATTAGGTGGTAAGTGGAGTGTTAAAATTTATGTCAAAATACGCAGTAGTGTTCTATCTTTGAAACACAAGCCAAATTTACTCTGATTTAAGCTAATGCACATTGCTGAAAATCCCTTGCCTGCAAATAAGGGTAGAACCTGGCTTAGCACATTCCTTCTGCATTGATTACAGTTTTCATTGGTTTATTTATCTTTTTTTTTTAATAGTTAGTGTTTGCCTATTATTGCTGCAGATGTTGACTTCAAAGTCCCAGAGAGTAAAATTATTTGTTTACTACAGACTTCCTTCTGCCTGTTATCCTAACAATGTTTGTTAACTTTTATTGATTAGTGAGACACTAATAACTTGGTCTGCTAAAATAGCGCAGGGAGCTTGGATTCTCCTATTTCCCATTTCCAAAGTGTTGCACACCCCCTGTCATTTTTACTCAGTCTGTGATCTATTTCATTAAATCTTACCCCACTTATATGAGTAACCTACTGACAATTAGAGAAAACAATAAACTCTCACCCCAAAAAACCCAAACCTAAAACAGAACCTGACACCAAGGACTAAATCTGCAAACAACCTTAGGTCACCAGTTGACTTTTTTATGACCACCTTCACCTCGGTCTTCCTCCCAGCCAACATCTCATGGTTTGTTTGAGCCAAAGCCCCAGAACTGTGCTGTAGATGCACCCACACCTGACCTCATCCTTTGCTGTCCTGACTTGCTGACTGGCTTTCCTGGATTAACCTCAAGCCCTAAATTGTGTGTCCAGCTCCATCTGCTGTTGCCCCTTATTGGCATCCCTCAGTGGACACTGCATTCATTTTGCTTACCTCACCGTGCCTGGCGCTGTTAATAGACCCTAAGAGTAACCCATCCATATCCCCTGATATTTTGGGACTTCCCTCTTGAGTCACCCTTGGCTTCCAGACCGTTCTCTCTCTCGGAGCAGCCCTGCTCTTGCTGACATTGGGTATCTTTGCACCTAAATCTTGAGCTTTGACCCAGGAACTGAGCACTTATGGAGAGGATTTACAGAAGGCAGCATTTTCAGCTTGACACTATCCCATGCAGACCACAGGGAATCATTAGGAAAAGAGACATAGAAAGCAGGTAGGTATTCCTGTAGTTCTTACAGCTTATGCCATGGTAAGAGGCATACTGGAACAGATCAGAGAGTCATCCCAGCCCATTATTTTGTCTCTTTCAATGACGAATAACAGACGTTCAGAAAAGCATTCCAAAATCAGCACACGTCAAAAGATTCTTTCTTACATACACTTCTGAAAGTATATAGATATAGAAACATCTGAGACAAGGTGACATCGAGTTTCTGCATATAATCACCCTGAGTGGACGTACCCTCTGCGACTTTTTGAATCCATTTAGATGCTAGACCTCTATAACATCCCACAGTAATGAGTGTCACTGTGACAGTGTCCATTGTGTGGAAAAGTGCATCCCTTCATGGCGAGCCCGCTGCATGGATGCTTTCTGCTTCTTGCACCAGCTGACCAGAAACTAAGTCTCAGGCAAAGCCACAAGAAAACTCAGGACAAAGCAGATCAAGCGGAAAAAAGGAGCAGCAAGCACGGGTGACAATTCTCAAGCTGCAAAGTAGGCAAACAGCATAACGTGTGTCCTCCTCCACTTTTTATGACTGAGATAACCTGACAACGCCTTCCAGAAAACACACTGCATGCAGCTTGAGAGCCTAAATAAGCCAAAGCTCTGAGCACGAGCAGGCCCAAACTCCTTGTTTTTTTCCTTTTCAGCAGAATTCAAGTGACAAGAGTTCAAATCTGGATGTGCTTTATTTGGGCGCGAGGTAAACACTGGAGCCAGGGAGGGTTCCTGGGTGAAGTCAGCATAAATGCAAGGCATGCCTTCCCACGGAGCACGCTTTTTTGTCAGAGCAGTAAAACAACAAACAGCGCCGCAAGAAATAACAAGAAATAAAATACATTGTGTTCTAATCTATCGCAAATGTTTATCTAGCAAATACATAGTTCAAGTGCCTGAACTATCCAGATTGATTTAATATTTAAAAAAAAAATCTGCTGTGCTGACCATGTTCCAGGGTGGGGGGTGGGGGGGCAGGTTTTATTATAATCCATGGCACGTCGCTTCCCTGGCTGCACAGCAGAGCTTTCAAAGAGAGCTTTAAAGACCCTGTTTCACTGGGAGGAGCAGCTCACTCGCATCGCCCAGGCAGCAGAGCTCGCATCACGAAACAAACAGGAGCTCCTGTCCTTCATGCAGGGCTTTAGTATTTATTTCTTTGGAGGTCTAATCCCGAAGGTTACTGGGAAATGTTCAGTCTGATGAAAAAATTTTCTCCGCTCAGCCATTTTCACTTCAGTTCTCAGTCAAGATGTGACAGACTCTGATAGCTTCAGAGAGTAGCTGGTGGCATTTCAGCAATTGCTGGCTGTCAGTCCATGCTCACCTACTGACACCTGCTTGCAGATTTACTTTGAAGTGAGCAGACAGGTTAAAATGACTATCAAACAGAAATCAAACATTCTGCACTATTTTAATTATCAGGTTGTTCAGTGAAGCCCTCCCAAGGGTGCAAACAATATTTCTTTTGTAATCTAAAACATACCGGTTTTTTGTCTCTAATCTGAAGCATAGTCTGATACTAAATGTCATTTAGCACGTTAGTAAAGGATTTTATCTGCACATATCTCAGGTTTAACTATTTTCCTTTTAGTTTGACAATGTAAATATTACCTACTTCACCAGAATACTTGAAAAGAACTGACTGTAGTCAAAAAATGCTTTACTAAAACCAATTTAATATAAATGATTATAAAAGTATGAAGACATACCTCTCCCCACATACATCAATTTTTTTTAGTCAAATAATTAATTCAAAAATACATTTGCCTCTATTTTCTCTTAAAAACTTAGCTATTTTGCCTTAAAGGTGGGAAACTAAAGCCTTCATAATAACCCTGTGAATTGCTTACTCAGAATGCTGATGTTTTTTATGTTCTGGATTTTTATAGGCCAAATTCCTGCTTTAGCTCTGTGTTGCTGTGGCATTCAGTACAGTCAGGGCTGTTAAACTATTTCAAGTCTGCAAGGAATAATAATGTCTTGGATTAGTGTTCTGCTGATATTTAACCTTAAAGGCTGTGTTTCTGAGAAAATACAGATATCATCCTCCGCCCCCCCAATACAGGGTGCTACTTTTATTGGCATAACAAAGCAGTAGAAGATAAAACAACAGACAAATTCTGCAGTTTTTATGTCTGACTTTCATGCCTCAGCTCTCATTTCACCCACGCAAATCTACCATCAGCACTATTTTGTCCTCTAATAAAGCCTAACAGCACCCAGTTTTTTCCTACTGACTAAGGAAAAAACCCAGATTGTTGATTTACTGTATATTATTATTTGAATGTTCTTGTTACTAAAAAGAAAAGGCCATAAAAATGGTAGTTTCTAGTTTTATCGATTTTTTAAAATTCTACTTGCCATTTTCTTCAGAGGCCAGCAACATATACTAAAACATCTTAATGTATTTTATCACTGTAATCTCCAAATCAACAGGTAGGCCTGAATGATTTTATTTATCTCTCTGCTAGATTAAAAGGCAACATGTTACCTTAAAATGCTAAAAGTTATGCAATAAATCAAAGACCAAAATCATAATAAACATAATTCAACTTCTTTGAAGATCAGAGGCATGAGCCTTCTGAACTTCCTGACTAAAAGAATGGGATTCTTCTGTAACTTCAGGTCGTGGTGTAAGTACAGATGGCAGCTCAGCACCACATAGCTGCTCATCCACCTCCACCCACTCCTAGTTAGGATGAGGAGGAGAATTGGGGAAAAAAAAGATAAAAAAGTTTAAAAAGACATTTTAATTATGGAAATAAAGTAAAATAAACTACTACTCATAACAACAACAACAATAAAACAAATAGTTACAATGACATGAGAAAGAGAGAGAGAGAGAGAGAATTAATCCCCAAAACAAACAAGAGATGCACAACACAGTTGTGCACTCAATTGCCCCCAGTTTAGATACTGGGCATGATGTTCTGTGGTGTGGAATATCCCTTTGGACAGTTCAGATCAGCTGTCCTGGCTGTGTTCCCTCCCAGCTTCTTGTGCACCTCTGCACTGGCAGAGCACGGGAAACTGAAAAGTCCTTGACATAGAGTAAGCACTACTCAGCAAGAACCAAAACACCAGTGTGTTATCAACATTATTCTCATACTAAATCCAAAACACAGCTTCTAAGGACAAAATTGTCCCAGCTAAAATCAGGACACCTAGTTTAGTGCAATCCTAAATCTGGCCTTTCTCTGGTTCTGTCCTACCTAAATGGTTTTATTTATGATGAGAGTCCACTTATATGTGAAATTAAGCAACCCTGTTACAAATAATTCTCAGCTTCAGCAGCCTCTGGGACACAAAATCAGGTATCATAACCATAACCCAGGTATGTCTGCAGAGCCATCAGGAAACACCCACCTGCATTCAGTTCGAGCATACACCTCCACGCAGGCCTTTATCTGCAGTGCTTCAGAGCCCCATGCATATTTATTCTTGGCCATTCCTAAAACCATTTCCCAGAATGCCCAAAAGATCACAGCAACTTGCTAATCCTGGCAGAAATTCGCACCCAGAGAGCACTACAGGGTCCTGAATTTTAATGCTTATGTCTATCTGCAGTACCAGCAGGCACTCCAGAAATCCTGTGGAAGCTACAGGCTCCCGATTTTTTTGGCCAACTCTGTCAGATTTACATATTAACGTAGTAATTAGTGAGATAAATTGTTTGCATGTACCACTCACCTGGTAGCAAAAACAGGGCAGTTTGCCTGATGGACTTTGGAGCATCTCGTGCTCAGGAGACACATATTTGACGCTACAAGCCCTCACTGGATTCTACACGCAGAACAAGCACTCCGGCCTGGAGTATTTTTCTAGTACTCCTGAGAAACTAAAGCTGGTTTCACACTTTAAGAGAACAAAGGATTTTTTTCATGTTGCCGCATGAAAATTTAAGAAACTTTCTAGAGCTGAAGAGCTGGCAAAGCTGCCATGAGGATACAGGCTTTGTCTCACTCAAGACGAGCACAGAAGCAACACCATTAAATCCTTGTGATCAGTCATAACTTAGGCTAGTTGCTGAAAGTCAGCTCTTTGCAGATGCTATAAAACTTTCAAATACAGCTAACATGGAAGTTAATTTCAAGAATAATCTGTGTTGAACAAATTATTTTCATTGGTTGTTGTATCTTTGTATTTCATCAGCTGAGATCAGCTAAGACAGGAGAAGTAATATAGTCCCCATATGATAGAATCATAGAATGGTTTGGGTTGGGAGGGACCTTAAAGATCATCTCATTCCAACCCCCCTGCCATGGGCAGGAACACCTTCCACTAGACCGGGCTGTTCAAAGCCTCATCCAGCCGGTCTTGAACCAGGGACAGGGCATCCGCCATTTCTCTGGGCAACCTGTTCCTGTGCCTCACCACCCTCACTACCCTTCTTTTTATCTAAACCTACTCAATTTCAGTTTGAAGCCATTCCCCCTTGTCCTATCACTACATGCCCTTATAGAAAGTCCCTCTCCAGCTCTCATGTAGCCCCCTTTAGGTACTGGAAGGTGCTGTAAGATCTCCCCGGAGCCTTCTCTTCTCCAGGCTGAACAACTCCAAGTGTCTCAGTCTGTCTCCACAGGAGAGGTGCTCCAGCTCTTGGGTCATCCAGGTCAGGTAATATCACAAAGGAAATCATCTCCCATCAGAAGTATTAAGCCCTCTATGTCTCTTCATGAAAGAGAAGTGTTGAATTTCAACAGACCTCTGTAAGCACTGCAGAAGCAGAGCTACTCTCCAGCCATGTGGTTGAGCTGCCCAGCTCTGGGGCACCCCATGCTCACAGTGTTCACTGCCATGTCAGCCTCCCTTCACTGATCACCCGGGATTTGTTTTTCAGCCTAACCAAACACCCCTAAAATCAGATCTCCCCAGCTGACTGGAGTTCTGCTAATTCTTCCTTTTTATATTTGTACTTTTTCTGTGAGAATGTATGTAAAGTAACATTAAAAGTCTGGAGTCTTGCTTTTATATTTTAGAGGAGATCAGAGTCCATCAAAATAGAAGTACATTTCCTCATGCTTTATTAGAAGTTCAATAAATTTTCATTAGCTCAATATCACTTTGATACCTCCGAAGTGCCAAAAAAATAAGATATTTGCGAAGTGTCAGAATAATCGAGATTATTATTAAAGATTATGGGGGGTTTATGTTTTATCACCTCAAAAAGATGACATGCATGTCTTCTGAATCTACCAAATTTATAAAATAAGGTGATTAGAGCTGCATGGATTCCAGACTAGTGAGAGGCTAGGAACTGAATCACAGAGAAATAACCCACATTGTGCATTGACAGCTATTCATGATTATTGTTATTTTCAGCTGGAAATGACCCTTAAAGAATTAGCACAGCATTCCCTTACAGGAATTGTTTTTGCCCAAATCATATTTGATCACACAGGCCAAAGAAGAGCAGATTTTTGTTTCTTTTCTCAGGCATCGAGCCCAAATAAGTGTTGACAAATAGTTTTGCTTGTGTTGCTAATAAATCTATACTTGAGGCCTGAAAAAAAAAAAAATACTACAAACCATATTAAAACGACACAAATGAAATAAAAATGTGGAGAGAAGGTAGAAATAAATTCTCTGCTGGAAGAATTTAAACATTCATTGGAAAGCGAAAACAACAGATTTACTCTCGTGTGCTTGTCTAGCTGTGAGTCCCCCAGGACATTGGATGGAGGGCAGCAGGAAGGGCCACCAAGACAGGCTGGGGCCTGTGGGGCTCCAGAAGAGGCTGCAGGAGTTGGGTTTTATTTATACAAAGTGAAGCATCTCCAACAAGAAGAGACACAGTGTGTGTTTGGAGGTTCATGCTGTGCCCCAGCTTCTGCTTAAGCTCCTGTTCCTGTCCTCTAGAACCATCTGCACTTTTGCCAGCCAGGTCTCTGAGGCACCTATCTGGTTTCAGATAGCAAATCCAGGCACAATCCTCTATTGCATTTCCACCTGAAAATAATTAAGAGCTCAAGGGTATTTTAATAAGAATGTGCATTTTTTAGGTCTTCGGAGACAGCCTTAATTAGTCTGATCTTTTGCAGGCACTTTAGTTAAAGCAAATTGAGCAACAACATCATCTTAGCTTGCAGTTCACGCTAAGATTTTTCTATAGTTTCAGCAGATACAAAACTCAGCCCACAAACTTATCCTCACAGTCAGCACAATCTGTTTGCAGGGGTCTGGGTTTGCTAAACTGTTTCCACTTCAGTTAAAATAGAAATCAATTAAAAAAACCAAAACAAACAAAAAAAAAAGGCCCCAACTAAAACAGTGCTAAACTTAGGGTCTGTTCACAGAATAGAACAAAATGCAGTTTTAGATATCCTGGATCTAGATCTAAACAAGCTTACACACTTATACACATGACCATACTGTCACACAGAGCTGCTGCAACCCCCTCAAAAGGAACAGAGCTGAAAGTAGCACAGTTTGTGCCTTGGAGCATTTCTCAATATATAGCACCTTCCCAGCACGTTTTACCAAATGCTTTAACTGCAGCAAGTCATATGCTGCATCATATGCTACAACCACAGCATGCCACAAAATGTTGAGGGCACTGCCACACTTCAGACCCCCCTTGGATTTCCTAAGTACAGCTCCAGGAGGACCTTGGGAATGGATGGCACCATGACATCTAAAGAAGTGTTAAAAACAAACAAAAACTTTTTCACAATCTTTGCTTGGCTTTTAGGGGTGTCTGGGGAGACAATTTTATCGTGTCCCTAAATCAGTTTAACCATGAACATACAAGAAAAAAATCTAGCATGTTGTGCCACAAGAATGTGGAAACACCTTTTCTTCTTTTATCTGTAATGGGTCTGCAGTAGTTCACAAAAAGTGAGATGAATGTTGGTCCAGAGGAGAATGTTCTTCATGCACAACCATTCTCACCCTGCCTCCAAACAGGACCAGCTGTAAACAGAGGATTAGAAGAACAAAAATACAGTGAAAACAGAGTAATCTTGTGGCCTTCCAATGAGGAAAGCTAATCTTTTGGACACCATACTCCTGTGTTATTTCTAATTCTAAAAAAATTTCATCTAACACTAGCTATGGGATTGCTTTGTCTACCCACAAAGCTGGTACTTGCATGATATCCTTGAACCCTCTTAAAGTCTTCTACAAGATAAGTGCTCATGCAGAAACTATGCTAGGGCAATTCACATGTGAAAAACCTTTCCAGGCCAAATATAAGATCAAAAAGCTCACCTTTTTTTATGGTTACTACATTAGCAGCTACCTGGGGACTTATTTCCTGGCTGACACAAGATGTATTTTGCGTGTTATAGAGTTTAGCACATGTTAAGCTGGAAATCCCAATTTCTAAAGAAATAGCAAAAATGAAAAGCAGTGCTGAACTCACAGAGCCACTGGGGAGACTTTCTGGTTTTGCAAGCTAATGTTTTTCAGCACCCAGACTCTTGTGTGTTTGCATGAACTTCCCAATGTATAGTTTGTTTTTTGAAGAAGAAAAAAGACAAGAAGAAGAAAACCCCAAAATTTCTGCTTTCTTGCCTTATTTTGCATCTATGCAATGTACAAGCCACTGTCATGATCAACATCACATTGTACTATGAACTGCACTAATGGAATGAAAGATATTTTCTCCACCTATAATTTAATTTAAGCCTGTAGGGCAAATAATAGCGAATGCTTAAGTATCTTGCTAGCCAAAAACATAAACAACTGCAGATATGTTCAGTTCCAAGTCATCTTATGTTTTTACTCATTCCTCATGTGATGAGAAAAACACTTCTTTTGCCATCACTGAGAACCCTTAACTAAATGAGGAGAGAGTTAATTCACCTTCCCTCAAATCTCACACAGCTTGTGAACGAAGTCAGGGCCATTTGTCTTGCTTGTCTCTGATGTTCGACTGCTCTTCAAGGCTCTTTGCCTCTTTCCCTCAGCCTATCTGAAGGAAATTTTCTTTAGGCACTAGGAACTGGTTTAACTAATTTACACAGAAAATAAGTTGTTTACGTGCACCAAATCATAATCAGAGTTGGTTATATAAAGAGAGGCAAGGTAGAAAATACTCCAACAGACTAGGAAATAACTTGGAGTGAATCATGGAGGCGAAAGGACCCTTTATGCAATATATTAAACAAAACGGAGACAAAATGAAGTCAATGAGAAGTCAAAACCTGCTAGGAAACAGTGGTGTAAATATGCCTATGTGCAACATGTGAAGGGAAAACAAAGAGCTGCAGAGCAGGGGTGCTAATGAAGGCAGCCTTTCTATTGATTTCTGTCTACTGCTTGCTGTCTTAACTACAAGTTCTGACTGCACCTATCACTACCAGGGGTGATTTTGTGAGGTCTCTGCTGTCCGGACTCCCTAATGAAGCACGAGCTCCAGCTGAGCAGTAAGGGAACCACAGTTAGTCTGCATCTTTATCTGCCTACCTGTTTTCATGGGCCTTAGAGAAACCTCACTATTAAATTGTATTGAAAGTAACAGATGCACTAAAAAAGCTTCTCAGAAAGGAATGGATGCACAGAGAAGCGTATCAGTCCTGCACAGCATGGTTAAGGCGTAGATAAGCCTCCTACCTCTCAGAGTGGGGAAGATAAAAAAGAAAAAGAAAGGAAAAAGCCTCATGATTGGTAGAATAAAAATAACACAACATCAAATGAATTAGGTCATCCACATCATGTTGTGTAGAAAAGGACCCAGAAATTTTTTAAATGCACAGATATCCTCTGCTGTCATATGTCCCACTTCACACCGCTTTGCTTCTGCTCCTGGTTGTACTCAGGTGGACTTCAGTGCATGATTCCCAAAGACCATGTGACAATTTGGATCTGGTGGCAATGTGAGCTATCAAGCCTAAGCATTTGCTATGTAGATTATTTGAACTAATCATTTTAACACCGGTAAGCATTTTGTCTTCTTTAAAAGATAGCATGGTAAATCAATAAATGCGAAACATTATTACATTATAACAGCAGAAGGTATACGTAGAGCACTGTCTGGACTCTATTAGAAAGTTTAAATTGTCATATATTGGACATTATTAAAAGGACCTACTTGCAAAGAGTCCTGCTGCTAATACGCTGAATTAAACAGCCATATGAACTAGCATTAGTCCTGTACCAGCAAGCAGCACTTTTTTGCAAGCAGAAGTCACCCCTCAGCCCCATTCTGCTGTGCCCACATCCTGCCACACTGCTTGCTCTAACCATGGTAGAAATCACGGTGACAAGAAACATACACACATTCCTGTACATTTTATTTTAAAGGTACTGCTTTCTCTGTATTTTGTCCTTTGCAATCATATAGATCTGTCTCCTTGCACTGGTACAGTACATCTGCTTCTGCTTAGCCTGGGAAAGTCATTCTGGATTTCCTGGTCTCCAAGGAAAGGATGGAGCAAGCCAGCTGCCAAACTCCTGCAGGGATAGAAATGTTTATTTCGACACCGTGCTGGTGCAGCAGACACTGGGATGAACTAACGCGCGCTCACTGTTTCTGTCCTGTCTCACCTAAAATAACGAAGGACAGGCAACTGCTGGGAGCTGCCCTCGAGAGGTGCCCTGACAAGGCTGCAAGCTCTGCAGTGCAAGGTGGGTCGGCAGCCAGCTGGAAGGACACCCCAGCATCGGAGAGACTGGGCACAGCTGCTGCCAGCATGCAGGAAACCATCACCTCTCCAAATGTTAACTGAAATCAGAAACACCCACACACAGAAATTCCTGAGTCAAGATAATGGATTTCAAATAGCTCAAAGGGTTTGTTTTGTTTTGTGGGGATTTTTGTTCACTTTTTCTTCATTTTTTCTTTTTTAAAGGACTTTGATCTAGCACCTCAACCTCTCTCCACTGTATGCCACCTTGAAGTTCTGTCGTCTCCCCTTTGCTAAATGACAGCTGAACAGTAGCACAGAAGGATCTTCTGAAGAACCAGTTTCTTCTCTGGTTGTTTATGGATTGTTATTGAGACTTTCTCAAACACATGCTACCAGCAGAATATGCAGACAAGCGTTCTAGCAACAAAGCTTATGCATTTGAAGCAGAAAAAAAATGTGAAAAACATAAAATCAGCCCTGCAAGCAGGTCCATTCATAGAGAAGATTTTTTTTCAGATTAAATCAATTCTAAAGTAATTATGTAACAAATATCTGAAATGTAGTGTGTTACCACTCAATATTTGCAGCCAATTACCTGCCTCCTATGCTTGGGTTTAGGGATAAGAATTTAGGCATTTTGTTGCTGGGTCAAGAGGACTAGCTGGGAATTGGTTTACAGCACTAAGCAACAGCCCTGTGTCCACTTGCAGGGTTCTGGTTTTCTCCTCTGGCACAGGCTTACGAGCATTTTTGAGAAGCTATTCCAGCTTCAAACTTTGTACAATCATTGCTGTGGAGAACTGTCTTGTCACCTCCTTTACTCTGAGTTGTAAGCAAATTGGTAGCATAAAACACATAGAAAATTTTGAGCAGTTACATTCTCTGATCTCTGTCTCCTTTTCCAAGTCGTGTATCAGTCACAATATTGCGTGTGATTTTGCAATCTTGCAGTGATTTTTTTTCAAAACCTGTCAAATTCAGTCTATGCAAGATCAAAATCAGGAGAAGGAAGAGATCCCCTTCCTTTGTTTTCAATTTAAGAAAGTACTGCATGACAGACAGCTCATTTACACTGCTGACCATTGGCATATTGTTATTACAGTATTTAGACAAAATTGTCTTTTTGGCAGCTGTTCATTAGTGTTAACTGCATTACAAACAAAATAATTTGGTTTAGAGCTTCTCATTTTATTTTTGTGGGAATTAAGGAACCGAAATGGTTCCAAATGAATCAGAGTATGGATACCTAATTAGCAGTAATCGAAGTTCAACAGATTATCCAGTACTTCTTTGTCAGTAACCAAGAGCGTGGGCCCTCCTGGCAGCACACAACATGCTCACAGCTCACATCTATCGAAGCTGTGCAAGGCAGCTTCACCACTTGTCATCTTTATGGTCCTTGTCTCATCCCCTGCACACAGAAAGCAGGACCTAACACAACCACAGAGCTTCCAGCTCTCTGGACTGAGCAGAAAAGAAGGCAGTGAGAGCCCTCCGACTCTCCCCTCAGCCACAGATCATCAGTGGAAACTGTCTTCAGCAGCCTGGGGCTGCTCACGCCATGGGCAGACTCTGAAGCAGCTCCCACCTCCTGCCCTCACCTTCTTCTTCCTCTGCCATTCCCAGCCCCCCAGGAAGTCCTGGTCTACAGCTATGGTCACTAAAAGGTGCTGTCAGGCATGTAGACAGGCTCCTGACTGCTGCCCTTCCACACTTCTGAAATATGAAATAGAGTGGACTCATTCAGCTTTCACCTTTTGGAGAGGGAAATACCAAAGAAACCAAAGCAACCAAAGAAAACCTCACCTCACCTGAAAAGTGGCCAAACAGAACCTCACCTCTCCATTTACATAGAGGCCTCATGTTACTGTCATGGTTTCAGGAACTCAGAGTACTAAAGGCTGGATTTTTCCCCTGGTCATTTTCCACGTGTCTCTCAGGAACTCTTTTTTCCCAGTTTTCATACACTTTTGACCAACAGTGCTCAGTAACCAGCTGAGAGAAACTTCTTTGGTAGGTTTCTTACTATACTAGTTTTTTCTTTTATTTTTTTCTTTTCCAGAGCTACTTGCCTTGGGGACTAAGTGACAGTTTTGGTTACATCTCATTTAAATCTCCATCAAATTCTCTTGCACTTGTTTGGGCAAAGGAAAAGTTTCTCCGCTAGTATTTTCAGTTTTCTAGAGTAGCACGAGCTGTATCTAACCACTTTGAACTTCTGTCTACAAAGTCCATGGCCCAAATTGGTGTCAAATAAAAATAAATTCTACCATGGAGAAGGTAGAAGCTCACAGAGGTGGCAAATTTATATTAGACTTTATATTAGACGGAGCTGCAAAGCCAAAAGGGACTGTTTGTAAAAATATGATAAATTCTTGCCTCAAGGATGATCGATAGGTAAAAATGTTGTTTTAGCATACTGTTTCTAATCTAGGACATCTGAAAGGAGGCATTATTAATGACATCTCTTGTGGTTCGTTACTTCTGTGAGGAACAACATTACTTTGTAATTTAAAGATGAGAAGATTCTGCACATATAAGCAATAGAGTAAGCCTGTTTAAAATTATAAATCTTATACACCTGCTCATATAGGAGCACAGTTTCAGTCCATGAAGGGCTTTGTGCAGCTCTGTCTCTACAATGAAGCTGGACATTCCTTAACTAAATTAACCTGATATGTTGTGTGTATATACAACATGTGCTTCTTGCATAGGGTATATAGAAATCTGGGATAATACAGAGGCCTCTGTAAATCATCTGGTCCAACCCCTGCTCCCCAGGGCTACCTCCAGCATTTGATCAGGTTGCTTAGATCCTTGGACAGACAAGTTCTGAGCATCTCCAGGTTCTGAGTCTCCCTGCCCTGCTCCCCAGCTTGGTGTCATTGGCAAGCTTGTAAAAGTTGACTCTGCCCCATAGTCTGGGAACAAAGACAATACACTCTACTGTCACCTCTGCTAAATACTAAAGAATGTCACTAGTACCAGGAAACAGCTACTGACCATTCCTTGTGAAGCCCAGAAATCCGGCCAATTTGTCACTCTCCTGGTTGTTCACTCATCCAATCTGAATACCCAGAAAATATGGGAGACCATGCTGGAAGCTGTGTTAAAGTGGAGGTTTGCCCACTGCTCCCACCTCATCCACTGGAACAGACACCTCGTGATAGAAGGCAGTGAAGTTTGACAAGCAACATTTTTCTTAGCAAATCCACATGGACTGTTCCCAGATACCTTCTCCCTTAAAGTAGGGAGAGTTTGCTCTCTGATCTTCCCAGAGGTCAGCTGGTAGTTCCCTAATTTCTCCTTCTTCCTCTTTTTTGAACACGGTTGTCCTTTTCCAATGATGGGAAACCTCTCCTGACTGCTATGACCTGTCTAGGACAATGGTGGTGGCCTCACAGCAGCATTGGCCATTTCCCATGGCACCCCACTGACGCGTTCTACCTGCTCCCACAGCACTGAGCATGGCCACTGCCCCAGTGCTGCCTGCCTGACCTTCCCGTCCTGCATCCCTCACCCAGCACTGCCCCTGGGCCAAGGGACCAGAAAGAACAGGGTGTACACAAAAGCACAGAGAAGCCTTTATGTCCTCAGGGCTCCCGTGCGATCCAGCAGCAGGGCCACCCGTGCAGAGCAGTTTCACGTGCCCCAGGTGACCAGGCATGTCAATATAAGCACATAATCTCTTGGTGTTGGGCATCCTCCAGCAGATTTCTGCCAAATGGCTGCAGCAGCCTGCTCACTAAGTCACAGGGCCCCATAAAACACAGGCAACACACAGCCCCTGCCTCTGTTTGCCAGTGCTGCCCAAGAAGCCCAAACAACTCCAACAAAATACAGGCTTGAAGTGCAGCTTTATATAATATTTCGTTTTGAGTGAAAGGAAAGATGATTTTTTTTTTCATTTTGATGTAATTTCTTCATAATTTGGGACTCACATTTTTGATGGAAGTCTTAAGGTCTAGATGGCTAAGGATAACTGGAATCACAGATTATATAGAGACCAGAATCTATCCAAAACTGGAGTCACAGAGCATGGAGTGATTTTACTGCTAATTTTTATCACTTATTCATACTTATTCCAGACTTTCATCTCAATGGAGTGCAAACACTAAATTTTCAAAAGATATTAGTACTTTGTATGCAAGAATATATCTTTCTTGGAGATGCTTGTGAATTTAAACTTTAAAGATGAAAATTGTAAAATTCATTCTGAACAGGTAATCTGGCAGAACTATACTTTGTACCAAGTTTGTACTAGCGTGCTTAATAATATGCACAAATCCTGCATAATTACTTTATACATTAATCAAAATTTTTGTGGAGATAAAGGGATGAAATGAGTCAGTATCTAAATCATTACATAACTTGGACTTTGCCACAGATGTAGAGAGGTTTAGGAGCAATCTGCTGCTGAATGTAGGCTATCAAGAAGACAGGACTCCTCTTAGTGGTACAAAGAGAAAGAATGAGAGGCAATTTTCAAACGCTGCAGCAAGGGAAATTCCAGATGGACATATGAAAAAAAGGTTTTGGTTAAGCCTCACAGGGACTGAGAATGCCATCCCTGCAGATAGCCATGAGTTTAAAATTTATTGTAGACTCCTGAGGACCATTTTATGGACAGTATTGTTGTCTGGTATATCTTGCCCTCAACTCTGAGACACTGCATTCTTGAACCTGGACCTGCATAAACCTTCAAGGGGCACCATTACAGACAAGTGGAATTTCACTCTAAATTATACCCTCCTTTGGGGAGAGAGAGAAGCATCCATTTGCAAATGGAACAAATAAAGTGCTGGGTTTTTGAAGGAAATTGATGATGAGAGACATTCAAGGAGAGTCTGTCTGACTCCCTTTTAGGGTGGTGTTATCTTTCTGTGCTGATGGAAAACATTCTTCTGTCTCAACAGTCCATGGGAGTGAGACAATGAAGACATTTATATCACTGTTATGCTTAAAAATCTGAATTTTAGATGTCACCAGGTCTGATCCTCATTTACACTTGGATCCCATTTTTATTTCACTCACAGATAAAGATGATCAAGCATTAAGAGTTGAAATCGATACATTTTTAATACACATGGGTACAGAAGGACAGAAAAGGCCAAATGAGGTATTCAGAACATCTCTTCCCTCCGATATATACCACAGTACCTCTGCCAGGATTAATCAGGCTTTGGCCCTCAAAACATGAAACAGCAGCTAGCCTAAGGCTCAGAAAAGGGGCTAATTCTCCCTTTTACTGAGACTGCAGCTTGATCAGTACTTGAAATTGTGTTGCTTTTTTGTTTTCAATTTCGAACAGCTAAACTGAAAAGACACCACTCATTCATATTCTACGCTTCAAGGTTCTCCCAGCAATCAGGAGGATTGAAACTTGAAAGCAGAACATTTTAGGACATGGCTAAGGGTCTTGGATTTATTGCATTAAAACTCTGGCATACTGCACATCCTATTACCTCTTGTGCTGTCATTACTCTTATTTTCAGGTCATAGGGGTTCGGGGTTTTTTGGTTATATTTTAATTATGGTTATTCTCCTTCCTTCAAATAAATTATCATTATGTTTTGAAGTTCCTTCTAGCACATGGTCAGCCTCTAACACATCATTTTCTGTGAGACACAATACATTAACAATGCAAATTGCTGCTGACAATTTATGGACATGCTTGCCTCTGAAGATCTTATTCCTTTTTGTTTTAAGCCCATGAGAAAGAAGACTAATTAATCACTGTGGAGAGAAAAGTCCTTTTCTTTCCCGGGAAAGAATTAAAGAACAAGTGAAATATGCTTTTCACCTTGTGCCTCAGCCATGCCTGGTACAGACTTCTCCCTGTTTGATTTCATTCAGCCTCCCTGGTAAGAGAATTGTTAAAATCTCTCAGTTATTTATCAAAGTTACGTTCGCTCACTAAAAACTGGTTAAATATCAGCTCGCTTCTCATGTACCTGTACAGTAGGAAGTCCCAACGCTGTTCTTAATTACACATCTGTAAACACAGAATAAAAGTTTAAATAAATAAAGTACCTTCTGCTTTCCATCTGTAAGAATGCAGATCCAGCATCTGGTGTTGGAGCCACTGCTTCTTGATCAACATATGTAACTTAAGAGCAACAATCCACAAATACCACAGCATATGTCAAAGTAGAAAATCCTACTTCAAGTAAAAGTGACCTCCATATCAGAAATACCAGATGTTATTAGCAGCAACATCCCATTTTTGCCCAAATTGCTTCTGCTCTGACCTATGTTTCCTTAGTTTTGTCTCGGAGTGCTCTGGATTTGATTTCAAGGATTATAAAAGCAACATAATTTTATTTTAGTCTCATCCAAATTTCAAAAATTTCATTATGTTTTTATTCTCCTTCATTCTTAATGGGAGGAGGATTTTTTCTGAAGACAGACATTTTAATCTGCCCACATTTGCCAACATATTCACCAGGGTTTTCTGGTGGACACGCAAATAGAGAATTGGTTTAAAACTGCACTCCAGATACAATCTCTGCTTTGTATTTGCTTTGCCTTGTCTTGCTGGTGCACAACATCACAAAGTTTGTATTCTTTGCCCTCTTTCAACAAAGTAAGCCTTTGTCCTGAATTCATCAGGTGTCACTGAGGGATGTAATGGTGCCCTGAAGCTGGATAATATTTGTTAGATTTTTAGTACCAACTTCAAGATCTGAATAACGTGGTGTTTCCTGGGTCGGACTTCCCATCTCTCTCCTTTCCCAACACAGGCTGTGTGTGTCTGAGATGGAGGTGGAGCAACGTATCTTGCCATACAAGGCAGCAGAATAGCACTGGGTCCTCCCATCGCACCCTGGAGGCTGATATCAAGCCAGGAAAACTTGAAAAAACACGATGACTCAAAAGATGAATGTTTGCCACAGAAATACAGAGAGATGATGAGAGATATTTATAATACTACTGCCTTAACTTCATGCTCTAATGTTTGTTTTTGAGCCATCCACTGTGAAATGTGAGCAAGACAAAACCTTACTCACGGATTATGGAAGTTTACCATCTTCTACTAGTGACTGAGTCATCAGCTTTTCTCCTGTATAACATTGGGAAGACTAGTATTTCACCTAGGGTTTCAGTTTCCCTTTTAAAAACTGCACAGCAACTCAGCTGCACACGCCTCCTTTGACTTTCCCCAGAACCTGGGAATATACACAAACGCAGTCCTACTTCCAGAGACCTTCTCGCACTGAAGAAAAAGACATGCTCTACATTTTCCTGAAACAAGAAAGAAATTCTCTGTGAATTTTGTCTACAGATTATCGATCTTCCAGATATCCTTCACAGGCTCCAAATTTTCCTGCTTTCAGCCTCCAGGGATGTAATCCAGATGAGATCTTCAGACTGCCTTGCAACACCATTTTAAAAGAACTCAGTGGTTTCTAGTTATGATTTGAAAGTCAGGCTGCTTACTGAAAATTAGCACAAAATTTTGGCTCACAAAGTGCATGTAAAATCCAAAGATGCCACTTTCATCTCTGAGATTCTTCCAACAGAAATGTACTTGTTCCCGTTGTTGAATAACTTAATTTCGAAAACTATAATGTATGGCCTTTGAATACAGTTCTCTACCCAGCAGTTATTAATGAAACATACTTCATTATTGGGTTTCAAGCAGTCTGGTGGATGAATCACTGTGATTGACTGCAAAACCAGCAATAGCCTCACAAAGGTGAGGATTTCACTTGCTATGCTGCAAGTGAACGGAATATACTTGATTATATTGTGGTACACTTGGTGACTCATTTATGGCTTGTCTATCACTGCCTGTTATCACAATGAAATACTGATTTCTGTTCTGGTAACTCCTTCCTTTAACTCATAGAAACTGGGACAAAACATGAATTTTGGGGGTTAGAATTTAGATATATATTTAAATTCCATATGGTTCCACTGTTTTAATGCATGTAAAAGTAGAAATTCTGCTGCCAGCTTAGAGCAAAGCATTCATAATTTCAAATATTTCTATGGAAAAGGTCTCACGTGGAGATAGGGGCTTTGTCTGTGTTGACAGCCCCCTTTACACTTGACAGTTAGCACCAATTCTGTTCCTAGGAGACCCTTAGCACAATGGTCTATATATGACAACACTTAACAGTTAAACAGCTAAGCCCACGTAGTTCTTAGGGTTTGCTAAATCGGAAAGTAGAATGGTGTTGTTTTCATGGTAACAATACATGCTCTCAGTATCTCCAGAACACATGAGATTGCAAGGTGTCATCTGGGGACACTGTCCCTATTCTGGGACACTTGCAGTAAAAGTTACGAATGGCCACCTTGTCACAGAAGGATAGATGCTATTAATCCATCAGTGTTTGATTATTATGCATGACCATAGGTCATGTTTCATTTCTGATAAGTGCATTGTGTGCTATCCTGGGCCACAAGACTCATCCAACAATTGCTATGATTTACATTTCATTAATTGTAAAGAACTGCCAACACAACCGTGTCCAAGAATGAAGTGATGCATATATTGGTGCAAGGAGAGTAGTTAAGAAAATGAGATTTGTGGTGGAACCCACATGAAAAATTAGAGGTTGAGAAGTAATCAAGTTTGTTATTTTAGCACCAATATACCTACACCATAATTTTATCAGCTACAGTATTGTCAGCTGAGTACTCTTAGAGAGGTGGTGAGCATCCTTTAATTATAAGATTCATTATTTATTGCTACAAAGACTACGCAAAGCGTGCTTTATCATAGTTGTGTTTATTTCCTAACAGACTTAGGCCCCAGGTTTCTTCAGTGTTTTGAAAAGGTGCCTGCAGTACCATGACTACAAAGAACCAAGTTTATATGAACATAAAACCAAACAATGTCGAAATAGAATACCCAAGGTCTGGGTGGACTTTAACTCGAGAAAACCTGAGTGAGTTCTCTCTTTTAAAGCTCAGTGAGATCACTGAGTTGAAAAGAAAGTGACAAAAAAGGTTCTGAACTGGTATGAAAGTAATTCCACTGCTCTTATGTCCTATGCAGGTTAAATTCTGCACTGCAGATGTCCAATTGTACTAACACTGGACACACTGGTTTCCCAGAAACGCAAAATTGCTTGATCACCTGTGAGCCTTTTTTACTGCTTTTTAAAGAGAGTAATATGAGACGTTAATAAACACCGGATAGCCAAAACCAAAAAAACCCAACTTACCAACAGGGAATGTAATTGTCCTGATGTATCCAAGCTGACCCACCTGGCACTTCTGCTGTTTCCATACCAGGTGTTCCGGATGTCTAAGATGAATTAATAAGGACTGCCAATTACAAAATGGGAAAAAACCCCATCTGTTTATGAGCTCTCAATGTCCAGGTGCAAGGCTTAGAATGAAATACTCCCACGTTCTTCTGCTTTATCACTGAGGAGCTTGATAATGGTCTCTTCCTGTTTGGAAAATTTCTGATAAATCATTCATATCCTGGACCCTACAAGCTAAAGACCAGGGTGTCATGGATTAAATTTCCTCCCAGTAAAGCAAGTGTTGGTCAAACACATTTTCTCACAAGCAGTAACAGCAATTTTAGACCATGAAGGTATTGAGGCAAGCAGACTGTTCAATGATGCGGAGTGCAGTAAAAAAGTTTTCCTGGGGTCCTCTTGGAGATTTTCACATATAAGCGTGGCAGACTGAGTCCTACAGGATTTCACACCAGGTACATCTACACTGACACACCCACATCATCAACCTGTAATATATTGTGATTATCCTGCATACTCGGGGAAAAGAACTAAAGAAATAGCTAGGAAATAGCTCTCAAAAAGTAACACTCAGGAAACATATTTCAAAGAAGCAGGATCTCGCAAAGACAGGTTGCATCAGGAGACTACGAAATTAGTATTTCCCTAATCAGGCTTACCTATATTCAAGGATAACAAAAAATTTAAGGCCTGAAATAAACAAAATCTTTTGAAAGGAGTTAATTTTAAGCAAAGAAATAAGCCTCATTCAACATTTAGTGTTAAGCAAATGCTTATATTCTATGCTATATCAGTATGTTTTGAGCAATCAATATATTCATGCTTTTGCTGTTTCAGAGTTTTGTCAGTATGGATACAGGACTAAATAACATGATTTTGAGTGAGACAAAACTTCCTTCCTCTTCACGCACAGAAATACTTTCAAGGACTCTTGTTAAACCTTCAAAATGCTCAAGGTCTGCCGCAGAACCATGTGTCAAAAATACATCCCCACCTTCTACCTCATCAAAATCTGAACCTGTTTAGCTAGAGGACTGTCTATTGTTAGCAATCCACTTTTTCTTTTACCTCAGAGAGAGCTGCTGGCAAGTTGGATTTTTTTTTTTATTATTATTGCCTACAAGACAAAAAGGTCAAGAGCTGCATAAAGAGATTTGCTTCTTGGAAAAATTCTTAGCAGGGCTCATTGAGAGAGCTTTAAACTAGATTTTAAGAGGTTTGGAGATGTAACCAGACTTAACAGAGATAAACCGTGCAAAGGGGAAAAATATAGTGACCACCCAAGCAGCAAAAGGAGGTTTTAGAGGGGACAGCTTCAGTGAGTACAAGCACCCAAAGGCGTAACCACAAGACAGGACCGTGGGGCACCCCTTTGCAACCCTAGTGGGACACCGAAACAGTCAAGTGCTTCTGTGAAGTTCCTCTACACCAGCACGTGTGGTATGTGGAACAAACAGGAGGAACCAGAGGTCTGTGTGCAGCCACAGGGCTCTGACCTCACGGCGATTACAGGGACGCGGCGGGACAGCTGCCGTGACTGGAATGTTGTCACGAAGGGCTACACACGACTGAGGAGGGACAGACCAGGAACGCACAGTGGTGGAGTTGCCCTCTACACGAGGCAACACTTGGAGTGTGCTGAGCTCTCTCTCAGGGTGGGTGACGAGTGAGGTGAGAGCTTATGGATCAGGACAAAAGAGCCGGCTGGGAAGAGAGACACTGGTGTGGGTGTTTGCTCCAGGCCCCTCGAGCAGGAAGAGGAAGTGGATGAGTACTTATACAGGAAACTAGAAACAGCCTCACAGTCACAGACCCTGGTTCTTGTGAGGGAATTTCACTAGCCTGATATCTGCTGAGGAAGCACAAGCAGTCCAGGACATTCCTGGAAAGCACTGATGATAACTTCCTGTCACCGACAGTGAAGGATCCCACAAGGAATGGTGTGCTCCTCGACTTCACATTAACAAACAGTGAGGGCCTTGTTGGAGATGTGAATGTTGGGGGAATCCTCGGCTGTAGCGACCATGAGGTTGTGGAGATCAGTATTGGGTGAGGAGGGAAGCGGGATTGTAACCATGGATTTCAGGAGAGCTAGCTTTAACCTCTTCAGGGATCTTCTTGGAATAATCCTATGGGTAAAAGTCCTTCATGGAAGAAAGGCCCAAGAGAGTTAGTTGATATTCAAGGATCACTTCCTTCAGAATCAAGAATGATGCATGCTGATGAGCAAGAAATTGCGAAAAGAGGGCAAGAGACCTGCATGGATGAATAAAGAACTCCTGTAGTTACTCAAGTGCAAGAACTTCCACTCACCAGATCAGTCTAAATATAGAAACTTCTAAAGTAAAAGAAGACAGCCTTAAAAGCTCTTTATTACAAGCACTTTATTAACTTGCCACCCGTATAGACCAGAATGAGCCTAAGACTTCCAGAAAGCCAAAACTTTAGAAAATAACTCCAACTTGAAGCAAGACTGACACTTTTATGTGTGGATACAGTAACTTTTAAAGTTATTTTCAAATTTTAAATCACTGAAGCTGCCCATCTAAAGATGGCGTGGGAAAATCAGGGATCAGGCCTTCTCAGAGCTGATCCTTGGTCTCTGAAGCTCACAGCTCAGGCTCCTGTTGCCCAAGACCCATCTGTTCAGATATCTTCCAGAGCCAATAGGAAGAGCCTGCTCAGCATCACTCATCCCACCCAGCATATCCCAAAGAACCTGGGCTCCTAAATTGGGCCCTCAGGTCAGTAGAACGAATTTTTAACCAAATACACAAGCCGGGACATGATTCCTGACTTCTGCAGCCTTTTACCTGGTAAATAATATTTCAATACTTTTTCATTATGATTTATTCTGCCAAAAAAAAAAATTCTAAATGCCTGTCTGATCTCTGTCTCAATTTTCAGAACACCAAATGCTGTTATGTAAATCGAAACTTTATTCATGCAGAGAAATAACATTAAAACCCCCACAAAACTTAAAAAAACATCCTTCAAACTTAAATTTGTCACCCATTTAGGTAGCCCCTTATCGAGGAAAAAGCTTCCTATGAATGGACTTTCAATTCAATTTTAAAAAATACATCAGAAAACTGAAAGCAGACAATAATTTTCCTTTTGCCACCGAAATTGCTTACTTTGAAACCGCATTACTTTCTCCTACTTCATTTAATAATTTTTCCCCTCCACCTTTTACCAGTGGAAACAATATTTCTCTATCTTTTTAGCAGGATAACAAATCATTTCTCTTACACTTTCTAGTTAGCTTGTTCTATATTCTTGTGGCATATTTTCCAAACCTGTTCAAACCTGACCAAACATGCTTTGTACAGTATTTTCAAGCCTCAGTTATCACTCTATAAAAACCTAGCAAGTTCCCACAATTAGACCTGTCACACTAGTTGACTAATTAATTAATTTTCTATAGCAGAAGAGCCAGTTGAAGTATTCTAATAGTGAACAGGAAAGCTTGAGTATCTATTCCTTATAGTAACAATCCATTGATTTAAGTGTCCTGTTTTTTGACAACAAATTGAAAGTTGAGTAGCTTCAAAGACATCCTTGGTGTTTTTTCCATAGTGAATTATATGTTAATCTTAGTCCCATAATTTTTTGTCCAAATACCCAGTTTTTGTTGGGAATAATCTACTGAGGACAGTGTTGCTCCGTATGGAGAGGAGCAAGTGTTATCTGCTTTGGATATTTGTCTAAGGACCTGGTCTGAATTCAACTGTTTCTGAACCTTGGACTGGCTTGATATCTCATGCAAAGGTTGTTTATGAACTAAACTCAGTGGCTACATCCCAAAGCAGTGGAAGCTGATAATGTGCAGGAGGGAGAAAATACCTTGAATTGTTCTCAAGTGAGGTGAAGATCACAACAGCAACACATGAACATGGGAAAGACGGGGACACAAGCAGAGAAAACACGTGAAAGTCACAAACCGGGGTGGATTTGTGAGTGCCAGGAAGATCCCTAAATCTATGTTCAGTGCTCTTGAGCACATGCTGAAAACAAAATGAGATTTTTTTCTTTTAGTTAATTCTCTGAACTTGAAATAAGGACTTTTGAGCTCCACTATAATTCCTGCTGCATACAAGATTTGGACCATTTTTTTTTTCCATTGCTTTTCACTTTAATTTCTTTTATAAAATGAGTGTGATAGTTTGTCGGTCTCAGTTCAGATTACATATTCTCCCTGCATTTACAAGATAGTCTTTCACAGCATGCTCCTGTGACTTCACCCTGTTTCTTCAGAGCTAGCAATGCATGAGATGTTGCCAAGTGTTAGCATTATTTCACTGTCATCCCTGTGATCTTTTGTACTTGCTATTTCACAGAGGATTTGCAGAGGAATCTCAGTCCTCTCTCAAAGACTGTTGTAGCTTGCATTGCTATGGGGGAACAATCAAAGGATCAGAAAGCTAAAAAAAAGACTGAATATTGAATGTTTTTTTCATTTAATGGTTTATGAGTGAACCCAAAGGTGTTTAGCAGGTAGACATTACCGTCACCACCATCATCATCTTCTCTCCTTGACCACCACAGGCTGCCAATCAACCAGCACATAAACAGAGGGGCTCAGGATCATGGTGAGCAAGGTGGGGACCTTTCACACTTCCCATAATGAGATGCAATGAGAGAGTATGATTGAGGATCCTCAAGGCTCCCTTCTGCCCCTTTTCATGCATTGCCCCTGCAGCCTTAAAGTCATGCAGATCTGCTCATAAAATACCCATAATTGCCCTTAGGCAACTTGTTCTTCTGGAAATAATTGAGATAAGAATAACAGGAAATTGGTAGATATTGGCAATTAGGACATTTATTGTAATTGATTGTATAGCATGCCTTATGTTATTATAAGGTTTAATAATCAGAAGCCCATAACTAAGTCATCTCTGGCTGTGGAGAACTATGACCAATACGTGCCATAAAAATAGGAGCATCTGTAGTCATTGATGTTCTCTGATCTTCTAAATGCATGCTGGAAATTGTATTATCCAAGATAACAGAAAGGGAAATGTCTTGTTTCAGAAATAGTATGAACATAATCAGATTTGAGAAACCAAATGATTTTAGTAATGTGGGGCACTGTGCACTGAGAGCAGAGAGATGAGTTTGTGAATTGCAGTTCGCTACTCAGTAAATGACAGAAAATAAGCCACAGGGACTTCATCCTTCACTGTTAGCATGATTGCTATTTTTGACAATTCAATAAAAATTCTGTTTTCTCAGGAGCCACACATAGGAAATATGAAATGGGGAGACTGCTCAACAGAGTAACTTCAGAGTAGCCTGTTGCACTCTAAAGTTACTTTGGAGGAAAAAACTTCCTGAAAGTAAGTCAAACCAGTGAAAATCTGCTCTAGGAGCCATGCCTTCCTTAATCAAATCATTATGCTCCTGCACTGTTCATATGTGAATCCTTTGCGTATTTTAAGTGCTCTTTTCCCAGCTGTGGTTTTGCGTGTTGAGTGTGTCCCCACACATCACTGCAACTTACACCTGTCAATCAGCATCTGCTGCCTTAAGACTTTTATATAGATATTAAGCTTTCTGGGGCAGAGAAAACCTCTTTATTCAATGTTTACGAAGCTCCTAACACAGCAAAGAGCTGGTCCAGAACTGGTTTTTTATAGGTAATGTGGCAATTCTGATAATTAGCAATAAAAAAATACTTCACAAGCGCTACATCTGTAATTCAGTTGCAGTAGAAGGAATCAACTGTTTCTACTTAAACGTAAATCAACCATAGCTACAAAAGCTTGGAACTCCAAGCCTCAGGATAGCTATGGATTGTAATGGTGTCATAGATTAAAGACAGAAGAAAACCCTTTTCTACGCTGGAATACTCTCCTCTGAAGTAAGAAGCAATGACCCATCATAGGGGTAAGACACAGGAAAAAATGGATCTTGAGTCTGCTGCCTATAGAGTTACATACATGCAAAAGATTGTAATATGAACACAATTATAAGAGAAGACCAGGACACGCCCAGCAATGCTAAGTATACATGGTTTATGTTTTTACATCAGTCTAGTTTTGTCAAATATAATTCTTACTAATTCCTTGTCCTTTTTGTTTGATAGAGCGGTGATCTAACGTTCATGCCACTGAATACTAAATTTTCCTTTCCCAAGGAAGCCATTAATTTATAAGCCATGGTTTGGATCCTTAACTGCTTGGAAAATTAACAATTATACACCCTTGTATACTATTCATAACTATGTTAAAATAATTGCCGTATTAGAAGATTTGAATTACTCTGCAAGTTTATATAGTACTAGTTTTACATTAGGCTGTTAAAAGATACTTTCAAACACCTTTTAGAACAAAAGATGGTAAAATGATATTTGAAGATACTTTTGTATCATAAAATGGTAGAGACATTTAGTCTGTCAATTATAACTTGGATATTATTAAATAAGACTCCCTCTAAGTTAGATGAAGTTAGAAGAGATATAAAATCAGATTTTGGACTTGGAGCCAGGAATTGTAGCATACTGTTGTTTATGTTCATGGCACAGGAAAAGGAAAAAAAAAAAGCCGTTTCTGCAGTGACTGAGTGCTCCAGCTAAAACATTTACAACACTATTTAGCAAAGAACCTCTTGATTAAGGTGGAACCTAATTTAATATATTTTGCGTTCCCTTACCACACTTCACAGATTTTCTCAATTCAGTAAGACCTTTTACTGAGGGATTTAAGACAATAAATCCAAGTATTTGTATTTCTCTGTAGGTACATATTTTTAGCTACTTATTACAAGGTAACTTTTTCTTTTGTGTTTAAAACTGAACCCCTGTGACAAATGGCCTTTCAGAAGATTATCTGGTTGAGAGACACTTTACACCCCCATGTGCTGGTGTTTCACTGAGCAGGCTTTCAAAACAGGTTTTAAATTACATATTTTTCAACAAGCTGATTTATATGAAGGAACAGCTGGTGAATAAAGAGAAGAATGAGTAACAGAAACAATGTGAAAATGTGGGAAAACTGGCAGCATACAAAACTGAAAACACTTTGGTGAATGTCACTACACCTCAAAGGACCCTCTTGCTCATAAACAGATGTGTCTCTGTTATTTATGCATCAAAATATAGTTCCTCTAGATCCTGCTCAAGCCATTTCAGGTCAAAGTTTCAGCAGAAAAAGAATCACACAAATGCAGCACAGTTTTCTGCTGAATTTGTTCAACTAGTCCAAGCAGCTTTAGGGAAAGCTCAGGTCCACAGAAAAGCACATGGATTGTACATAGGAAGAAGAGTTTTGAGGTCAGTTTGTGAAATCTCAGTCCAAGTCAAAGGCTGCTGAAGCCTACAGACAACTTCATCGTAATTTTTTATATAAAGAATAGAGCAACATATTCACAGAGCATCAACAGATAACTTGAAAAGTAGTCACTCCATATTTCTCTAGGTGTACACGAACAAAATCCCCTCTGCAGTTAGAGAAAGGGGATACAATAAATAGTGGGAATGGTTTTCAGCTCCCTTATATTAGTATTCTGAAGTTCTGATTTGGGGGTTTGGGGAGGAGGAGGTGTTTCATTGCTGCTTGTTGTGGTTTTGGTTGGGTTTTTCTGTGATTCCAACTTGACTCAAAGATTTTTATCACTAAATGAAATGACAGGGTGGTGAAATCTGTTAGGGAAGAGCAGCTGCTCAACCAAACAGTTTGTCTCGCCATTCCCATTACCTTGTAAGCAAGCTGTTGTTTCCCACTGTGGGTAACTAAGCAAGGGTGAACTCTGATTTAAGGAACAGCAGCCATTTCTACACAGTTCAAAACACACCTCAGAAGCCTTTCCCCCAAAGCCACTTTAGGTCTCGGGTTGTGCAAGTCTTTTCAGGTGCCAGAAACCCCTCCAGGCAGATGGGGAAGGAGGGGGGGACATGTGTTTGCTCCACCAGAGCAACAGAGGGAAAACTTCCATCTCCTCCCTTACCTTGCCCTGGCACAGCCACCATGCCAGGCAAGGGGCAGGTCACCATTTGGGGAGAGACATTTAAAGTCAATCAGCATTCCTGGCTCATTACTAACTTCATGGCAAGGGAAGAGGGAAGGTGGAGGTTGTCAACCTTAATTAATGCCTGTTTTAAAAGCACTTTGCATTCCTTGCCTGACATGCGCTTCACAAAAGCCAAGAGCTGTTGTTGTTATTAACAACTTGCAATATAAACACACTTGGCCTGATTTTCCTCTCCCACACAAAAGGCTTCACGCTTATTTAGGTCCCGACTGGGATGGAACAAGGAGGCTTTTGCGGTCAGTGCAAGGGGAGGGCCCGAGAGGTGCCATACAAGAACCTCCAGAAGAAAAGCCATCAGGGATATAAAAATTTATCTTGGCTAAGTGCTCCATTTCTTGAAGGCTGAGCATAGAATCAAAACAACATCAATTGTATAAACCTTTGCTTCTGTGAGCTCCTTACTTGGTTGAGAGAAAAATTGTCTTGTTTGGAAAATTATTTTTTTCACAAATGCCTTTTTCCTTTTTACTGTGTCAAACTACTTATGATACAGCTAGATCTAGGGAGACATCAAAGAAATTCTGCTGAGATGCTTTGATCAGGGAAAAAAAAATGAACCACAAAAGAAAAAAAAAAAGAAAGAAAGGAGACAGGGCTCATCAGCTTGGATCCTGAAATACTTTTCTGTAAAGCATTAAGATACTTGGAGAGGAAAAAAATCCCCACTAAACCCTATCCAGTTCTCAGATCAGTCCCAGAGGTTATAAGCTTCAGTGTTCTGCAGGTCACAGGAGGCTCTTTAGTTTGTCCTTGATCCTTTCAAGCAGCTGGAAATGAAAACAAGGTGCAGAAGCCGCGGCTTCAATTAGACATAATATCAAAAAAAGGTTGATAGCTCTTCCTTGCTAATGAGGAAATAAACAAGTGCTCTGGAAGAACACCACCCCACCCTGCCAGCTGACGTCAATAGAGCAATCACACACATCTAAATATCATAAGTCAGGGTAGCTCACAAATGCATTTTACACCTTTTTCCTTTACTGCCTGGTTCCTTCAGAGATCAAGCTAAATCTATCCCTTTTCTAAGTTTTTAATGTTTTCCTCTCATCTTTTTAGCACTTCAGAAATAAAAAAATCATTTAAGAAAGAAGGTACTGGCTTCTTTTTTTTCCCCCCTTTCTCCTCTAATTTGCAAATTACTCCAAGGAACCAAAACAGCTACCTTTGAAATCACTGTTATTCTGACCAGTATGCCATAATATCGGAGAAGAGGTGTCTAAGTTTTCCCTGGAGAGATAGTATTAATTTCGGAGAGGAGACAGGTGAGGGAGTTTAAATATCAGTTTCAGTCCTCATTCTGCTCCGCATAGTTTGTTGTGTATGCAGGTGTTTAGGACTTCATACAGCACCTCTGCCTTTACCTCTGTGCTTTTTCACGTAACTCAGTTTATTGTTTGAAGAGCAGGAGATCAGCATTAAACTGAAACCAAACCAAACAAATAAGCAATCAGAGAAGCTATAGAATTGGGAAAGAAAATTAAAGGATCCTTATACATTTAGACCAGATTTTAATACCACAGCAACCTTAACTCCTGAGTTAATACAATGAACGACGATCACACCAGCTTGGGTCTAGAGATGGTCAGCATCCATATCCATAGGATAAGAGAAAAAGCAAGGCTGATGCGATGACTGACTACTGAGGCTCCTTATTAAACATGTAAATATTCTAGTCTACCACAAATACCTTGAAAATATCTCTCCACTATACAATGGAACTCAGAAAAACACCAAAAATGTGAGCATATTTGTGGGTTTTTTAATGATCATTACTGTAGCCCCAAGTAATCAAATCTCTTCCAGTAAAAAGGTATTACCTTTCACACATTTAATGAGAGAGTGTTCGATTCAGTTCTATTGCCCTCCCACACGTGCAAGAAGTAGTCTTTTCCTAGCATCAACAGCTGGGAAGAAATAGTGTATCTGCTTGGAATCGATTTCGCTTTAAGTTACTTGTAATTTAAATAACGTGTCAGTTACTTTTATATACTATTGTTACTTAAAATACAATGTAAAGTATACAGGATACAGTGATGCCTTCAAAAAGTAGCTCACAGCCGGCATTTCACACATCATCGAAGGGTGAAGTGCAAATTGATACAAGGTGAGAAGCTGAGCTCAGCTTTCCATCCCCACCCTGAGTGTTTCTCGAAGATGAGATATGTCTTGAATGAGTCAGGTCTGTTTTCTGGAAGGCAATAGCTCCAGCCCAGCCCCACAGCAAGGCCTTTCTCCCCTCCAGCACCACCATTGTTGCTGTCTTCTCTGGTGACCAGAGAAAGAGGTGGGGGATCATATAATGATTTACTACTGAGGCAAAGTACTGGCAATTTCCTCAACTGAGACTTAAGTAAAATAAAATAAACGAACAATTTCTCAGGGCATTATGTATTTTAACTTCTTCAAACAACTTTTTTTTCCCAGAGTCTTTAGCACTGTACATGTTTTTCACAAGCCTCCTAACCCAAACTGCTCGTGGAATTGCATAGCTCTAGCTGTTATAATGAAAAGTGTCAGGAAACGTTCCTAAGACCCTACTTTTGGTCAGTTACGACTCTGCAAAACCATAATTGCCTTATGGGTTTTGTGTCAAGGATGCAGGCTAGATCCTGTTAATAGTACCACTGATAATCATTTGTTTACAGGTAATTAGTAAAACTTGCTGGCCCTGGACAGCTACAGTGTTTAAAAACCTTGCTGAGTGTAAATCGACCATGCAGAGTCCTTCCTGTTGAAGAGCTTGCACGTTCATTAGGATAAAACTAAAGCTGAGCATGCCCTAACCTTTTACAACCCCTTCATGTGCTCTTCCCAGAGCAGTGAAATGTTTGTGCAGTTTCCAGACTTCTCAAATTAACTTTCACCATGCCTTGTCATGTAGATGTGCAATGAACAGAAGTAGGAAAACTCCAAGCTCACAGCTTTCCAAGCACATTTATTCATCTCCATACCCTTCCCTGTGCCATCCAGAAGGGTGTATAAGCACAGCAGTCCTGACTCAGAAATGGCACAGTTTACTGCACTTTTAATTGCTGAGGCAAAGTCTTTTGTCCACAAAACTCAGGCCCTCATTTTGTACTACGTGCACCAAAAATCAGTTGTTGTGATTGGCATTGTCACAAATGACCGTGAAATTCTAGCATTACAGCCATTCATTTCAGCAATTATCACTTGAGAAATGTTAGTACTACTACTATTAGTAATAATAACCTCTTTCAATACATATCCCTTGCTTTTTATTCTCTTGCATAAGAAGGTGGAGTGTTTCCAATCAGACATTTCAAAGTTTATATTCAACACTGTGCTGATGGTGTTCTTTGGGATGGCCAATAGCTACATGGGAATAGTGACTACTGACGGTGCTTTTCAGCTTATTAAAAAAAAAATAGGAACTGAATGGTAGGAAATCTGCTCATAAGGGTAGCTGTTCTTTGAGGAGGGAACATTTAATTTCCAATTTCATTTCAGATAGTATAACTGGAGCACTTCTATTGCTCCCTTTTCACCACTGCATGTGGCAGAAAAAGAGGACAATTATTAGGCATTCTATGCCAGGAAAAATCCTGAAGTGAGTTGCTTGAAATTACACCTTAACTTTTTACCCCTAAGGATAAGATCACCACCATCTGTAAAAATATCTACATATATGTGGGTGAAAAATTCTGTAAATGAGTTTTAAAAATAAATCTGCTTTCAGAAATAATTAACCCTCCTCCATCATTCTTTCTTTTCAGGGTTAGAAGAGAAAAAATAATAAAATGTTTTAGCTACCCTCAAGCAAAGGTGTGGGGTTATGCTGGTGGTATCTTTATGTTTTTATCTTGACTGAATGTCAGCAAACCTCAAAAAAAATTAAAATTACAAGGAATTAAAATTATAGAAGACAGTAGGTTCATGAAGCCCTGGAGAGCTGCACATTCTCAGTTCATATGCTGAAAAAGGCAAGTGCAGAATGCCTTTGATTAAGTCCTTAATTATTGAAGAACAAGGTAATATAAATAAAATATACAAATATAAATCTGCAGCATTATTTATACCTTTCCTATCTAAACATTGTATGTTTAGTTCCTCAGATGACAATCAGCAGAAGTTATGGTTGACTCTGCAAAAGACTTACTAGCAAAAGAGCTGGGCTTACTGGTTTGCAATGAGCTGTCAGCAAATAAGTTAGTAAATTTTCTGGAGGGTTTTTGGTAATTCAACAAGGAAAACAACCAGCTTAATTAAGTGGTCATTCCTGAAGAATCTCAAGAAATACTGCTTTAGCAAAAAACAGGCTGAAACAACTCAGGCCCCATCATCAGAAATGTTTTAATTAGAAGCAGTCATGCAGCCTTTAAAAAATGTTTTGTATTTCAAGAAAAGCTCTAGAACTAGATCTGAAACACATTTTCATATTTGTATGGTTTCAAAATTCAGCAGAATTCAAATTTAAATCCAGACACATCCAGGTAAGTAATCTATTGAAACAAAGCATGAACTTTTCCCGCAGAGCAACTGTGAAGGATAGGAATTTTAACTGGGTGAAGCGGAGAGAATTCTTCTCCTCTTGAGCAATTACAACATATTATGTTTTATTTATATGTACATTACGTTAGTATTCCATGCTTTGTTATAACTGTGTAATGCATTGCATGTTGTGTATGTATTGCACTATTAAAAAAACCCTAAATCACTGTTATAACATAGAAGGCTATAGGTAAAATTTGCACCCAAGTCAATTTGATGGGTAATTCAAAATAAGCCTCTCTTCTGCAGCAGATGAAAAGAAAATCAAGTAACTTTTAGATGAGTACAGCTAACTCTATCTGATATAATAAATAAACAGGCCAAATAAACAGCAGTGTCTTCCTGAGAAGATTTTTCCCTTGCTTTCTTTCAGACTCTCTTCCCTCTATGAAGACGAGCACAAGACTTATTTTTCCAATTCTCACTTCAAAGTACATGATAAATCTTCAAAAACTCCCTTTTTTTAATAGTACTTTTATTTAAGATTAATATTGTAGCCTCGTTTAGTGTTAGATAAACCTCAATCTAATTTTAGTGACTTGCTGGAAAACTCCTATCTTCATATGCACACCTGGAAGGAAAGCCCCTTGGTAGGTCACAGATCCTTCAGTGAGGTCCGTAGCACACAAATGGCCTCAGCCAGCTCAGATACCAAAATCCTCTGACTCCTAACAGAGTGGGACACTTGCCTCTTCATCTCAAATCTCACATGGGCAGACTGCTTGGCATTAGTTATCTGTTCTCTAAATTTGTACCACAAACGGTGATCCAAAATACAATTTCCAAGAAATGAAACCTTCACTAACTAAACTTCAATCTTCAGAAATAAACAGCTAAAATTACACTTGCTTAAAATTATTTCTAGCAAGAACTAAATCGTGTATTTAGGGTCCATAGCACTGATTTAGAAGGTTTTGATCATCTATCACTCAAAAAAATGTCTGGAATAATATAATTTCTTTGCAAGGCAAATAGATTATTTCCTCACTTGAAGAAAAAGGAGAAGATACCCAATTTAGCTGCAATGTATCTCCAGGGCACACTTCTAGAACTCAAACTAATTTCTTAACAAACAAATATAAATTATTCTGCTGGCTACTTATGAAAGCCAACAGAAAAATAAGTTGCACATAAAATAGTCAATACCCACTCAAGAGTTACCTGCTAAGTAATTAAAGTTAGACTTCAAATGCAGAAGAAAAGGCCTGCATATCCTTGGAGAATCCAGCTCTTAACATTACCAACTATAAATATAAAAATAAACACCCAAATTGAAATTGTACTGGTTGTCCCTACAACTAAATTAAAAGCAGAATCAGACACTGAATTGGTAAATCCAATGTCATCAATATAAAGACCCTAAGTTTAGTCAGACATGATCATTAAGAGGCAGCAAATGATTTTCCATCTCAATAGAAACGGAATTGTTCTCCAAACTTATTTTTTTTAATTGTCAGTGAAAATACCCCAAGCAGAAAAAAAAAAAAATGAAAAAATAAAACCAGGCATCAAAACTCTCTTAACCTTTCTAAAAGACCACATATATTCTGGGCTTTATCCTTGATTAAAACAGACATGCCACCCGTGCTCTGGAGAAAAGCACATACTCTCAGCTGAACTTCTAACTCTTTGGTTCAAAGGATAATATCTTGACATTAATCAGGGAAATACAAAAGCAAAACCAGTCAGCAACAGCAAAAACCCATTGTCACTTCAGCATGATTTTCAAATAAGACAAGTTCGGCTGGTTTAGACCAAGCTGTAGAAAGACAGCTCTATTTGCAACACAAGGTGAGCACCGAGATTCTTTGTTGCTACAACAGCAAACCAAACCCAGATACAAATGACTGGGGTGCTGCCAGTTTGAAGATAAAACTGTGAAAGCATATTAGGGAGTATTGGTCATTAGAAAGGAAACAAAAAATCCTAATTTTGTGGTTTTTGACAACAGAACTTGTTTTCTATTGCAAGATTTTTGATGTTGTTTCACACAAACTCAGGTTTCGCAAAGACAGAACATATTTTTAGACTGGCTATGTCCAGAAGCACTGGAAACATGGTTCAACTCTTACCGATCACCCAGGCTACCTTCCAGATCAAACAGGTGCCTACATGTTTACATTACCATCCCTTGCTGGAAGGAGTTGAAGATTCAAAAAATAAAAAAGCAAGTTTGAAGAATACCCGTAGTTTCTACCCTGACAGAATACTGATATTCAGAGAGATGAAAAACCTCATTTTATCCAGAGGGCAAGAACAGCACAGACGGGTGCTGGAAGTTTTCTGTGTTATCCTATCCCTCAGAAAATACTGAAACAGCAAACAACTTTGAACAAATCCACGTTGTTTATTGATTCCAATGGATTTCAACTCCATCTTCTCCCCTCTCCAATGAATCTTGAGCACCTAATATAACATCTCTAATAATAACGATGATAATAATGCATGTTTCATTTCCAAAGCACTACAGACAGCAGTAGATCATGGAGCAGTACTCCTGTTCCCAAACCAATATCTTTGTCTTCCCTGTCTTGAAGATCTCTTCTTAGTAAGGGACGAAGCAGGGTAGACACAGGGTTTACAGTCAATCATATCATTAAGAGAAATTTTAGTGGTGATTTCAGAGGTGTGAAACCTTTGCCTGAAATGTTTGGCATCCTCAGATCAGCTGTACTAAAGCTAAAGAATTTCCTGCCTAGTCCTTCCTTTTTAAAAGGTCTTTGGGCAAAGAAGAATGATAAAAATAGTGCAACAGTTCAATTTCTGTAATCAGTGTGCTGCATTATAGTATTTTTCTATTCAGAAATATTTCATTGTTTCTAGAAAATAGCTCCAAGAACACTAAGGCACACGAAAAGTTTTGACTGTCTCTCTAGTCACTTGCTACAGCTGTGGATGTCCCATGAACAGAACTGTTTCTCTTTGTTTCTGCAACAGTTCCTCAGACTAAGTAAGGCAGCTATAAATGAGATCCAGAGGCCAAACAAATTTAGTGGGGCCAAGAGTTTTCCCCACAAAAAGATGACCAGTATATCTAGATATTTTCACATCGTGCAGAAACAGCAATATGTGAAGACCAGGTGAAGAAAGAAGTGACTCTTTTTAACCTTAGTTTAGGTTTCATTTCATCTAATCTAGAATGAAATGATCAGATATTTCTCCAGTCAGGGTTCCATCCAAGTATTTGTCATTTCAGTTTGAGGAAAGGAGGTGAATAGAGGTATGACTTGAAAGCAAATGGACTGCTGCTTTTCAAGAGTCCTCTTCTGGTACTGGTTAACCTAAAAGTAGCTCCAAATGAAGGTGTAGATTTCTCAAAGACATTGCCAAAAGCCTGATGTAAAGCTCACAGACCTGAAAGATGTCTGGCACCTATTGACATTTGGTCCACACAATGCATAATGGATTTTATCAGCACTTTTGAATATCCAGAAATGCATTATGTAACTGATCTCACATTCAATTCCTACCAGTTTGTCTATCTAAGCCAATAGAGACAAAAATTGGAAACCAGACGCAGCATGCCAGGACAGCAGCAAGCTGAGTAGGTTTGCAGTTTTCATTTTTACTTGTTGTTTAATAAAAGCTTCAGTATTTCAATGTTTAATACCCTCTTTGCTATTGGCAGAAATAGAACTATATAGAGCTGCATTTAGTGAGACTGCCTGTTTGCTGGAATCTAATCGTTGCTTCAAACCCCAGCCTGTTATTATATTGTTACATTTTTCATATTAAAGTACAATTACCATCTTAGGTAGTTCAGTTACACTGAATTCTAGTTACTGTTAGAGTCAGTGTAAAGCAGATACACTTAAAGCAGCTGCAGCTCCTTTTGGAGCTGTGCTGTTATTGAGACCATATGGCCATTTTGCTGGTGGTGTTCCCTCTTTTATTCTTTTCTCTTGACAGATATTTTATCTTTAAATGTACTAACACCCTTCAGAGCTGGCCTGAACACTGCTGTATTTTTACCCTGAGATGCTAACACCATTACACGTAATCAAAAGCCAAGGGAAATGGGTACAGGTGTTCAAAATCCACCCCTCTTTTTCTTCATTAATGTCAAGATTACAGCACAATTTGAAAATAAACAATACGATATTTTGACAACACAGGTTTGTTGTTACACTTCCACCTTTTAGTGCTAGAACCTGTTGCTTGGAATCCCAAAGTCATTAACTGCCAGAGTCACCAAATTCAAAAATTCAGGCTTTATTGTTTAACCTGACCCTGTAAAGTATTTGCCAATAAGGCCGTGAAAGTAATACGCAGAAATTAAATTCACTTAATTCCAAAACTAAGCTCTATATGACCATGCAGTCTAAAAATATTTAACTAGCTGATACAGGGTTGGGGGGAAAGCAGCCCTGTGGATATCAGAAAGCTGAAGGTGGGGGTTTCCTCAGGTCATCACTAAAGAAGGACAGAGTCAACATACAGTTTAATTTCTTTACAGAGTGCAGCTCTGCATATCCTATTCTAAACAATCTTGATTTAATTTTGAAGTCCTGTTTGCCAGTAGTTTGACTACATATTAGGCCTAATATACGTGTCCTGGTTTCCGCTGGGATAATTTTCTTCTTAGTAGCTGGTGCAGTGCTGTGTTTTGGATTTAGGACGAGAATAATGCTGCTAACACACTGATGGTTTAGCTGTTGCTGAGTAATGCTAAAAAATAGTGCCTGAAATACTTGTAGAAATAGTCTAAATCAAAGAGTTTTCAGTTTCCCATGCTCTGCCAGCACCCCACACTAGCCAAAGGGATATTCCATTCCATAAAATGTCATGCTGCGGTGGTGCATCCTTCTCCCCTTCTCCTCATGCCTGCACTGCGGGAGCCCCTGGCAGGCCTTGACTGAACCATCCGAGCACTGAAGTGCCCCTTTCTCAGACCGGCTGGGCAGCAAGGCAGCAAGGCATCCCTGCCCGCACCCGGAGCTCCTGTAGGATACAGGCAGAGCGGGAAACATCCCTGGCCATAACAGGAACATCAGCTGCCTGACCAAGGTGGGGAACAAAGGATAATCAGTCATCCCCTGACAGCCTTGGGTCATTCCCTACCTGAATCACAGCCCAAAAGTGAAACAGGACCATTCTTTCCAGTGGTGCCCAACTTGGGATATGGTCCGAATGGAAACTTACTGATGACTAAAGCTAATCATCCTGCGATCTCATTAACGGCAGTCCCAAATGAGGCCCGCGGAGCTCTCCTGGATTGCAGCCGGCTGTGCCAGCACCTCCCCCTGACTGGAACACCTCTCAGAACCCGGGAACCCTCAAGTCTGCCGCACTCAAAGGACCATCACTGGCAATGAGGCACAGGCTGGTACCCCTGCCACACAGGGACTCCTCCAAGTGCAGCTCATGCCTGGGGAGAAACTGCAAGGGATTGGATGTGAGTATTCCCTGAACTCTAGGGGAGTTTTCAATAGCTGCCTTTATCTTTATATAGACATATACACATCTCTCTGCCTGGGAATGGATTATGGCATGAGAGTTGTTGTGCGAATCTATAATGAAGTCATGGTTATAATTGTAGCAAATCCTACTGAATCTCTTTTTTAAACATTAATTTAGTTGATGATTAGGTGCTGATAAATCCTTTCTCACCCTTATCTTTTTGTACCCATATTCCTTGCACCCTTTCTCTCTCGCATGCCCGGTCCTTGTGTAAATCATTCCAAATCGATTCTAATTCAGTTTTCTTATGTGTGCTTCCTCTGTGTAGTAATTAATAGAGTGAGCCTTGCCATTGATTCAAAAACTCGTATTAAAACTTGCTTTTCGCCAATACTTTTGATGGTGATTCTTTAAGCAGTCTAACTACTCATTTGTGAGACAGTCCCAGTATATAAACTGAAGGGAGTTGGCCAGGAGCCATTGTTTGCTGTTTGGGGACAGGCTGAGCATCAGTGAGGGGGTGGCAAGCAACTGGATTATGCCCCACTTTTTTCTCTTGAGTTTTATTACTCTCTTTATCTCATTTTCATTATTATGGCTATATTTTACTTTATTTCAACTATCAAGCTATTCTAACCTCAACCCATTTGTTTTACCTTTTTTTCCCCTGATTCTCCTCCCCATCCCACTGGGGGCAGAGGAGTGAGCAAGTGGCTGCATGGTACTTAGTTGTTGGCTGGGATTAGACTACAACAGTAGACATACATTCTTACAACAGTAAGAAATATAAATATATCTATTATATAGGATTAAGAAATTTGCCTGAAGGAGTATTTCAGACTAAGGCCAGATATCCAAAATCTACAATAGAAAAAACCCTAAGGTCTTCTAAAATTAACAGGAGAAACACATACATAACTGCTAAGTTTCTAAGTATTTTAAAGATATTTGCATATTCCTGATAAGAAGAGTAGTTTAAGATACTTTTGATGAAATGCAGAAGAGATTTTGGCATGTGACAGTGGCTCAGTGGTGCAGTCAAGCATCTTACATCTGCCCTGGAATGGTCCTCTTTGGAATGAGAGCAAAGCACCCTGCCACAAAAACCAGCAAAATTTACTGTTCAATGGTTTTCCTGGTAAGCGGAGAGAGAGATATAGAAATGAACATGAAAATAAAATTTAAAAAAATTTTTAAAAGTCAAAAAAAGAAAGGAAAAAAAGGAAGAGGAGGGGAAGGAAGAGAAAAAGGTAGAGAAAAAAAAAGAAAAAGGCAGGGAGGATGACGAACTGCTTGTTTTGTTGTTCAGCTGTCATGGAAAAGAATGCCACATGCCTCCTGTTGTTAGGATCCTTCACCCAGGAGTCATCTGTGCTGTGGTCTTGCCAGCACAGTCACAACATAAAAACCTCGTTTCTCAGTTTTACTTTTGGGAATGGCAACCTGGCAGCAGCATGCTTCTCTTCGAGCACAGGCCATTCTTTTAGTCCTTGGTCTGATGCCTCTTCCAGCACGTTCAGAGATGTGCTTCAGTTCTTAGTTCATTCATACCAAATGCAAAATTTCTTACAAACCTCTACAGGCAGAGATAAAAACATGGTCAAATCATCAGCAAGGAATGACTCCAGAAATATTTTGCAGGCTGACACAGATGTGGAGTTGCCAGTGGGTGACACACAGACACAAACAATTCACAGACTCTCCAAGGTCATTCCCACAACTCCAGGCTCCCTCAGCCGGTGCCAGGGGTGAAGGTGGAAAAGCTCAGTCGTACACATGCCCAAGCAGACTGCTTTGTACACAGTGAGACTCTCAGGGAGAGATCTGCCTTGGGCTAGAGAGGAGCATTTGCAGCTCCCAAAGCAACAACAAACTACAGTGTAGTGAGTACAAAGAGAGCACCAGAGTGGAAGCAGGCTGAAGCAGGATAGAATAAAGGGAAGAGGAAGCGCCTATTCCTCCTGAATGCAAAAAGGAAGATGCTACAATCAAGCACACAAGCGTCTGGCAGATGCAAACCAGAACCTGGCAATGTTTGCTTTTTAATCCTTTTCTCTGCAGGGAAAGTAAACAAAACATTTCTAACTCTATTTGCCCACAGTACTTCAGCTGACATTCCTGTGTGGCTATCCAAAAGCCATTGATTCCAGACACTGTGGTCTCTTGCACGTGGCTTTCTGTGTCCTATTGCCATAGCTTGGTGCTGTGGTCAATAAACAGTTGATTCAAAGCCAGGACTGGAGCCTTCACACAAACATGCAAGTGAGAGCTGTAGTGCTCTGAGGAGGGAATACAGCCTTTCCCAGAGGGATGTGGGACAAAACCAGGGGACTAAACCAACAGATAAGGACAAAGTGATAAACAACAGTTGTTTGTGGGAAAGTTTTAAAAGCTCAGTCTATATATTTGTTAATTACAACCATGTCTTGGGTTTTCATGGCAAGGTTTTGGTAGCAGGGAGGCTACAAGAGATGGCTTCTGTGAGAAGTTTCTAAGAGCTTCCCTTGTGTCCCACACGGCTAATGCCAGCCAGCTCCAAGACGGACACACCACTGGCCGAGGCTGAGCCCATCAGCAATGGCAGTGGCACCTTGGGGATAATGTATTTAGGAAGGGAGGGAAAAAAAAACTGTGCAACGCCAACTGCAGTTGGAGAGAGGAGTGAGAATATGTGAGAGGAACAGACCTGCAGACACTGAGGTCAGTGAAGGAGAGGGAGGAGGTGCTCCAGGCACCAGAGCAGAGATTCCTGTGATGAAGACGGTGGTGAGGCAGCTGTGCCCCTGCAGCCCTTGAAGGTCCGTGGAGGAAGAGAGCTCTACCTGCAGCCCATGCAGGAGTCCCACTCTGGAGCAGGTGGATGCCTGAAAGAAGGCTGTAACCCAGTGGGAAGCCTGTTTTAAAGAAGGTTTTCTGGCAGGACTTACAACCCTGTGGGGGACCCACACAGGGGCAGCCTGTTCCTGAAGGACTGGACCTTGTGGAAGAGACGCACACTGGAGCAGTTCACAAAGAACTGTAGCCTGTGGGAATGACACATGCTGGAGAAGTTTGTGCAGGACTGTCTCTTGTGGAGCAGGGGAAGACTGGGAGGAGCACTCCCCGTGAGGAGGAAAGTGCAGCAGAGACAACGAGGGATGAACTGGTCACAACCCCCATTCCCCAAAGACACTGGTGGGGAGAAGGTAGAGAAAATCAGGAGTAAGGTTGAGGCCAGTAAGAAGGGAGGGGTGGGGTGAAAGTGTTTTAAGATTTATCTTTTATTTGTCATTATCCTGCTCTGATTTGACTGGCAATAAATTACATTAATTTTCCCTTGAGTCTGTTTTGCCTGTGACAGTAATTGCAGACTGATCCCTCCCTGTCCTTCCTTATCTTGACCTACAAGCCTTTCAACATTCTTTCTCTCCCCTGTCCAGCTTAGGAGGAGAGTGACAGAGTGAAATTGGTAGGCACCTGGCATCCAGCCAGAGCCAGCCCACCACAGTCCAAAAAGGGAGGCTTGCAGCATGTTTTTTTAAGAGCTAGAGCAAAAAAAGCCATCTAAGATTTTGGTTGTTTGTGGTGATTTTCCCTGAATTATCTTAGTATTTTTTCTGCATACCCAAACCTAGTGCCACTTTTTTCAAAACCACATTTAGCTTTTCCTAGTGTGATAAGTTCACCTGACAGCCCTACAGCTTTTATTTATTTAGAAAACAAACACACATACACAAAAACATCAAAAAAATCTCCCCTGAAAACCCATAAAACAAAATCTGCAAACAGAGTCACAAAAATAAGAATAGGAAACTAGGAATAATGATGTATTTTTAGGTATCATTCTTCACACTGCATCAGTTCAGATGAATTTGGATCAAAGACACAAGAGAATAGAAAACAAAGGGCCAAAGAGAGAACTTAAAGAAAATCTAACTCACACACGACTTGTTCCTCTAGGAAAATGGACTAACATGTGGACTCGCTTGACTCCTCTTCTGAAAAGCAGTAGCGCACACTGATAATTACTTTGTCATTGTAATTATATCTGGCTAAACCCCATGTTCATTAAGTAACCTTCAGCAATAAACTTGAAATAGCATTTTTTTCAGCAAGCTATCAACATAAAAACCATGAAGCACTGTAACAGGCAACTCATCTGATTTTGCACAGCGCATTTTCTTTTCCCCGAAGCATTTGATTAATCTGCTGCTTCTGCTCAATTTCTCTCTCTGCAGCATGGTTGCTGCTGGAGTCCCTACCATCTAGCTTACTTAATATCATTGGGACATTTCCTATAGCTCTCCAGGAATGCCATAATTGTAGGAAGAATATTAACTTGTCACCACCAGTCATAATATTTTCTGCAGCACGCATCACTAACTTGGCTCAAGTACAAGGCAACATCAGACTTAACAAAATTCTCATTTCTAGGTTGGGAGAAAAGCAGCAACATGGTGTGTTAGAAAATATTAGTTTCTTGAATTGTGGAGTAGTGTAACTCCCCACCACCTGTCCCTTGATTCCCCACTTGGACACAGTCCACCTCTGGAGAGGCCCTTCTACTTGGCAGCCACATAAACCTAAAGTCCCTCCAGTTATGGACAATCTTAGTAGGAAGCAAAACAGCAGCAAACCCTCACCCATCTATTTAAAACAAAACCAAAAAAGCAAGGGAACAAACAAACAGAAAAACCAAAGCGAAACACCAATAGTCAAGACAGTCCTTCCTCCCTCTTCTCCAACATGGCCTGAACTCAATGCCCTCTCAAAACAGGAGCAAGTGACCACACACAACCCTCCTCCCTAGGTTTAGCTCACTCACCAGGCTTTGTCTGGAGGCACCAGTGGTGATCCAAGGGCATTTCAGATCCTGTGCAGGCTCAGGCTCTCCATGCAGCTCAGTGACCAAAAGACCTCACCACCACAGTCACTCTCACCCCCTGATACCACCTCTACCACCACAGTCAGTTCCACCATCACGAACACCTGCACCACCTGGTGTCACCTCCCCCACCACAGCTACCAGAGCAGAGACTGTTGAGGCTTCAACCACACCTTGCTGCAGGTCCCAATTCCACCATGTTTTACCAGAAGACTTGGGTTAATCCTTTCCATTCCAAAGAACTGCATTTTTGGGATTAGGCTATTTTCCAGATGGAGCCTGACTCCTTAGGTTAGCAGCCAGGGATGTCTCCCAGGCTGGAGACTCTGTCTGCCAATCTCTACCCCTAGAGCTGGTTAACTCTCCATCCCTCTGCTTTACACGAGCAGTGAGGCAGCAATAGGGCTCAGCTCTGTGGGACTACCTTGCACCTGAGCTGCAGGGCCTCCAACTCCTCAGCTCTGTGGTTTGCCATCCTCCACTTCAATTTCAAGCAGGAGAAGTAAAAGTCCTGCCTTGATGGTCTGACCTGTTGCCACATGGTTCAGCTTCCCTTCAGGGATGTATGAACTCCACTCCAGCTAATGAAGTTCAGTCTCCCAGAGAGCTCCAGGGTAAGAGCTATTGTGTAAAAAGGAGCAGCAGCAAAACCCACTTCAGTCTTCTTTGACTGCACGGTAAAAAGTCCTGCAAAGTGCTTTGAGGGGGAAAAACCCTCAGTAACACATTAGTTCAAAGGCTGTGAATAAGCACGTCCCAGCATCCTCAGACACGTCTTGAATATAAGGCTTCCCTCTATTTTTTTGGCATTTCTAGTGTTTAAACCAGGTGTAGGCATGAGGATTAAATGGGAAGCTAAAGGAAATGGCAATTTAGCAAACCCTGATGCTTATCAGATGGCAGGAGAGCTGAGTTGCTGCTCAGACACCCCCCTCCACCACATCCCTGCATCATTAACAGAGTCACGTTTAGCCTGGCTAATTTTGGGCAGGCTGAGGACACCAACCTTAGCCCCCATGTGATGATCTGAGGAATTTTCTTGACTGCTTTGTTGCTCTAGGGCCTCAATAATATGCACAGAGTTCTGGGTCCCTATCTGGGGACCAAATGATGGAAAATTAGGTTCTGTATTTACTATTTTTAGGTACATAAATTCTTTATTGGACCTAAATCTCAGAGCTATACTGAATGAAGGCATCAATTATTAAGTCTCGCTTCAGTAATTAGTCTTTCATGTTAGCCGAAAAGCTTAGCATTCCCTCACTTGATCAGAGGTCTCTGTCTCTGTCATTTCAGATTTATTTATGTCAAGCTTGATCTTTTAAACTTGAGGACTTATGAATTGGAAGGAAAATGTTCTCTAATATAATAAAAGTGAGGGCTAAAATTTATTCTAATGTATGCTAATTAACTGTGTATTTTATTCCACAAAAACACCCAAACCAGTAGCCGGCAGCTGCTTTCACAGACTGTAAGAATTCAGCTCCACAGAGGTCACTCAAAAATGGGGCAAAACTAAATGGATCAGTCCCACCACATGATATTCTAGCCTCATCTCTTGTGCTCGTCATCTCCATGTGATTTGCAAAGCAAAATTTAGATATACCATGTCCTTTCCTTTATGAGTCTTAGATACATAAAGATTGCCTTAGAAAGTGTTTTTTCAGGGTGGGCGTTTTATTTTTTTCTTTTAGACAAGTGATACCATGACCATTTTTTCCCCTCTATGGGCTTGAAGGTTTTGACAAGATTTTCAGGTGATGTGAGGAGTGACACTGCAGAAGGATGAAGATAAAGCTGAGTTTCTCCCCTTTATCCTCTTCCTTTTCCTAGTAAATGTATTTAAAAAAACCCCTCATCTTTCAGCCTATCTATCCTCCTACATATAGAATAAACCAAGAGTGGCAAAGATGGGACAAGCCCTCCCTTGGGTGGAAAAAGCATATTTAGTAGGTTTGGCTGCTCTGCAGAATGAAGAACCTCAAAAGAACATTGAGGCAGCTCTTCCCTCACCTCCAGACAGCTCAGGACACTCGCTGTCACTCATTCAGAAATTTGCCAGTTGAAGCAGCAAATCTCCCAGAAGCTCAGGTGATTTGAAGTGCCACAGTAAAGCGACTGTTCTGCTCCCAGCCTGAATCCGTGTTTGTCACGGTGGTACACGGAGGGCATCTTTCCAGTACAGAGCCAGCAGAAGGGGTCTGAAGGGAGCAGAGGTTGCATAGCTTAGGACAGCTCCAGTTCAGTGCCCCTCGTCACCACAGGGATCAGCTGCAAGATGTCCACAGCAGCTTTTGGCACTTCTGCCACTCAGCTACGGGGCAGTGAGCTGAGGTGGCTGCAGACCCCCACAGACCTGAAAGTGACTTGGGTTTGTAGATTTGAGCGCCAAGCTGAATGAACATTCGGGCAGATTAGTGATGTCGTTACAGTTAATTGCACTTGTCTTAAGCTCCCACTCACTGCATAAGTTGAGCTTTTGAGAATACTAAGACTTGGTGTTGATTTAGAGCAAAGCCTTTCCTGCAATGTCCTCACTCTCCCACTTTTTTCTGAAGACAATATCCCTCTGTGGGTTACTGGAGCAGAAGCAGTTCTGATATTTATGTGAGGCTCAACTGCACAAGCAAGTGAGAAGATACTGCAAGAAAAGACTTTTGTTGTTATTGCCCTTATTCAGAAACTACACAATAGCATAATTTCAAAAACAGGATCAAAGAAAATGGTTGGAAAGACATTTTAACAACACATTTCATCCAAATTTTAGAACCCTGGAGAGGCACACAGCATTGAAATTCTCTCCACAAACATTGTATTCCCACTTTTTTGCCCAATCCTTCAGCTCCTTTGGGTAGAAACTACCCTGTTTTACCTTACTCCAGGAGGAGACTGGGGGACAGAGTTAGTCAAAGAGGTATAGAGACGAGAGTGTGGCCTCGCATTCTGCCCAGATAGAAGGACATCCTTTTAAATAACTCTGCTTCCCATGAACAGGCTCTCGTGTTGCCTTTAGTGACAGCTTATTTGACATGAAAAACAGGACTCTGCCTCCTGGGCTTTTGATTCTTGGAGGCAACACTCAAAGCAAAGCTCTCCTTTTCTATTTTCTCTTGTATATATTTTGTTTCATGTACCTGCCAATGGACTTGGATTTTTCACCCCTGAAGCACTCCACCAATCTGGCTAACTCGTGTATCAAAGCAGATTCATGTCTAGCATTTTACTGAAATTTGGCAGCATAGCTTTTAGTAAATTAATAATTGCTGTCATCTCCCATGAAAGGGAATATGGAGGCAACCTTTGCTTCCGCCTAAAGCGTGGGTCCACAGTATATTCCCCTTTACGAACTTTCCAGGAGTCTGTACTCAAAGGGTTGCCTATTCTGCAGAAAAATTAGGATATTTAACGAGCGCTGCTTTCCAGCCTAACGCTAGGAAGCTGCAGTGAGCCAGCAGTTCAGCTCTGGGGAGAAGTCCAAGCCCCAAGTGCTGCTTTTAATTCTACATGCCTGTCATCATGAAGACTTGACAGATGTTTAGAATGCTCTCACATAAACCTTACAAACAAAATTTACACACTATCTGTGGTTCCCATGCTTTTCACTACTATTTATTTATTACATAGGCGCAAATCATTCCCAGTAAACTGCATTAGTTAAGAATCATAGAATCATCCTAATTCCATGAACACATAGCAATTCTTTATTTAACATCCTAATTCAAGAAGATTTCTTCTATAAGCAACAATTTTCCTTTCTTCAGAGTCACCCTGCACTTCACTAGATATCCAAGGCAATAAACAAACCAAGGAATCAAGGGAATGTGAGAAGTTCCTGGCAGTACATGTGGTGGGGGTATTCAGGATGACTCATTTGCCTTGCCACAAGAGAAAAATGAGGTATTTTGGTATCCAAGCCAGTGAAAAGATACAACTGTATGATCACACCATGAATCTGCATTTATTCAGTATGAACCAGCCATGAACAAAGAACCTCTTTGGGCAGGGCACAGAGTAAAACACAGAGGTGACCCTTGTCTCCAAATCCCAGGACAAGAAAAGGATACAGACAAATGTGGAATACCTCAGCAAAATAGAAACAAAACAAGACAAAATGAGTGACCACAACAAATTTGCTCCGGGCATGCCAGCAACTATACAGGATTCTGTCTTTTTACCACTGTAAAAAAGAATTTGTTAGCAATTGAAGAGAAGGAGATAAAATTCTCGTAGAGAGTTTCTCTCAAGCACAAATGGAAGAATGTGCTGGACCTCAGACCCTGAGCTCAGCTCAGCTGGTTAGACCAAGGTGCTAATAACAGACAGAGTTGTGGGTTCAATCCCCATGTGGACCATTCACTTAAGAGATGGCTTTGAAGATCCGTGTGGGTCCCTTCCAACTCAGAATGTTCTGTCATTCTGTAATTTGCAGCAACAAAAAGAAAACAAAGAAGCAAATCCAGAATGGTTTCCATGTTAGGATTTTTGTTTGGTTCGTTGGTTTTTGTTTTATTTTTTTTTTAAAGAGACATCCCAATGCAATTGTTACCTATGCTAAAGAAGTTAATCTTGCTGCTCCCTCGGTAAGCCACAAACTGGAATAAGTACGTTAACCTAACCCTCAAACTCCTCTCTGACTGCTGGACAACACAAAAAATGTTTAAAAAGTGGGAAAAAGGGAGAGATGGAAATAGTTACATTATAGGAGGGGGATATGGCTGGAAAATACTGAGGAAAGAATGAATTTGCTAAATTGTTGGACTGTTCTGGTTTTGGGTTTTGTTTCTTGGGGATTTTTGTAATGAATTTTCAGGCTAGTGGTTTTTAATTCTGGTTTTTATCATTACCTGTAAAATGTTAGAGGAATACAAAGTCATGTGTAAAGGACCTGACTTCAGAGCACTCTGATTTTTCATGCCAGTTTGTGATAAACCCTTACCTCAGGTATAGCTCAAATACAGACAGACCATCAAAAGCCCCCAAGATAATAACTGTCTCCAAAAAATTGCTATTACCTCTTTGAAATCATTTTTAGTTTCTTTATTTCTGAGTTAGTGGAGGCTTACAGACAGTTCCAAACCCAAGCTATATATCTGCAGAGGCGAGATAGCACTTCAATTGTCAAGGTATGTCTCTCGCACAGCTCCCAAATAGCACAGGTGGAGAAAAGGACGCTTGAGAACCTGATATAATCACCACAGCTGTCCGTATTGTTCAGGTTAGTATCCTCTGTCTTCTTCTTCTTCCAACTGGCTTCAGAAAAGGTTTTTTTTGCAGCTAAATTACCAAACTGACAGGCAGACATGCTGGAAGAGATAGGAAAGCAGCTTTATGCTGTTTGTGTGCAATTCGAACAGCTCTCTTGGGTACTGCAAGACATGGCAACCCCATGCTGATCTGCACATGATCATGTTGTCCTCTTCAAGCATCACGTCATGCCACAGTCTCCACAGCAACATATTTTTTTCAAAATTTCTGGCATATTAATTAGAAAAATGCTAGTCAGATGCTTATGCCTTCTTAACCATTTCTCATGTATGTTTTTCACAAATAGCCCTTTTTCACCTACACTGGAGAACGTTTTTTAACTTCTAATAGGACCAAAATGTGCAAACCAGAGGCATAGAGCACATAAATTTGCTTCAATGAGTTACATTTATTATGCAAGATGCCACATTAAAATGTATGAAGTCTTTTAACTCTAGCCCACAGACATAAACAGAAACAACAACAAAAAGAATGAAGGGAAAATATCCTGACTTATCTTTGTAGCTAGTTGTGCATTTCTGCACTCTGCTTTTTCTGTACAGGAAACTGTCTTAAGATTTGTAATAAGAAGGAAGAAAGGTTTATGGTGTGCTCTGTAGTTAAGGGCTTTACAAGTTCTGCATTGTAATCCTTTACCCTTGGATCTGGAGGCTCTGTTAAAGGACAGTAAGTATGGAGCAACGTGCAAATGCAGCCCTTCTATACTGACAGTAAAAGTTAGTTTCCTTTCTAAACCTGATTTCCATGATTGCCAAACAGCAGCTTGAATTTGAAGGAATTTTTTCATTTCTAATTCTCGAGGAACTGTTGTCTTGTATTTTCTGTCTACACAAGTAGAAACCGCTTCTAGTGCTAATTCTGTGCTTGACTTGCTCATTTAGAGACAAGCCAAGCTCAAAAGCAGCATGCAGCTGCAGTGATAAAACAAAACTGCAGCCTCTGCTCTGATCTTGGTAGAGCAAATATGAATCCGTTTTTCCAAAAACATTTCTCTATATAAAATAGATTTAAGGACTTCATATTAGCCAAAGCAAAATTTGCCCAGCATTCAGCTGCGTCATGCCTCTTTCCAAAGGACAACGAGTTGTTCCTACGACAGCCAAATCCATCTCTTGTTACTCTCCCTGTGCCGTACGAGCAGGAGAAAGGGAACCCCTGTCAAGCTACCCCATCACTGTCAGCCAAGTGACTCCCAGGAAGGTACAGTACCTCTAGAGCTGGGGCACGTTCAGAGCTTGCAAAAGAGCAAGAGCACAGTGATATAATGCAGGCTACACTCCGACTCTCTTCTGACAGTCCCTGAGGACACTGAGAAATGAAAAGGTCTTTGTGTCTGTACCACCTCCACTTTATGAAGTACAATAGTACGTGACATGTTACTCCCACTTTCACTTCTCACAGCAGAGCCTAATTTTTTATGCTTCTCTTTGCTACAAACCATTGTGGTATTCTCTAATAAAAAAGCATTCAGACTTTGTGACTTATCAGTCTTCAGTTCGGAAGGGCCCAGGCTGCAACTCTTGGGCTATTATTCTGTCCAAATGTGCAACACAATGCCTTTAAATCTCCAAATTCCCTCTCTTCTGCTACAGAACAAGCAAGGTGACAAATGGTTCCGGATGTCAATACATTACAGAGAAGGATATGCCAACTGTAGCCGGGATAGTTAAAGCAGAACCTCTCTATCACATTTGCTGCCAGATCTAGTGGGCTTTGCATGCTTGAGTGCATGAATTCCGAACACTATACTCTTTTCAGAAGAAGCAAAATCCATACAAAACAGAAGCAGAGCTGTCACTGGTATAAAAGTCAAAACCAGCAGTATAGTGATGTATTCTCTCATGTTCCTATGAGAAAGTTTTCAACATACATGTTCTCTTCTAGTCACCCAGAAAAGTTAGTCTCAGTATTCCCCGAGTCAAACAAGACTAAAATACATCTTTTACAGCAAGTATATTGCTTCGGCAAAACTTCTCAGAACTCTCTGTTTAATTTGAAGGATCAAATTAATAGTGAAAGAAGAAAAAAATGGAGTTAACACTAAACTGCTGTTTATGAAGTCATTTTAGGCTGTTGATTATCTTCCGAAGAATATTGTTATTTATTACTAATGACAAAGAGTACATTCCCATCAGGATCTCTATTATATGTGTGTTATATGCCTTTCTCTGGTGGATGACGATCTGGCCATTTATAATTAGTGTTGAGAACCAGCTTTTATTAACAATTGAATTAATATAGTCAATCCTTCTAAAGGAGTTTCTCACTAAGGACATTTTTTTACCAAAGTCAAACTAGAGAGGTCTATATAAACACTTGTGACATTCCCAGAAAAATCAGGTCACCAAGAGAATTTCATGAATGTCACTACTAGTAATTAGTAACACTGGAGGCAGAACATAATACCTCTGTTTTAACCACTAAGAATTCTAATACCAGCAGCCCAGTCGCAGTGTATTGATCACAAATCATGGAGGTGAGTTGCTTTCTTCATAATTATATCTCCAGCAACTAAGGTACAAAAACAGCTAATATTCAGAAATAACTGAAACAGGCAATCAATAAGATATTATTTATTACATCACCACTGGGGACAGACTGTTATAATTCATAAAAAGTTGTGAAGTCTATTGATTTCCTAAGATACTGACTTAAAAATGAGCTATACTTTCGAATCACTGACTTTACATGAAACTATAGTGATTATATCAAAGTGGGTTTTTTAGTCAATTTAAGAAGGTGCAACAATGTCAATACATATTGAAGGCACAAATATATCTGGGTTCATAATATAAAGCTTCATATGCTACTGTATCAGTTGTTATGCATGAAGGGGCTTCTTGTTCTACAATAAGTATTGTACTTGTTTACAAGCTTATTCAATATATTCCTCTGAAAGTTCATAAAAGCATGATAAGCAATGGCCTAAAATTGAAACACTCAAGTTTTCCAAGTATAATAAAACTAGTCCTATTGATTCTCAGAAAGGCTCTTTACAATTGTAACAATAATTTGGCAAAGCAGAGAATGCTTGCTCAAATAAAAAGCTGACATTTTTAATCTCCATGTAGCTCAACAGCTTGTTATTTCCAATAACAGTAAATCAGCATCTTGTCTTCTTTTCCCAAAAGGAACACTTTATTCACCAAGAGATTATGTTGTTCATTTAAATCTGCAGGGCAACAGAAACAATAACTAAAAAATTATTCTTTTTTCTTAATGACAAAATAATTAACCCTGAAAGTCACGCGAAACATGTATTTGTCTAAATATATAACATCCTTTCCTTTCAAACAGTACTTCAGGGTAGGAAAGAAAAGTCAAATATCACATAACTCTATGACAGGAATTTATTGGAAGCATTACTGCTGCATTTCAACACTGTAGGTAATTTCCCTGACAGGAAAATCTCCTTCCCAGGAATTAGTTATATGTATATATTGACTCTTGATGTGCTTGTAGATTTGACCAAGTAGAGCAACCTCCTTTTTTAATTCTGCAGGGTCTGTTGTGTTCCTCTTTAGAGGTCATTGGTGTAGGAATAATGCTGGAGGAGCAAGAACTCTAAACAAACAGAAAACCAGATTTTCTCCCATCTGCCATCCTGGTCTCACAGTGTGACCTCAGGAAGGTCCATTTCAGGTCAGGAGTGGCACCTTCAGAGGTTCAGCTCTTCTGTGGGTTCCTGTTACCGTCGAGCTTTCCTTCTAATGAATCAGGAAGAGGTGGAAAGAGGAAGACATGGCTGGGATGCTCATGAGATTCAGCAAATGTTTGGGTTTGATCCTTCCCTGCTTTTCACTGCTCTGACCTCAAGGCTCCCTAAATATTAGAAAAAGGAGGACAAACAACCTGGAGCTACAAAGCACATGGAGGTAAAGCCAAAGAGAACTCTTGCCTGGGTACTCAAGAAAGAATGGGGCATGGTACAAATTTTCTGCAACTCGATCTCCCTGGCTCTCACACAGGGCTATCCAAAAACTGAGGGTTTGACCAACACAGACACTTTACCAGACTCAAAAGAATACAAAGAAAAAAAACGATTAGATTATCACAGGCAACAACAAGCAATACAGATCACTCTAGCTATCACTTTGAGAGATCTGAGATTGGTTTTATTAGTGCAATGTTTACTCTAATACTGAGAAATAATTGTCCTGTTAGGCAGCACATGTGCCTTTACAGATTCGTATGTGCCACAATTTGTCTGTCATGCAGAACGTTTTGCCAGTGCCTTTTTTTTCCAATATAAAAGAAAACAGCCGGTTACCATTTTCACAAGCTTGCTTAAGTACCAAGCATATTAGCAGTCTGAAAAGTTCCCATGTATGAGTGACAGAAAAGAGGGTACAAATGGATCCTAATTCATGCTTGGGTAGCTCCATATTTGGAAGGGAAAATGAGCTATGCAAAATTTCCAGAGGCAAGAAAGATGGGGTTTTTAATACAAAAATCTGCTCTTAAAGGAATAAAGAGAAAAACCTTTGAGTTCGTCAAATATTATAAATTAACTGAGCCATCCTCAGCATTTGTGGTCTGTCACTGTACGTGGAGAGGAAGAAAAAGATTTTCCAATAACTTTAATGACACTGGACATGTTTGTATCATGATAACACTACCTACTTATACCATCTGGACTGTGGCAACTTTTCTCCTTTAATTATTAAACTTACAAATAAAGGATTTTATTTGTTTATGCTTTATTCCCCACAGGTAAATCTATTTTGATAAGCGAGGATAATTTAGATCTGTTATAAAAGTGAAAAAAGAAATATCTATAAGTTAACAGGGATTCTTTTCCCAGAGTTCATATGCAAAGTAAATAAAAACAGAATGGATTTAAGTATCAATACTTGTATCTCAAACATTGCCACAGAATCTCCAAAAAATGTGCTCTTTTCAGCAGGTTCTGAGACCCTTTAAAATGAAAGAAACCACAAAGCCAAGCACTTCTGTAAGCTGGCAACTGGAAACAAGCTGGTTAGAGCGATACAAGGCTTCAACCTAAGATATCTCAGGGAATCAAGCACAATAAACTTAGAGTGTTATCTGTCCCCTTCTGAAAAATCAGCTCCAAAAGGCACTAACCCACAAATCAGATCTAAACAACATAAAAAACCCCAGTCTTTCTCACTTACCACTAGGCTGAGGTGGGCTCTCATTCCCTTGGCCAAGACCTAATTAAAGAGGCCCCTGTGAAATATTCACCGTAGAAACAACTGCTGCAGTGTGAAAGGCTACTGCCCTTAGAGGTGCTTGTTCACACACTCTGCAGAAAGGTACCAGCAACCACACGAGAACCAGCAGGACAGAGGGGCAGAGCCCCCTGCACCTCCCCCAGGACAATGATGGAGCAATTGCCAGAAGCTCTGTAGCATATGATGGAAGAAACTGAATCCTGACAAGCTTTTGAGACAAAATAGCAAGAAACACAACTTAAGCTATGGCAATCGAAGAGCATTATTTTTAATATCAAGAAAAAAAATAGTAATTTCTGTGCTGGGTAAGTCAAGCCTTTATTGCTAAACTAGCTTAAATTAAAGCAGGTGGCAAACCGCTATACTCTGTAACCAACGAAAGCATAAAAATCAGCTTCACAAATTATTCCTTAGCATTCCAGTTGTAGCAAGCAGGAGATTCAGGAAAGCTTATTTTAATTAAAAACTTTATTTTTCATTACAATTCACAGTTTATACATGGCAAGAAGGACCCTTGCCATGTGGACATTCAGAACACTGTGCTGGGGAGACAAGGGTCTTTGTTATAAGAGCATTGCTCGGTGCTGTGTCATGGAACTTTCTTAGTTTTAAAAGCGTACTCTCTGTAAATGTTAATTGACTGATATTTACACTGAATTTACATATTAACTTATATTTATTAGAAAACAAGCTAAGCATCCAGAAAACATGAACATTCATATCTTGCATGTTATCTAATGGTCAGAGATGCTGTAAGATTTGCCACTTGAATCATGCCCAATCAGCAAAGTCCCATTCTTTTTTCAATTTACAGAGCCTAAATTTTTCTTTAAGGCCTGTTCTATTCATTTTATGTACAGCCAGGTTACAATAGACTAACATAAGGAAAAAAATGCAAAATTATCCATTCCATCCTGCATTTCTTCTGAATCTCATGTACACCTATAAGCAAAACAGAAGGTACAAAATTAATGCGTTTTCTTAAAACCGATAAAGAAAACCCACACTCTGGTTTAGATCTGCTGCTTGTCAGCCTATCCTGTCTGAACAATCATCAGTATTCAGATTGTGCTATTTATCAGCTCTTCTTCATGCCTGCACTGATATTCAGAGCCATCTCTGTTTGAAATGTAGAAAGTCACAGTGATACCAGTTTCAATTGCATTCCCACGTTAGCCACAGCTCTGGCACAGGCAGCCCACGTGACATTCAGGAAAGCACTCCACCAGGATTCCTGGGTAAAATATCATGTAGCCTCTGGGGTGACTTGACTTAAAAAGGAAATTAAGAATCCTTTTCATACCAAATATCTGGCAGAAGGTTTATGCTTATTAAAAATATCTGTATTCTTCTGCATTGTTTTTTAGATATGATTATTAGAACACAGCAATTAAAAGCCTCCCCCGGCCTCTCATCAAAACAGTAATTTTTATTTGCTCTTGTCATCTACCAAATAATTTAGTGATAGATAAGCTGCAGATTTTTTTGGTACATCTGATGCAGAGAGAAACAACTGCTGAACGCTGCTTGGAAAACTAAGACCTGAAAAGGGTCTGCGAATGCTACAAGTCAGCGTGAACAAGTATCAGCTGGACCTGAGTAAAACAAAATGTTCTAGGGGACAGGTTTGCAACTTTTGAAACTGCAGTGCCTTTAAATTTGGAGCTAAGAACATCAATTGATGATTGTTGAGTTTTGGCATTCATTCATGCTGGTTGGTATCTTCACAACAGACACCTTTGAAACACCACCATTTCAAGAAGAACGAAAGGCTTAAATGAAATACACTTCTCATGCAGAAAACCCAAACAAACAAAAGTTATACAGGAACTGTAGAGGTTCTGGTTCTTCAAAAGATAAGGCACTGACCAAAATTTCTTAGGTAAAAGGCTGCATAAGAATTTCTTGCCATTTACAAATGTGTTGTAGTCCAGAAATGGTCCATTCCTAGGCTCAGTAAGGTAGACCCTGAAATTTTAAGGACTGATCCCTCAAAGCTACATTGTTACCATAAACAAGTGAGATTCATTCGTGAGGCCATATGGCACATTAGAAGTGAAAAACAGTCTGGGCAGATAAAGGCAGAAAACACTGCTTGTTCCAGCATCTTTCGGAAACAGCAGTGCCATTCGTCTTTGTGTCTCTGAAGAGATGTGATGGTAACTCGGGACTGTAGTTTTTCTGTGGAACTCATGCACACGTATAAAATGCTGCTAGCACTGGTCATCGACGGGGTGGAGAAAAAAGGTGTATGGCTAGTCTAAGCCAAGAGCTTCCCAAGGGCTGGGATCCAAAGTCATGGCTACTTAATGTTCTCGATCACGGCTATCTCTTCTGCTGCACAGTGCGGCGTCAAACCATTCATGTAAATGCTGTCCGTCTTTGTCAGAGCTGGCAAGAGGTCCTTCTCGCTGGTCAGGTGGTTCACTGACAGCGTTCTCTTGCAGGGGGTCAGGTCCTGGTTGTGGTTGACGGCGAGTTCTGCAGACAGTTTCCTTTTGATGGAGGTGGCCCGCTGGAACTTGTCGTAGATCTCCACGCTCAGGCGCCTTCGGGTCTCCTTGAACTCGGCGGTGACATTGGCTGTCCACTCTGCAGCGTGGGCTCTGAACTCCCCGACCTGCAGCAAAAATCAGGAATAAAAAGGAAGCATTATGGCACCAAGGGCTTCAGACACTCTTTATCTTCAGGAGCCCGGTGAGAGTGCAGGGCTGCCAAAGAGCTGCCGCTGCTGCTGGCACAAATTTCTCATGCCAAAGACTCACTCTTTTATTGACAGCAACTAAAGAAGAAATGTTGCACTCGTAAGAGTAAACAACAACACCAAAACCACAAATGAAAACCTTTTCTGCTGATTGTTTTTTTTTTTTTTGTTATCATAGGCAGTCAGCAATACAGGAAAACTGCAGAGGCTTGACAGCTGCACAATACCCAGCTGGTCAGGGGATGCTGAAATCCCAGCAATCCAGGCTGCATTATGTATTGTTACTAGGGTGAGGGGTTATTTACAAGCACTTTCACTGTCTCTGGAAAGATCCTTGGGAGACTTGGCAAAGAATTTTTTAAATTTAGGCAGAAAAGCTTTTTTAAAGGAAACCATCAGCTGTTTGCATTCTCTTTTCTGTGTTTGCTCAAACACAGCACCAACACAGCAACAGTTAAAAGTCACCTCAGTGGCATGTCTGCTTCCCACTCTAAATCCCAAATCATCCTTATTTTTCCTCAGATGTGGCATAAGGTAGACTGAGCAGATCTAGTCTGAGGTAAAGTATGGCCGGTAATTTATTTACTATTTATATTTTTGCACTTGTATTTCAGTCAAACCACTGTTAAATAAGTCAGGTAGGTAACTAAAGGAGGCACCTTTTGATGATATCTCATTATAACTGCAAAGGAAACAGATTATTTCTCTTTAAATCTCTGCTCCCTAGTCAGCTTAATACTGGGAAGGTACAGCACGGGGGACTACTCATAAATATAACTCCAAAGTAAGGCATTTCAGGATAATTTAACCCACACAAATAAATTAGCCTGATTGGCACTGCTCAGTCCAGAATTTCAATCCCTGGCAAGCAAACTCTGACTTGGTAAGCACAGAAATGAAAAAAAAAAATTACACAGAGATATAGCGGGGCAAACCATCAGAGAAAAAGCCACAAGCTTATTCATGCTTTGCAGTGCAGTGGAAAACAGGAATATAATGAAGGTGAATATTAGTCAGCTCATCCAGGAGTTGCAGGGTTTCAGGAAAACTTTACCCCTCCAGAAACAAACCAAAAAGATCTCTTTACCCAAGGGTCATTTTATTGCATTCTTCTCCACTTCAGTGAATTACGCAGATGACAAATGTGGAAAAATGTATATTTTCTAAAACAAGGTTAATTATCTGCAATACACAGAGGACTCACCTAGCTGAATGCTTATTAGTATTTAATTTGTGCAGCTAGGATCAGACACACTGCACCTCAGATCTGAAAATAATAAAATCTGCAATGCTGAAACATCTCAGCTGCTCCAATATTTTTACTTGTAGTAAACAAGTAATAAAAATATGATAAACAGTATCAGTGCACACCCTGGGGCAGTTTTCTCCTTTTCCTAAGCCTTACTAAAAGGCAGACTGCTCCAGTCCTGGAGAATGGATCTGTCTAGAGGAGCAAAGAGCCAGTACACAGGTTTCTATTTTACTGTATATGTAGATACCCCTTACCAGCTGTGTAAGCATTTAACAGACCAGGTATTTTGCTCAGGCACACATCTCTGGCATTGCATGTGGTCACATTCACGAGATGCCATCAGGATTTAAAATTGTGTCTCAGCAACTTACTGGAAGATGTAACCACCTTGAACTGTCTCCCCATAACCATTTGATTTTTTTTTTTCCCTGAAGTTCCTACATGATTTCATGTTTGTCCAGGAAAGAAAATCAACTGGCATTGCTCCTGAAGAAAACAAGTCTATGTAACCTCTAGGACGAGCTCAGAATGTTCCTGGTGATGGACGTGTCTCACACAGGGCAAGCTGCGCTTGGGCATGCGAGTTATTCAGGAGATTCTTAAAATTGTAGTTTTTAGGATATTTGATGGCTGAATTCTACTCAGATTTCTTTAGGGAGGCAAGTTTATGCAGCCAGCTGAAGAGCATCAATAAATGCACCTTTGGAGATAGGCTCATTCCAATTAGGGTGGTGTGGAACGTTAACATGGTGAACACAATTCTACCTGCCCATACTCCAAAGTTGTGACGTTGGTTTATACTAAAATCATAGGAGAAAAATACTAATCGAAACATGCTATTACTAAGTAGAGTCAGCATGCATTAGTAGTAACACAGAGGGAACAGATATGTATTAAAGTTCAGTGCTGTTTGAACTACGCATGCCCCAAAATCACTGCTTTCATCCCCTACTTTTCATGTGAACTGAAATGCATTCAAAAGTGTTAGCTCTTTAAAATAAAACTTTTAATTCCATAGCACTTACAGACTCAAGCACAAAGGATTATAAGAAAAGAAATGTGCACTTTTAACTACCAGTGTACATTAGTAACTTGCTTATATAATTTAATGCCTCCTTTATCCATAGGGACATATCTGTATATGTTCAGGTTCTTTCTGTCCTTAGGTAATGACATTTTATCACACTGCATTATAGCTCCTCTTCATCTGGGCTCTGACAACCAAAAAATTTCTCATGCAGACCCACTGAAATGCCAGTCGCCTGCTCTGCTCAAAAAAATTAAATTCTTAGCATACCTACCTACTGATACAATTATTTTGTTTTCTGCAGCTCTCTTGCCTCATTACAGCACAGCTCTGAAGACTCTACAGCTGTCATGGTTGGGGCAGTGTGACATGAGGACAAGGCCTCTTAGTCAGAGAAATTATTGACAACTATGTACTTAACATAAGGCTGAATGTCACAAAATTTCAGAAGCAATGGGAAGAACATGTCACAGTGATAGCACCTGACTCAGCCGTACAAGAAGCAGCACTAATCTGGTGATGCATCTCACTTTAACCTTCAGGGAAGAGAAATGCCACTAGTAATGGGGACACGGTCCCCATTCCAGCTCCTGAATTAACTTCCTCCCCATCAAAATCCAAATTAGACTGCAGGGTGTTAGACATAGTTCACAAGGAGTATCAACCTAGCTACATTGAACATCAACAGCAAGTAACTTTATTATGTATTTAAGAAGCAGGAAGCAGCACCCTACTGCCTTATGATTCCAGGGAAGACAAGTCTCAATAACAAGTTCTCGAGAATTATGTTGTATAGTAACACAACTAAATATTCCACACAGCACAGTTCACCACAAAACCAAATAAAAAAAGAAGAAAAAAAAAGAAGAGAAAACAAAAAATCCAAAACCCCCTCAGAAAACAACACCCATAACTTTTCTAACAAATGAACAGCATTGACTCGATTTCTTGCCCAGCACAAGTTGCCTGGCCTCCAGCTACCACTGCCAGGATATCCCATATGACCTGCACCATGTCCAACAGCCCTATGGGGATGTCTCAAATACCATAGGTCATTTCCAATAGCACCTCCAAACGCCTGTGCCAATGTATCTGTATCTAACTGTGGTGAAAATGTCACATTTACTCTATTAGGATATAATGAGAAATTGCCTCTGAACCATTTGTGAAGAGTGTTCTACTCATTCCTGTTAAAGTCACTGTTGGGTTTTTTGAGGGATTTTTGTAGTGAAAAACAAACAAACATCAAAAAAGTACTGCATGAACTTCCTGAACCACCAAACAGTTCCCAGGCTGCACACGTACACTACCACCAATATACCTTCAAGACAGATATACAGAATTTGATAGAACTGGGAAAAAACCATGGACATTAAGCCACCATTCCTTCACCTACTCCTGCCAAAATCCATCTAAATGAATAATGTCCTAAAACTGGCTCTCAGTCAATATCTCTAGTAGGACCAAAAGTTCCTATTCAGTTTCATTGCCACTGTGTTTTAGCTTTCTGTCTAGCTGAGCTCCACACTTGGGTAAAGGCCAACAGCATAAGCCAGAATGTAAGTATGTCCAAGGGGATGCTACTGTTGAAACTAAAAAACCATTTGAACATACTGAAGCACCTGCTTCATTCTTCAGTACATTTACTCTAATTCCTTATACTTGTCACGTGTTTGTTTGAAAATCTTTCTGGACACTGACAAAATTATCCAAATACTTATACAAGCAAAACTTCCCACCATTCAGGAAGACCACTCATCCTATTAAGCGTCTGGAAAGCACAAGCCATACACAAGTAATCTCTATTTTGAATTAAGCCACATCTGTGCTCTAGCAGGAAAACAAACAAACAAAAGCATGATTAAGGACATCCTTAAATAGAACAAGAATGCACTTGCCTAAATTAGCTTTGCCTTAGTTTTGCTCCTCCATCTCAGAGATATTCTTGAAAAGCCCCACCATTACAGTGTAATCAGTTTATCTACTTCTGCTTACAGAGTGGGAAGAAATATATCCTGCTTGGATGGAGCTCACATATATGACATGAAAGTTATGATATACTCAGGAGGAGGTAAACCACTAAGTAGCAAAGAAGAAAAAAAAATAGCGTTATATATATGTCATGCAAGAAAATGAAAACATATATTTCTAAATAATGTGTGCAGCTTTTTCTGTCATAGCTGTGCTTTATGTTGTTTCCCTTTGGCATACAGGGCTCATACATTTTATGATGAGCATGTTAGTGCAAGCCAAAAAATTGAATTTCAAAAGCAAGTAGATGTGCTGGAGGTATCCACTTGACTACATTTTAGGGTGGAAAAAAATGTGCCCTTCCTTACAGATATTCTTAATGGTCTAGATGTTCCTCGGTATATAATTTCTACCATTTATCCCTAATGCATTCTCCGAATTTTCATAGCTTCATTTTTCCTCTCCAGTGTACTTTATCCTGCTACTTAAAAATAACACATCCAATTAACCTCTCTATGATATGCTACTCAGACAAAACTAAAAAGTGCATTACATGTCAAATTATGCAGGCAGCAGAGTACAGAACATAACATTTTGTCTTAGCTCTCAGGAAACTCACCCAAGTGTTCACAGAAATTGTTCACAAAGTTCCTTTAAAAAAAAAAAGGTGTAGGTACAGAGAGGGGTGATGGGTTTAACAAATCAGCTGCTGGGTGGGTTTATCCCCGAATGCATAGGAGGGTTTTCCTATCTGCCATCTCACTTCCTTACAGTTCTGGGCAATCATACGCCACCTTTTCCTACCCAAGCTGCTGCTGGACACAAATTTCTATTCACCTCCTCAGTTGTCTATAGGTTAGAGAAGATCAGAGTGCAGAAGAGAAAAAGAGAAGCTTCACAAAAATTTTTAGTGAAACCTGTGCATTTGCTGCACATTAAGGGAATCTCATTTATAGTCCACCTAAAATTCCCAACACAATGATCTGGCTTTCATTATTTCTGCTATTATAGTGTAATTAGCACATACCCAAAACACCTGCAGACAGGTATTTAGAGAAGAGTGTGCTCTACCTGTCTTTAAATGAAAATAGCCACAAAATGCAAGAAATACCACAAGCACTAAATGAGATACCTGTGCTAAGCTTTCCCAGGTATTTAATCACCATCTTCTATTCCTTCATCCTGTCAGGACCTCAGCTCTGTAGCAGGGAGCTCATCTTCACCAGGTCTTTAAGGTGCCACACTTTCATTTCAAAGTGAATGGCACACATGAAACAATAAGTGATGCCTTGTTTGGTTCCACTCACTTGGGTACACATCCCTCTGTTTTTCAGACAAACATCAGAGGGGAAAAGACTCTCTTTTGGGAAATTGTCATCTTCTGGCGTAAGGTTTCAACTACATAGACAATTGGATTTTTGTAGCCATGGTGGTCAGAAATGTTTTGGGAACAATGCTCTCCTGATAGAAACTGAATTGTTCAGTCCTGTAATAAGCAACACTTGCGAGTTCATTCTGGTGAGCAATGACTGTTTGGTTTCACTCACATAATTTCCACGAACACATCTGATGCTTTGGATGAAATAAACCACGTTCTCCAATGGGAATGCAGAGAGCCCATGAATTTTGATTATTTTATTTGTGGAGGGACATCTATGGTGGCAGCTGTGGGAGTATGTTTTGTGGAGATGTGACAGATGGCAGATGCAAGAAATGGCCTTTTCCTCTATCATGGTTTGATTCGACAAAATAAAAACAGCTTAAAAAAATCATGCCTACAAAACAGAACCATATATACTAAGAGTTAACACAGTTATTTTGTTTTACCTTTAGTCTTTCCATAAATACGAAGACTGCTATGCTAGGTATTTCCTCAGAACTATTATTGAATATTGCCCATCAGATACCTCTTTGCGTAGAGCTGCATGTGTGTGTGTCTCAGCTGTGTAGACAAGTTATGGGCCTGATTATCTCACACTCTATTGTTCTGCTTTGTTATTAACTTCCAAAGATAAAGAGAAAGAAAAGAAGATGTTGACATTTTCCTTTAAAAATCAATTTTATCTAGTGGTTTCAGCTGCCTCAGAGAGCTGTCCAATCCCTCTTTCAACCTGGTGAGAGTGAATGACATGCATCTGTATTAACCATGAGAAACTACTGAAGTTTGCACCAAGCTTTACCAGCTGAGCCTAAGGTGATTCAGGAGAACAGTATGTATCCTGTGCTGTACAGCCAGCAACTTGGCTGCAGCCAGGAACAGCAAACATTTTAAGAACTATACTAGAAGCATGATGAAACCCAAGCCACAGGCAGTTGAAAGACTGCCTCAACTTTCTCCCAGAGGAAAGAGACAACAACAGTTTCATAAACTCATTGGACATTTTTTAGCATATAAAGATATGCTAAAAAAGAACAGGCATAGAAAAGGGCATAAAATTTTTACTTGGTTGTGGGTAAGGAGTGATTGTAGTAACTACGTGGTCAAGTCCCAGCAAGAACTGTCTATTTCTTAACTTTCTAATGTCAATATCCGGGTGATATTTGTGTGAAATATTAAAGCTCCACTTTTGCTGTTCAACACTATTACTAGAACTGCACTCATCCCTTCTGAAAGGAAGTATTCCATAGCTTCTTCAGTCCCTTTCATCTGCAATTGCAAAGCATTTTCCTCAGTGTCAACACACGTACTTGCAAGGGCATTCTGCTGAACTGGCTTTGTCTGTCCTCAAGACAGCTATCAGATTCATACACTCAGCACTAGTAACATGTTCTGGAGTCTTTTCCTAACAATGTCCATGCACTGAGATTATCCTAAAAAAAAAAAAAAAAGTGAAGTTTTCAGGAATGTTAATCATGAAGATGTCAGTGATATTTAATCTGGAATTTGTTCAGCCCACAATAAAGTAAACCACAAATATATTTATTGCTGTAACAAAGGATCAATTACATCTTAGCTCCAAAAATTAAGATTTCTCAATGTAGACCATCATAACATATATTCTGGGAATCTTCATGGGTAATTAACTCCAAGAAATGCCATTGCTATAACTAATCTCTCTTTAATCAATTTCTTTTATCATGAGGTATAAGGCTCTTGCTCTAGTTTTACTTTTGCAAATTCAGTAGCTCTTGCCATCACTCTATTGCTGCATGCAGCCTTCACTGGAGTAATTTTCTTCTTCCCTGAACACTGTGGGAGAGCAAGGCCAGGCACAGGGTCTGGCATGAGAGCATCCCCATGCCCCAGGCCATGCTGCTCCTCATGGAAGTGTATTTGGCAGCACATCTCTTGCAATCAGCACCCCAGCAGGACCTGGTACTCAATATGCAATAATGAAACAGCAGTCTCTAAATGCCTGCTATGCCCAGCTAAGAGGCATGATACAAATATAAATATAACCACAGCAAAACTGTTTAGATGATACCTCTGTGTGTGCTGAATCTGAGGTGAAGCAAGCATCACATGTCCAAAGTACACAAAACTACGAGGAAAGATCTCAAAAAAAGTGTCAGAAGCCATCAGCTGTTTTCCTGGAATTCTCAGAACAAGATGTTCTTTCCTATTCATTATTGCACATAGTACCACAGCAGACTTCTAAAAGACTGATCAATATAGAAACTCAGTATTACAGACTGTTGCTAGGGCAGATTCAGGAACATCACCAGGATAACTTGAACTCATTGAAAGGAAGGGACCAAACTGCATTCAGAACAAGGTCAGCCATTTCCATCTCCTCCTTACACAAATACCCCTCTTCATACATCCCTGAGACTTGGGGCTGTTATAGAGAGACTGCACTCCCACCTCTCATTTTGGGTTTGTTTTGGTTGGGCTTTTTGCCCTGTTGCTAGTCAAATTTGACTGGAGACATGAGGTTGCTTTGACTGTAGAAAGATTTTATATTTCGCCACATCACATAGAAATTACTAAAAACAATCACCTTTCTGAATGCGGCTGTTCCTTCTCAAATAGATTCTTCTACACACCTTGGATGTACTGGAAAAAAAACCTCTCAATGATAGACAGACTTCTCTTCAGATGCTTCCCTTGCCCTTTTTGTAGCCCTTTGCATCCTTTCTGAAGTTTAGACCACAAATCTAGGGGCTGTTTTCTGGTAATATAGCTTTTAACAATGTCTGCAGCACTAGCATCACTGTCCTACAGAACTGCAATGATCCCCTGCTTGCACATCTTAGAATTGTTACCCTTATTGATCACTGCCTTGCAAAATTACTTTGCACACCATGGCTTTGACATGATATTTATCTCCCACAAATATTTTCAATTCAGTGCTTTCTAGGAACAGACATCCATTACACCAGCCTGACCAATCCAGAGAACTTGTGGATATAAAACTCTTAAAACTGCTGCAGTTGGGTTTGGTTTTTTGGGTTTTGGTTGGTTGGGAATTTCTTGTATTTTGGGTTTTTGTTTTGTTGGGGTTTGTTTTGGTCTTTTGTTTGTTCATTTATTTTGTGTTTTGGATTGTTTGTCTGTTTTCTTTTGCCGGGAGGTGGGGGGGTTGGTTGGCTGGGGGAAGTGGATGTAAGAAAAGGAAAAGCCCAAACAGTTGTTTTCTTCAGCAGAAGCTGACCCATCTCACTTGAAACAATGCAAAATGGACCAGCAAGTGACTCGTATCTTTGCAAAAAATCTCTGATCACCAAGCTGAAGAGTTATTCTCTACCATCTTCATTTCAGAGTGAACAGGTTTTGTTTCTTGAAACAGGTAGAGCCAGGTCAAAAGTTCATTGAACAACTGAACAACTTCTTCTTTGTCTTCGGTCATACACCCTCACTACACAGCCTCTGAGGACAATCTGTTTGCCTGGAGGGCCAAAACCCTTCAAAACTGTTTCTCACTCGAGTCCACTCATTTTTTCATCTTCTCATTCATATAGCCTACATTTAGGGTCCCTCTTCAGGGGATATGAAAAATGGGCTCAAGTTCCCTTTTGTGCTGGGACCCTCATGCTGGGTAAGCATCTTCAGTCTGAAGCTAATAAAAAGACAACAAATAATACAGAGTGCAGTAATCTCCATGGCATCATCATGACAAGTCTAATTCTGTTTTGACAGACTTGAGTGACAGCTCTGTCACTGATGCCAAGAACATTAAACTGAATGATGATTCAGATGAGTCTAATTTGTTAAATTTGTTTATAAATATCAAATATAGCAACTGCCTCTTGAATTTCCACAAGAAGTGAATGTGCTGTTTCTCATAAAATTTTAGGCTTGGTCTTTAAAGCTGGATCCATGTTGTTCAATTCAAAAGACAGACATGCAGAGTGAAAAAATCACTTGTCCAAACTGAAGTGATGTCTAACATGTCAGTCACCTGGACTCCTGATATACAGTGAAGAGAACAGGCTCCTCCAGGATCTGTAGCCCAAATGCCTAAGATTGTTGGTTGGGTAGGCATTTTTGCTGAAAATGCTGGAATTCAGAAGCTGCTGCATACAGAAGTAAAAGAAAAAATATGACAAGGAAAAAAAAATCCTGCTGAAAATTTACCTTTCAAAGAGACTAAAATCAGAAGACTTTAAAAGTGCTCTGAGTAATCAGAGTGTAGAGAATAATGAAGAGGAGGGAGTTTAAGGCAAGCTAGTATAGCTGAAGCTGAACTTCAGAGACAGATCGCCTACTTAAGATTACAGCACACAGCATGTTCCAGTGACTTTCTGACATTTCATCTGTCTTACTGTATGAACTGCTTCCAGATCTATCCTTCTAAAACTCCCACTTCTGTCTCTACTTGTCTTTCACTTCCCTCCCCATTTGATGAATTCAATATTCTCCAAAGTGTTTCAGGAGACAAAAGCCACCCGAGCAACTGACTGACATGCTGGTTATCTGGATTTTAATATCAAAATACAGCAGTTTTGTGCATTAGTGCATATCTGATCAGATTTTTTTTTTTTTTTTTTCTGTCTCGGATCCACTTGTATATGGCAAGCTTTCCTGGTAATATACTGAAAAAAAGATAGATGTTTTATTTTGTTGAAACAGTGCATTATTACCTCAGTATTATGTAAACTGCTTCTAAGAAAAATACAACTGCATTAAAAGTGTATATGAATAGAACTATAGACTTTAGGTTATATTCATTATCAGCACGCTCCATCCCTGGAATAAGGAGGACTTCCCTTCATACCGTAAATATGCTGATATTTATTGATACTTTTTACCTTAGACTACAGGAAAAGTCAAAAAGATTGTGGCTGCCTATCAAAAGAGATATACCTCTGATGATATATAATTTTGGTCTTTGGGGGAAAGTAGAGAAGGCCTTTCCAACACTTGCAACCTCTCTGTCTTCATTCTGGACATGGGTAACATTGTCTAGACTTTGCTGCTTGGTCTTAGACTGCTGAAACCAACTCAGTTGATCATTACTGAATGATCTGCTCCCTCCTGTATCTAAAGCATGCTAGACTACCGGGTTTTTTTATGAAAGGTAGGATACAAATCCTGTAAAAAAATCTTGTTCACTTGTCTGTGTTGATACCCATAACAACCCCCATAATTTTCAGGAAGGAGGATTCTCAGCATCTTATTTCCTAGGAAATACATTAACCTGCTTCAGTTTTCAGAGTGCATTGATCCAGTTCTGTAGATTTTATCATAGGCTCTGTATCTCAGTTGGCTTTAGTTTATAACATTGTTTCCAACTTCAAAGGCTGCCTTTAGGTATAAGGGGCTATTTCCCCAAGGACTGACAGAATGCTTCCCCAAGGACTGACAGAATGCTTCCCCAAGACAGTTAAAAAAATACACCCCATACTTTGAACTAGGGTTTTCCATTGCACTCATGTATAGCGGAACTCCAGAGAGGTTCCTCTGCTATAACCTGCATCCATAGAACCTGGAAGAGCCCACTGTAAATTTAGGTTTAACTGGAAAAAAAGACAAGGAATTCAGTCTTATCTGGCTTCTGCTGGCACAGAAGAAACTTGATAACTACATTTCCACTAAACTCCTTCAGCATCTTCACACAGATTTTTCCAGGCAGATAGCAAGAATGAGCTAAGAGCAGTGGTTTTTATCGTAAAATGAAACCTGTAAAAAGTGAATATTTGTAAAATGCTTATAGCCAATCTTATAACAAAATGCAATATATTTATATTACTTTCTTCCTACAAAGTTTCATTACGATAGAAGAGAGAAAACACAAAAAAAAATTTCTAACTAGCACAGAACCTAAGGTTTTATCATAATTCAACTCTCAAACTGGTCTCTGCCGTTGTTAAAACTATAGAATTTTAAAACTGCTAAAGCATTTTATTTCTGTTATGAATTCTCACACAAGTGAGGAATGGGTTAAGAAGTAGGGTGGGAGATTTTTGACCATCAGAGATATGATTAATTGAAAAAATGGCACCAGTTATGTTGTGTCTGTCTTTAATCTAACCTAACACACAAGATTTGTATACAGCAAAATTCCCAATACCTGCTTCAGCCAAGAGAATTTGGATATATCTGAAGAATGAGGTTTTCCTTGCTGTAGACACAATGAATATGCTTGTTTAGGCTATGGAGGTGAGAAAGAATGAAAGGATGAACTGGGTTACACATTCCCAGTGCTTGAAAAAAGAAAGCTCGGCACTGCACTGTATAACCTGGCAAACAGTTTTCCTGATAAAAATAGGAATGCTTTTGATGTGTTAGAGGTATTCTTGGGTTACTTCAATTCATGTGTCTTTAAATCTTTTCCAAAGTTAGTCTGAAATACTTTTCCAAAGTTACACTGAAATAGCTTCACAAAATACTACAAATTTCAAACATTCTTAATATATTATCATCATTATAGGATTAAAACCTCAGTGTTCTATATAGTCAATTATATAGTCAAGATCTCTGGATAAGATGCTGTCTGGGTAACAGAAAAGAATATGAGAAAACTGAGGCTAAAGATCAGATTAATTCTAGGAAATAGTGTGAAGAACTAAAATGTGTCAACAGTGTCTGAGAAAATACAGCAAAAAGAAGCCTGAAGAATACTTCTGCATAGTCTGAAGTCATAGTGTCTCAGTCACATCATATTTTTTCCAAAACATCCAGACACAAGTAACCCACGGAAACTAAAGACGATTTAGGAAATGCCCCTAGTTGAGAACAGTTAGACACCAGGAGACTGCCCAGAGGAAACACCACGCTTTGCACCATAGAATATCCTCAGTTGGAAGGGACCCGCGAGGATCATTCAAGTCCAGCTCTTGGTCCTGCACAAAAATTCCAGTGTGTGCCTGAGAGCATTGTCCAAATGCTTCCTGAACTCTGGCAGGTTGGGTGCTGTGACCACTTCCCTGGGGAGCCTGTTCCAGTGTTCTCCTGCTTCTTACTATTGCAGAGGGGAAAAGTGGGGAGCCTAACCTAATTCTGAAGTTCAAAATAACCAAATACAACCGTGCAGTTTACTGGCATTTGAAGTGAGGTACTGGTTTCCCTGCAGCCAGTGTAAGCCATATAAGGCTGGCTGCTAGAGGTGCCCTCAGTGCTCTTCTAGAAAACAGAACTGTGATCCTGCCAGCTGTTGAACCTGCAAATAGGAAAACTCGTGTGATACCTGCTGCTCCCTATCTGTGGAGGGCACCAGCAAAGCTCATTGTAGAAGGAAAGTCATAAATACCCTTTCAAATTTACAGCACGTGGCAAAAGATGACACTCTTGAACTGAAACTGTTCAAACAAATATTGTCCTCTGCTTCAGGGCTAAGTGGTTATGAATTGCCTGCTAAAAGTGTACTTACAGCAGACCTTTCATGGTGCTGTCTCTAACCACAGAGCCATGAGAACAGCAAGGGCAATGGAAAAGGGCTTCCCACCCCACATTCCTCACAAAGTGGGTTTAATCCTGCCCAGGAGCCCAGCTCCCACCCTCCTGTGTGCTGCTAGCCGTGCCCCTGCTCCTGCTCAGAAGGTGGCAGGCACCCTGAGGGGCTGCAGTCAGCGAAAGCACATAGGGGTAAGCTACCCTTCAGAGCAAAGGCTTTGGGAGATCAAGGGTTGCCAGGAATACATCTAGGCATTGACGCCATGCCCTACAGCTAGGAAAACAATTTAAAACTATGTAAGTAGCAGGCCACTGCACAGTAGCCAACATATTCTTTCCATCAAAAACAAATTAGAGTTTTTATGTTTGAGTAGCATAAATCAACTGATGCGTGCAAAGGAACTCAAGCTAAATTAGAGGGAAATAATATGTTGCTTCAAACAAAATTAATTTCTCAGACTTCCAGCAAAACCTGAACAATGCACGCTACAGTTGAAGGAAATTTTATTTACCCCCTAACATTTTCAAAACCAGGACATTTTCTTCAATGACAAAATTTAAAGTAAGATATTGTTGTATCATTGGAATAATAAATATACATTTACAAGTGAAAACATATTGCAATTGAAAGCAATATACCTGACTACAAATATCAAGTAATTCTGTAGAAGATATTACGGTAAAATGTACCCAGAGACATTTAAATAATTCATTCCAATACCTCGCATGATATGAAAAATTTATTTTCTCACCACTACGAAGCATGCTATCTCAAATATAACTACTTAAGTACCTTCTTTACATACCTGCATCCCTTATAGAAACAAAGCAGAATGATTTTTACCATAAAAATTAAGGCCTATATTCTACTGCCTAGAACAGTAGTTTAAGATTTTTTTCCCCTGTAAATCAGATGCAACTGTGTATACACACTTAATTTAATAATACGTTTAATCTAATTTTCTATGCAGACATGTGAAACTAAAACATTGTATGTTTGAATGGGCTGCTACGTAGTTTTTTGCAGTTTGAACTGCTGCATACAGTTTGTACGCAAACAGCTTTGACCTATGTGCCCTTAGAGCAAAAGCACCTATAAGCTCACCTGGCTTCTATTCAAAGTTCTTAAAAAGGAGTATTTCTTCCCCTTTCAAAATATTCTTACCTCTTCCTTTGTCTTTTTTGATATGACCCTCAGCCAGTCTCCGATCATGCTGAGGACAGCTGCAAAGTAAGCAAGCCCAACAAGGATCCAGAACCACACCACTGGCTTATAAAAGTCTAGGTATTCAATGTCTGATCCCCCTGAAAAACAATACAGTAAAAATTAAATCAGACTTAATAGCTATAGGTGCAAAGATGTTTTAAAATTAATTTTCCTAGAAAAAAAAGTTAAATTTCTTACAACTTCTGTATTTTTACCCATGCAAAAATTCCTAGAAAAATACTTTGTTGAATTTGAACAAATTATATAAACTAGTTCAATCTTAAAATTAAAGTCCGGGGTATGCAAATTTTAGACAAAGATTGCTAGCCATTCATAATAATTATTGAATGAGCACAAATTGATTCAACGTCTGATATACTATCATTTAAGACAGGGGTCATTGAAGACAGCTTGAATGAAATTACTTCCCACTTGCTCCAAATAATGATGCTGTACCAGTTTTAAGTATTGTTCCAAAGTACGCAATGTGTTCACATCCTGAGAAATTTGTTTTTGCAAGAACTTACATCTCAATACTATATAAAACCTTTAGCCTCAGTAAAGAAAGAGTAGCACCTGTATTAACAAGCGTCCCTGGTGGGTAGGCAAACATTATCATCTCCATTTTGCAGAAGGAAACCAGAGTGCAGGGACTTGAATTGAACTGACAGTACCCCCCAAAAAAGGTGGATAAAAGAGAAGTCAGCTGAAGGCAGCTTTTTTTAATCCCACTGCCATAAGCACCAGGCACTTCTTTTCAGTGTTAAAATAAAAAAAGGATAAATTTCAGAGGTGTCTGTAATAGAGCTTTCAGGCATAATACAGCTATAAAGAACAGGTATCTTATTTCCACACACAAAAAAAGTTATGTTCATCCAGAGCTCTTGACAACGCCAAATAACTCACATTTCACATTTTGCCATGCAATAAAACAGAAGCCTTAAGCTTGTAATTTAGCTGTGTTACAACAAATAAAACCGGACTTCTAGTTTGGGCTGCTGCAAGAAGTTTGATGTGTGTATCTACCCACAATTGAAGAGGCTCTGCAGTAAAACCTTCTCAGACACATTAAAGTAGCCTATACAGCTACATAATACTGTGCTTTATGTGTCTGCCTCTTATACTGAAAAAATCAAAGGAAAATTGGCCCCAAAATATCAAGCACCTTGTTACAGTCCTGAGATAGACTCTCATGGAGAATAATGTTTTTGCTTAGCTGTATTATCACAGAGATTACATGCAAATAACAAAGAATTTTACTGATGGCTAACTTTGTATGGAAGCCCTCACAGACAAATCTTGCTATTCTTACGTCAATTACATCTTTTCATTAAAAAGAAAAAAAATGCTGCAATGGTTTACTCCACTATCCAAGAGATGAATCCAAGTTGTGAAAGTGGATATACTTTGATGCCTTTGCAGACCCAAGCAGAGGTAGAAGTCAGGGCTCTGTTTGGAACAGAAGACATCCAGCCACCAAAGGGCTGAGTTCATCACAGCACAAGACAAACAAAACACCAAATCATTTAACATCCATCTCATGTCAATCCAGTAAAACAGTATTTTAGGGATGAGTCACCCAAAATTCGTTGTCATTAGAAAAATTGGTTGATTACCACCATGTCTTTGATCTAGTAATGGGCCACACTTGATGTTTCAACCTCTTCTTCAGCTGTTCATACAATGCACAAGAAAGTATCATAGAAAGCATCTACACGGTCGGTTTTTAATTTTTAGCATATTATGTTTATAAACTGAAACTGGAACCTAACTCTGCCAGTCTGCAGGAAGCACTTCCTTCACAGTTCCTACTCATTTTATTTACAGCAAAGTTAATCACCAAGGCAGGCGTTAGGACATATTCATGTTCAACCAAGTTTTCCGTGCTGTCTGGCCAGGAGATGGCTCCATCTAGCCATGCCCAAAGGAGTTCAGATTTCCTGAAGTTAAAGGGACAAAAGGTATCCAAAGAAATACTCTAGGATAAGGCCTCACTGCTAAAACCTTTATTAGCTGTTGAGCTTCTGAATTTCAAGGACTCCTTGGGTGATTTCACAATTTAATCAAATCTCAGAGAGAGAGACATACCTGAGGATGTTCGTCCTGACATAACTACTGTCTCTTGTGATTCTCAAAGTGCCATAAAGCAGTTACCTGGGATTGTCATTAAAGAGGATTTCATAGAGAAATGTGATCACAACTGAACTGTACTGAATTTAAACTAGAAGAATTCATTAACTACCAAATTCACTTAAATGGGTAAGAATGCATTTGGGTATGAGTATGCACAGCTAAATGTACTTGAACTGAAGTATATGAGATAATCTAATGATGTTATGGGGAACATCATAAGAAGCATATCAATATGATACACTATCATGTTTCTTTCTCAAGGCAGATTGGTTTATGCAGCCCTCTAGGAAGCAAAATGCTGAGAAGGCAGAAGGTGAATTTTGTTGCTTGTTTGGCAAACCCGATTTTGTGGGCTGAGGGACAAAACTTTTCCCAGCTTTCTTTAGCCTCTACCCCAAAATAGGTTAAAACTACAACGAAGAAGAAATCTAGCAGTCTCACTGCCATAATCTGTTACCAAGAGCAGCCACATCTTATTGCAAAGATATTTTCTGGTAAGGATTTGATCTAAAGTAGCTTGAGGTCTATGAGAATTTAAAGAGTTTTCCCATCCCTCTTCATCACATTGCTGCTGCCACCACATCTGCCAAATAACTTTTATTTGGGATTTTCAAAACTTTGGAAAACATAAATTGTTCTAAGGCTCAAACGTATTCCTTATTAAGGTCAAGAACTCTCTTTCAGCGAAGAAAGGCATTAGAGAATATTTCAGGGGTGCTTTAGAACAGATTCTAGTTCTCAGGTAAGACATCAGGATTACAAATATATTTTATTTATTTATGTAAAACAAGTACTTTTAAATAAATAATTTTCTTCATTGTTGCCACTCTTTCCCGCATTCTTTCTGCATCTAACAGGCTCAAAATAGAAACATGTAATTATTTCTGTAAAGTTGGTTGGCTTTGCATTTTTACTTCAAAATTAGAAGGAGAGAATAGAAAGTGCTGTCAACACTGAGTATGCTACTTCCATACCATCAAAATTTTCTGGGTTATTCAAAAGTTGGCACTGCAAACAAGGAAATGTCTATGATTTTTCTTCAGCAGTACAAATGACTCTAGATATAGAAATATGATATAATCCAGTTTTCATTGCAGAATAACAAGTAGCTGTCCACCATCCCTGTTGTGACAAACCTGATGAACATGTTTAATCCAGAAACGTCATTTGTCCAGCTCCAAAGAAATATGGACGTTCAGCCCTGTAACTTGAAAGAAATTACCTCTGAAGACTGCAAAAAAAAAAAAGGGACAGAGAAAGACTAGCTTGTGTGGCAATGTGGAAATGCAGAAGGCTGGGGACAAGATAATATTGCACTGTCAGAGACGGAATGTAAGTAGGCCATACGAGCCACTTGATGCAACTCAGTGGAAAATGGAGAGCTACTTCAGAATACAAAGCACAGATCTAAAACACTCCTCGCGTGCTGTCCTAGACCAGACACCTAGCAAGTCTGCGCTCTGACTTCAGCTTAAAGCACGGCTCACACCAGAGAGCCCCTACTACGGACACGAAGTCTTGAGGGGGCAAAGAGCTCTTCCAAATGCCAAAAAAATACACAGAGCCTGTGGGAGGGCACACAGCTCTCCTCCAGGATGCTGGACACACCCCTGGCTCAGCACAGCAGCTGCTGGTGCGTGGTATCACACAGTGACAGTGGATCAACTGGGCTGCTATGACCACCCGGTCAAGTGCCCCAGTTTGGTGACATTAAATGAGACTAAAATACCTCAGTTCTCTACAAACTGGGTCTCAGGCCAAGCAACACAGTGCAGAGCCAGGTATGTGTATCACAGTGGCAATATAGCAGAGTCAATTACAGAATGAAACAGCGAAAAGGCAGTAGGTTAAAAATCAGGGCTCAAACATGGAAAATAAACCAAGCCAAAAAAAACCCCCATGAAAGTAACAAAAGAGTTGGAACAAGTTTTTAAAGTAACACTTTCAGAATTCTGTGATCTGTTTCACTGAACCAGTTGAGACAATCATCATCACATCCTACTGTGAAACAGACTACTGATATGCTATTTATATTTTTGCCTTCTACTTAATTTAGTCAAGTTGTGGACATGTCACCTAATTTAGGTTTGAAACTTGTTAGATGAATGCCATTAGAAATATTTGACTATACCTTCCAACTGCATTGCAAGTTAAAGAATTTATCTATACATGTGAACAATATATTGTCAATTATACAGATATATTCATATCTGAGTACCTCAGTACCAACCTTAGCATCCAGAAATATATTTCTTTGTAATAAAATCATGACACATTCAACATGAGAAGATTTCTCTCTCTTTCACAAGATATTAATAGTTCTGGTTGGGTTTTCTTCTGTTGTGTTAAAGTCAATGTTTTCTCTTGAAAACAAGAAAAGGGATGTTTGACTATGTCCTGATATTCATAAGGCAGTGCAGGCTGTAGTACAGTTTTTCTTCTTTTTTTTGTGAAAAGCTACAATAATCTTTCTTCAACTAAAAAAAAAAAAAAAAAATTTCTCTCCCTTTGAAACAATTCAACCATTCAAAAAATTAGAAAAAGCAAGTAATTTCATAAGACAGAGAAGCAGGCAATTTTTTCTGGAATACATTTGATATATTTTCTTGAACATGCATTACAAGGGCTTTTCGTCTTTTCCTTCCTTGCATGCACCGGGAGTGATCGGTCTATTATGTTTGCCTTGAGGCTTCTCTTGCTGATGGAAACCCCAGCCAAAATTTCCACAGGCTCCAAATAACAACTCAGACTCTGGCTACCAAAGGGAATGTTCCCTCTCTCTGGTTTCTGGGAATAGAGTACATGGTCTTCAGTACAAAAAAGAAGAAAGTTCTAAAAAAACTTGTGGAGAACTAAAAGAATTTCTAATATAACAGCCTGTACTACAGTCAATAATACCAATATGTTCCTGAATCCCAGGTTCAGCTATTGGCTCCCTTTTGGTACAGCTATTGAGTAACACACTGTCCTTTACCTCCTGGAAGTCCTTCAGGGCTTCTTTTCAGCTCTTATTTACAGTGGCACCAGAAAGCTGTGAGTTTCATGTTAGTGAAAAATGATAGGTATTTCAAAATCTTTTCCCTACATGCCAACAATTATGTTAACACAACCATGGGATTTGTACGTAGGCCTTGTAAAATTATGGTTTTTTCTATGACACGACAGTTTCTAGAAAAAAAATTTGGAAGTTTTCAAATATATAGGAATTTGAGGGTTTTGAGGGAACTTCATGGGCCAAAACTGACACACATTTATGGATTATCACATTGGCCTTCAGAGGTGCTAAAAGAATTATCAATTTGACTTCTATTGCAAAAAGTACACACTGATATAATTGCAAATCGGAGCATCACTGCCCACTATTATGCTTTAAGTTTGACTATAATGCTAAGTGGAAGAAGGTAATTTTCACTGTAAGTATTATTTAAGGAAAAAAAGCCAGAAAAATGAATAAATTAATGCCAGTGTGAGGAGTTTTTCGAAATGTGTTGCATCTAGGGACTAAGTAGACTGAAGCATCATTCTGTCTGCTGCTTTATGCCTCACCATGGCAAACCAGAACCAAGACCAGCATGCTCTAGAACCACAATATTCTATCATGACCACCTCTTTTACAGCCTTATACAGCATTACACATCTTAACTCTTCATGTTTCTCCCTTGTTTGTGACACCCAGCTTTCCTAAACTTCAAGGAGAATTCTCCAGGCAAAGCATAACACAAAAATATCAGTGGCCCTTAATGTTCGCTCTGTAGTTATGACTTACCTAAAAGGGAAACAAGCAAATCAAAAAATCATGAAGTAAAGTTACTGATTTTTTAGGGTGCAAAAAAATTCTGCATACCTCCTCGAAATTAATAAGGAAACCTAGCTCTTAGGACAAATTCTATCAGCTCCATTGAGAATTGCAATGTCAGTTTCCTTCAAATAATTTCGTACTTATATACACACCGATGACTGCAAACTTCCACAATGCAAAGCTCAGTCAATTAATATCTTACCTATTTTTCAAAATTTTTATTTGACCAGCCAATTATGTACCACGAAGAAAACAAATGGACATTTTTGAAAAATCCTTCAAGTCACCTGCCAAAACCAGAGTATTTTAGTTCCCCCAAAGATGACAACATTATCCACTTCACCTATGTCAAAATATGGTTCCGTGGGAATGTTAACCTCCCAGTTATGGTGGAGACAGCCATCTAACCCTGCTCTCTTAAGCATTGTCTCTGCAAGTACAAATCTCATTCCCCCTTTAAGGCAATACCATATTGCAGTTCAAATACAAGTCTTATGCATGTTGCTCAAAGAAACTAGAAAACATTTCTGATGCTTTGAAATAATGGATTTACAGTAGGATTTTAAATTAAATAAAGAACATCTATCAAGTGAACCATAAAAAGCCATCAGCTATAGAACTATATAATTCAAGGACATTCTGTAGAAAGAGAAAGTGTTTCCTGGTAAAATTAAAAAGCAGATGATGTAGGAAAAAATTATGATATCAAATGGTGTACAAATAGAAAAGTCTATGGAAATTTATAATGGGAGTAATGATGAATGTACTCAGTGTTCTAGTTAGAGCCAAGTGGGCCATTTCACATAATGCTTTACAGTAAATATAACCAGGCCTTTATACACTATCATTTTTATTCCCTGTCATTCATATACCCTTCAGGAATGAAAGTCTAAAACACCCAGACTCTTGACTTGGAAACAGCATAAATTTTTTATTTCATGCTGGTTGTTATCTGACCAGAATCACATATTCTGAAGACAAAATGAAAATAAGAAAAAGAATATGGGAAAGAAAATGGAAAGGCAGAAGTCACGACACATACAAAGACATTTGGAAACATCACAAATAACTATGTAAAAGTCAAAAGAAATTTGATTTGCTATTTTACAGCTGAGTTATATAATTTACAAGAATCTTTGGGAACCTTGCAAGTAGTCTAAAAATGAAGGCTGCCTGAGTAGCTTAGTATCTTCAGCAACAGCAAAGTTTACCCCTATTTTACCCAGATCATTTACAAATATGTCAAGCAGTTCTGACACCTTAGAGGTCCTTGCTGGACCTCACCAACCTGAAAAACCTTTGCCAGTGACAAGACCCATTACCGCCATCAAGGCAAAACTTCAGGTATGTCTACAAGAGGAGTTACCCAACCTGAGAGCCTTGGCTTGGCACACTGGGACTCACACCACAGCCATGGGCACAGACAAGACACAGGAGGAGCCCACAGCACGTGAATGTCTGCTAAAAGCCATTCCCTCCAGCAGAGCCTCTCCCTGAGAGCAGACTGGCACAAAGGGCCTTGTCAGCCACCTCTGCCTCGCACAGAGTTCAGAGGTGGGAGAGAGGTGTTTGACAAGAGAGATGATGGTGCTGCATCAGCAGAAGCACCAGATCAAGCCAAGGAAAGCAAGTCTCAGGCTCGGAGCACAAAGCTCTGAATTCCTGATCCTCACCTCTACACATCACTGACTCGGATCAATGTTCTTAGCACAGACAGCAAATACTTACTCAAATCTAAGAAGTGAACTAACACCTCTGACACCTTTTCAAGAAAGAAGCTGACACAGAGAACTGGCCCAGGCTTTTTTTAGCTCAGTATTTCAAAGTTATTTGCAATTAATTCAGCTTAATGGAGCCATAAAAGTTGGACACACTATCTACAGGTTGTGCCAAAACTTCTCCCGACATTACAAAAAACACATGGGCAAATGTATACTGACAAAGAATCACAGAAGTAGGATCCAGCAGATCCTACAGAATACAGACATTTCAATGGCAGAAAGAGAGTTCTGAAGTATTTTGAAAGTAAGGGATGCACACAAAACTTATGTTATATCACTTCACAGGGTGAGGCATTTTAAACAAGTCTGGCTGAAAAGATATATTGAGATTAAAATGCTCTATTAGTGCTTGCACTTTGTAACCTGTAAGAAAAATAACAAAACCCCTATCTAAATGATAGTCTGCTTAATTTTTAATACTATAGGAAGGAAAGAAACCAGTAAGCAGAGACATGCATCGTGAATTTCACTGCCCCACCTCCTGTCTCTACACTGTCACATTGACCAAAATGAGGACAGGCCCCACCACATGAATGACGAAGGATAAAACTGAGAGAGAGGCATCACAAGAGAGATACATCTGTCCCAAAAATAAGAAGAAAAAATGCAGAATAAATATCACTGTGCAAAACATCATAAGATAAAGAGTTACGAAAAAGTCTTACCTGCAACATAGTCACCAAATCCAATGGTAGTTAAAGTGATAACCACAAAGTAAATTGCATCTAGTGTGTTCCAGCCTTCTATGTGCTTGAATATAACTGCAGGAAGAGCAACAAACAGCACGCAGCCAAACAGTATGAATATTATTGTTGAAATGATGCGAATCTTTGTCTGACTCACATTCCATTTCTGGAAAGGGAAGGCGAAAGAGAGGAAACCCATTGTTAATAAAACTGCACCAGGGCACATCAGCACCCATCACCCCCCGAACGTTCACTAAATAGCTCTAGAGGACAGTACACAATAATCCTCAAACCAACAGGAAAATTTAAGCAGGATCTTATTCCGAAACGGGTTTCAAAGCAAACATGGCTATCCTAGGAAACGTTTGCCAGCAGTAAATGCAGAGCAGGGCTGGACTCTTCATGGGTGAGCAACATGCATAGCATTCACTAATACTAACAGCTGCTGATGCAAAAATTTTGAGGCCTGTCTAGATATTCAAGTGAGTTGCAAGTAGTGCATGCACCTGCAATTTCTCTAATTTTGTACATCCACAAATAACCAACTAAATAAGGTGAATTTTAACTATACAGCTCTCTGTAATCAAATAACCATCTACACAAAATCCTACAAAATAGAGCTCGAAGGGATGTAAGTGATCCAAACCTGCCCAAAGACAAAATAAACCCACCTAAGCCACTGCAAATACATTACTGGACAGGTAATTGTGATCATGCTGATAATCTTTCATAATCGTGTGTCATCTGATAATCTTTCTAATGCTTAACCTACATCTCAGCTCCTTCTGTTGAAGTGTACTGTTTATGGTCTTATCCCAGACAAAGAAATTGCTAATTTTCTCTTTCCAGCAAACTTTCACAGGTGTTCTCTTTCAGTTACCTGTTCTCAAAACCAAATATATTTATTTCCTTTTCTTCCCCGTCCAATTTTTCTTGCAATTGCTTGGCACCAGCAAATTAGCCCACGTTTCACCAAGTGTTGCACTCGAAAGTAGATATGAAAAAATAGCACAAAATGGAATGGAATGACCCTTTCTTATGCTTTGCCTGTTTACAGTTTGACCTATGATGTATGCTTTTTCTTGGCAGTAGGACATTAACCCATGTTAGCATGTTAAACTCTAGAGTCCACAGAACATTTTCAAAAAATTGCACCTAGACAGCTGTTTCCTGACATGCATGTGTATTTTATTATTCCTTCATATGTTACTTTGAATTTGTCCTGCTTGAATTTAATCCTGTCTAGTCAGACTGCTTCTCAAAAATTTTAAGATCATTTTGATCCTCCAAATTTTAGTTGCCTCCCCAGCTCGAGACCATCTGCAGATTTAATGAACCATGTCATTTAGCTGTTGTGTATGCTATTAACATTTTTTCTAAACTGCACTAAAGCTAGAACTGAGCCCTGCAAAGTCCCATTTTGCATGCCCAGCCAATTTGACATTTTCCATCCATCCAATGCATGTCGGTCCAACCTAAAAGCAGGGATTATACAAGAAACTTTCACAGAAATTGACTGAAAACGAAATCATGTTGTTCACAATGGATATTTTCTTGTTTTTAAGTTTCAGTGGGAACTGTGTTTACAGTCAGCATGACCAAGTTTTGTAACCCAAATCAGAGTAACAGCTAGTGCTATGGCAACATGAAAATCCCTGCTCTGACCCATCAGCATCTCCCAGTTCTTTAGCCAAACTAATAAACAGAATTAGGGAGTGTTCCAGACTGCAACGCATAGATCAGTGTTTTCACTCAGATATTGTCAAAAGAGGGGATGATACTGCTTTTTATGTTGGGGCATTCTTGTTGTAGGGATACCCCATTATAAAGCTAAGAAAAATCATTATCTCGATGAGCAAAAGAGAGACAAATTGATCTCAGAACTTCTATACTTTTAAGAAAAAAAAATCAGTTATGAAAACCCAGAAATTATAAAATGTTCTTATTGAATGTTCTTGCCTTTTTCAGACAAGTCTCAATGGCAATCTATGTTATTCACCAGTAACTTGTCTGGACACGAACTGATGTTTCAAAGCCAAAAACGCGTGCCTTTTCTTAAAAAGCTTTCAAGCTTGTGTTTGCCTATTGCATAAGACTACTTAGCATAGGCCCAGTTTGCTTTGCATCAAAAATAAAGCCATGTCAGACCCTTTCTATAAAGAAAAGGTGTCCTGCATGCAAGGGTAGGGCTTGATGTGGAAAACCAGTCCTTACACTTGCAGTGCTGATGCAAACAGCTACAAAGTTGGTTACCAAGCATTCACTGCATCAAAAATCTTAGTGAATACATTTCTTATCACAATCTACATAAAAGCCTTTAAGGGTAAGCATCACAGCAAGCTTACAAGTAACAAGGGCAGAGCAAAAATAAAACTCGTTGGATCTTATTCCTCTTCCCCACCATAATCATGGTAGGGGATATGTTTTCACCCAGTTCTCAGAGGTGTTCATTAGCAAGTTCAGACTGTGCCAAGTCCTTCCTACCTTTTCCTGTACATCTGATTGCAACAATGAGCTATACCCTGTTTTTCAGGCTTTTCATTTCACTTGTGAAATTCAGAACAAGCAGCAAAAAAACCAAACGAGGCAGTCAGCATACTCACAACAAAGGTGTCTTCTACTTTGGCAATTCCTTTTCCAAAGATTGTCCCTAGTTGATCTCCAACACCAGCCAGCAGAAAACCAAACAGAGGAATTCCCAATAAGGCATAGATGATACAGAATATCTTTCCACCTTGTGTGCGTGGGGAGATGTTTCCAAAGCCTAAATTCCAAACAACTTGAGATGTTTAAGAGGTTACACATAATACATTATAAGTTTTAAAAGAACTGCAGGAACGGAACAGTTAAAAGCAGGCTAACCAGGTTAACCATATGACACAGCAAACATTGTGAGAAATTAAATGAAAATGTAGGTCATACAATCCTTGCTGAGCTACTCTCTTATCTTCTACAAGTAGTTAATAGCAATTGCTTGATCTATGCCTTAGCCTCTGTACCTGCCAGTGTCTGTCACTGGGTTTGTAATTGGCTGCGGCACCTGTAAACAACACACAATTTTCCTTCAGATGGGCCAAGTTTCAAAGTGAAGCAGCGTAAAAAACCCCAAACCACTTGGATGAGCAGAACAGGGATTTCTACCATAAATGGGACTGCCTAAATCCTTCATTATTAAAGGCTTGTGTTCCTTTGAATAAAGCTTAGAGATACAGTTCACGGCTCTGTCCATTTGAAAGTGGAAATCATTTTGTCTTCACAGGCTTGTGTAAAATAGCACCCCAAATTCCTCTGATGGCTCGATTGGTGCTGGTCCACTTAGAGCAGAGAAAGTGAAATACAAAGAGCAAAGGCCCCAGCACCTGTGGAATGCCCTCAAGTACATCTCCCAGGATCAGTATTTCATGATTTGGACAAGGTCACATAGGCAGAACCCTACAGACAAGTTTCATGAGCTTAACTCCTGAGTTTTAATTAAAAAGTTTTCCTCCTCCAAAGGATCACTCATGTTTTGAGGGAGCAGTAGCAGTAACACCCCAGAATTTCTGACATTCTTTCACTTTTTAGCAGAACAATATGCCCTTCAAAGGAGGCAAGAGTGAAAACTTGTCATAAAAAGGCTTATCTTTAGAAATTAGACAAAATCTTTTTTTTTAACATTAACTTTTTGTTAGAAAAATAACTTGCAAAATAAAAAGCAAAGTGTTTCAGTATGTCATTGAGAAATTTGTCTTAAATTTTTCATAACAAAATCATATGCACACAAATCCCTTGAAGAAAATCCAATCTTCCTGTGAGCAATCTGACACATGTTATTTTTAAAGTAGCTTAATATCTTTTCACAATGTGACTAAATTCCCACAATATGGAGCACATTTATTGAATGTCTTAGCTATTTATCAGAATTTGTATTTAAATAGTCTGAGCATGATGGTTTAACATACAGATTTTCTTTATGAAATCTATTATTTTAATTTTTGGTTCTGCTGTCATGTAGGTAAGCTACACCAAAGCTCTGTTGCCAAAACTAATTTTTCCTTTCTGAACACGCAAGACAGAGCTGTCCCTCGCTTAACTTGGAATAGGTTGTTTAGAGAAGTGGTGAATGCTCCATTCCTGGAAGTGTTCAAGGCCAGGTTGGATGGGGCTCTGAGAAATCTAGTCTAGTGGAAGGTGTCCCGGCCAATGGCAGGAAAGTAAGAATTGAATGATCTTTAAGATCCCTTCCAACCCAGGATGTTCTATGATTCATTAAAATAAAAATAAATCACACTGGGAATATATTTAACTCCTAGATAATTTCCTCTAATATCGGTTTTCAGATTGTAATTATGTAAACAGCAAATGAAATGTTGATAGAATTCAGTTAGAGAAAAGAAAGCTGATATTAAAATTTTCCCCAAGTCTTGACTAATAAACCTTATCAAACAAAACAAAAGGAACAAAATCACAGGAAATGTGAATTACAGGTTGCAGAGGCTTACAACTTCATAAATGTTCCCTGCACGAATATAATGAAAAAAGCCTGACTCAGAAAACCAGAAAAAAGTCACAGCATCTTTAGACCAACCTAATATACTTCCCTAAACCAGAGTCAGGGCTAAAATTACAATTCAGGACATTTCAGCTCCACTGAGTTCACTCCGTCACTTTGTGAACCAAGGAGTAAAGACTCGAGTATTAAAATAAAATTAGCTCATCACCAATCAAAAAGGGACAGACAGATCCAAGCTACTCTGTTTTTATAAACATGCCTGTTTATGCATCAACAGAAGCTTGAATTGTTCCAGGTTATAATTCCTGGGAGGTCTTAATGCAATTCAGAATCAGGGGTCTGGATACACTAGATTTAGAAAACTCATGCTAGGAGATTTGGCAATGACATTTTATTTACTTCTCTACAAAAGCGATGTCTTGCAATGGTGACAAAACACCAGCCCAGTGGAGCACAAGCCAAGCAGGCAGTTTTGCTTAGCTGGCCCCATAAAACAAGCAGGCACTCTGTGAGCATCCCACAGCTCTCACAGAGGCTGTTGCTCTGCAGCATGCTCTTCATCTGCTGCTAATTGGTGTGAGGACACCAAGTTCACATTCAGCTCTGGGTATTCTCCCTAAATCACACTTATGCCTTCCTTGAAGGAAGGACGGTACTTCACTTTTACACTCAAATTCAGAATTTTGAGTTCTAAAAAACATCAAATGCTTTTCTTCCATGAACAACAGGAAAGGTATTGTGGTTTTAATTGTATGATTAACTCTCACACATTACTGGATAAAATAACACTCCACCAGGTAGCAGTTCATTTCTGTCCAGATGCTCACTGAACATAATACAAACCATGGGTAAGGTACATACTTTAGTGACCTGATCTACCAAGGGGTTTCCATCACACATTAATCACATTTCCTACTGTGTCATGTTTTATAACAGTCTGCTGCTGTACACCACAGCCTACTTTGCGAGTTACACAAGTTGTCCTTAAATCCTACTCTCAGCTTCTCCAGTGAAAAACCTATCCATTATTTATACAACGGGAGAGGAAAGGTATTTATATTTCATATGGTTGATGTAATTCCCAAGAGGTTTGTGTCAGAAAAGTATTATTTCTTTCTTAAAATAATTATAGTAAAAACAAAAAATTAGAATTCTGTTGCTAGGTAAAAACCAAGGAAACCTTAATTTTGGGCACTGTGCTGGGAGAGGAAAATGTTGTCATAGGAATGCCACTGCATATCCCTGCGTACCACGGCTCTCCTCCATGTGAAGGGCAGGAACATCTGACCCCATTGCAGTAGCTGCCTGGCATGTTTTCACTTCCGAGTTCCCCCTTCCACCCAAGAGACAGCATAAAGTCTGGCTAGGACTGCCTTGCCCATAGAGAAACCTCGGGGAATCAGCCACATCGCAGCACAGTCTGCTGCCTTTTCCCTGCCTCAGAGCTGCTTGCCCGGATGGGATGGGGACGGGATGTGCACGCTGCAACTGCACAGGCAGCCTCAGTACCTTGCTTATTCTTCACACTTTCAGTCCTGTGCTGCTCATCCCTTCCCCTGTTTCTACTGAGGGGGAAGCTCCTAGAACCAGTTCATTTCCCACTTTAACCAATATGCTTGGGTTTGACTGTGGAATTTAACAAATTGCTTGATTTAAACTTCTAGACTCATTGGAAAGCTTCCCTCAAAGTTTTTAACCAATGTTACCTGCCATGAACTGTACAGAGTACAAAATTTAGCTTGCCAAATGGGATCAGTTTCATCCAAAATACTGTCAGTATCCTTTTCAGACTGTCCTTCCCCAGTGGACTCTTCCCTGCTTCACTTTCATAACCAGGAGGATGATTTGCCTCCTAATTTCACCAAATCCCTTTCATATCCAGCTAAAGACTTAGTGTGCCTTTAATGGACAAAGGATGTCTCTGACAAGCAGCTGTGGACAAGAAATGCATTTTAGAAGGAGCTTCCAGTAACCCCTGAGTGAAATAAAAATAAAAGGCCATTGTAAGTAAATTGCAACTGATTGCTCCACTCAACAAAATAACATATTCCATGGTTTCAGCTCCAAACCCCTAAGAGTCTCTGAGATTCAAATCAGGTTCAAAGGGAATTTGTATCCCTTTGGTCAGTAATAGAGGCAGAAGCAGGGGCATGCAAAATGAAAAGAAAAAAAAAACCAAAAAGAACCAAAAAATGAGATTCTATAGGATTCTTTACTCACATATTGTCTTTTTTGACATATTTCTGGGAGAATGAAAGCATCTGTAACTTTCTCATGAGAAGCAGATTCGCTGTTAAGCAGATATTAGTAACTTTAATAACTATAAATATATTACTGCTTTTGAGCAAAACAACATTTGAAGTTTCAAATTCTAGTTGAGTCTTCGCCCCCCCATGACAATCAATCGATTATATTGCAAATATGGAAAAGTTTGAAATTCTATAAATTCTCGTACAACTGACATGACACTTTTGTTTAAATGATAAGCATCCTTGTATTCAAGCCTTCATAAAAAGGAAGACTAAAAACTAATTTAATTTTTTTTTCTGTCTTAACTAGAGAAAGAGATCCCCTTGCTTTCTAGTTAATCAACATCTTCAGAAAACGCTTGTAGATACACATTTACAAGTGGAGTTAGAAATATCGAGACTCCAAATGAGAAAGATTTTTACATAAAATTCCTAGACAAAGCAGGGCATCTGCTGAAACTAACTAGCTGCAATTAAGTATTTCTCATGTGAGAGATTAGAGGTGCTTTTGAGAATTCTGAGACTAGATTTTACTTGCTAAATTGGCTGGAAGATAGTGCCACCACTTATGATTCATTTATTTCAAACACCTCAAGTGCGATTGAAAGTTCTGGTGAAGTTCTGAAACATTTTCTTTCTATACAAGGAAATGTAAATTCAAACACAAGTAAATGCTTTCTCCATATTTTTGACAAACCTCAGATTACACAAGGCATCATTCATGAGGTACAAAAAAAAAAAACAAAGTCAAAGTTATCCCAAGTTAATGTCATACATTTTGAGGTATAAGAAACTACTCTCAGCAGTAGGTCCATTGATGGAACAGCTCAATACCGCGGGATAAATGATTTGGTGAACAGGCACACTCTTAATTACACAAAAGTAGATTACAGAAAGTTGATACTGAGATTTCATAGAGTCAGAGAAAAGGCAGAGTTCCTGGCTGCTGAATCCCAGGAGGCTGGAGCCAGGGGAAGCAGCTGCCATGGCCTTGGCCTCAGCCACCAAACTCTGTGTGCCACTGGCAGCAATGTTGCCATCGGTTCACATCCACCTTGACCACCCAGCTCAATTACACTGATTACCCTTTCCAAAGGGCACACGTGGGTTTTGATACTGAATGTCAAATTGATTTTAAGAGATCAAAAGACGCTTTTTCCAGGCCCTGAGGAGCTATCTGGTAAAATCTTTATAAAAGGTACCTGACTAAATTTCTACAAGATAAAATGCTTTTTTCCCTTTGGATCACCACTTGGGCTCAGGAGATTAGCATTAAATCCATCCCTGCCCAACAATGCCAAAGCAGAGAGATGCACTTAATTACAGATGAATAAGATATCCGTTTTAGCATAAGTAATGGTCTAGACATAATCACTAAACAAAAAAGCAATTTTTGTACCCATACTGACTATGGAGAAATCCCTGCATACACTGCAGAAATAGTAAAACTTCCATGTTTGTGTTCATTGTGTGGAAAAAAAATCCACATTTTTACACTGCTCCCTTTTCCCTTCCTTTCCTTATCTCTGTCCTACACTCCCAGTTTGACATGCTTGTGTATGCATGCATTATATATATTTGCATATTTAAAAACACATATTCCAAGTAAAAGCATAAGGGCTTTTCCAGTTCTCCATACGACTTCCCTCCCAGCATTGCAAAGTACCAAGAAAGTTCCTATTCCCCTTTTTACAGGTAGGTAATTGAATCACAGAGGGAAGGCAAGTCCAAAATTCTCTATAACATTTAGGTCCATAACTCACACCAAATCGGTAGCTGAGGACTACGCATTACACTGACCCATAATTAGTGAAAGCTTGTCATCTGAAGCCCTCAAAGAGCCTCAGGCTTGCTCAAGATAGAGATAAACAGAGGTAGATGTCACCAATATTTACAAACTCTGGACTCCCCTCCTGTCAGGGCCAACACATGTGCATGCACATACATTCCTGAACATAAAGAGAGAGAATCTGAAGGTTGAATAAGTACAAGGATTACTCTAAAATCTAAATCCCCAAGTGAATTGAATACAAACACTCTTGCTTTGAAAGTACAACGTTTCTGTGCTATATATATGCATGAATTCTTTCACCCATGCACATACTATATGTTACAGCCCTCGCTCACAAGCTGTTGCCTGTGGATCCCATCATGAGTATGCAGATAGGGTTCCTCCTTCAAGTTAATTCATCAACTGCATGTACAGAAAATAATTTAACTTTTAAATTTAAGAAATTTCTGCATGAATGCTGCTGATGGAAGAGCCCTGTGAATAACAGAGATGATGCTCTCTCTATTTTAGACCATGGCCTGATACAAAACTGAAAATCTGCTTTACAGAAGCTTGGCATAATTTCTTCACAGAATTGCTTAGGGTGGGAAAGACCTCCAAAGACTGAGTCCAAGCATTAGCTTAACACTGACAAGCCCACCATTAAACTGTGTCCCTAGGTGCCACTTCTACACATCATTTATATGCCTCCAGGGTTAGTGACTCAACCACTTCACTCACCCACTCCAGGTTCTAGAAGCCAATTCTCACAGTTTTAGTTAGTGATTTGGGAACCACGTTGTCACAAATTACTGCTGGTTGTTGAATGTTTGGTATTCTCTGGATTCCAAACTACAAGATTCTGATTTTTAGCACTAGCCCATAATTCTGTGTCACAAAACTGCAAGCATATTATTTAGAAGATTATGAAGTTCTGTCTCAAGCCTGAAAAAAAAGACATTACCAATGCTTCTCTTATAACTAGGAATAATAACAGGAAAGCCTAGACTGACATTAATAAAGTGTGCAATATTCAAGAACTGACAAGACAGAGGTTGATCTCCTTTCAGTGGTTTCTTTTCATCTGTGTTCTGTGGGAGCACTAATCAAATCAATAAAACTTCTTGTAAAAGAACAGGCTATAAATATTCATAGAAAGTTTCCTTCAAGTCAAAGTGCTGTACTGGAGAGGTGAAAGAGTATTCCAAGAAAAGTCTCTGCATGGATATGGCAGCATTGAATAGCTCACATTGAGTTGCCAAGGCAATTTCTAAAGGAACTGGGTAATGATTGTTAAAATACTCTTCGAAGTTTAAACATCAACTCAGATGGCTCTGCCTGCCAGCACAGATTCTGCATTTCATTCAGCTGTCACTTTGCCCAGTAAAGAGTATCCACATCTCATCGGTAGTAGAACTCCTGCGCTTTTTAAATTTTTTTCCTTGTTGTTATTGCTTGCATTAATTTTACCTCTAATTCTTATTCTAGCAAAATTGAATCAGTTCCAAACTCCAAAAACTCCCACCTGCTTATTTCCTCTAAGTGAGATTGCTTCACGGGAGAGAGATGCCAGGCTAACACAGCTAAAAAACATGATGTTCTTTAAAGCAAAAAGTCTATATTCCACCATTTCATGAAATTTGTACTAGCCACATATTCTTATCAAGTGTGAACACATATCAAATATGACAAAGCAATATTCAATCTGCAAAAAAATTCATTAGCTATACACTGATGCGTAGGTAAAATATATTGTTCCAGGTGATCCACAGAAAAACAAAAAATGGTGAATTTTAGATATACTGACAAAAACAACCTGATGCTACAACTTTAACGGACATCTGAAATAACTTTTTTCTAAAATTTGGTGGCTTTCTTTCAATACCATTCCTTTTTGTTCCCTAGAAGCAATTGAAGAAACAGGTTTGTATTTTTGTTTACAAATAAATCAATTCTCAGTGCTGGGTAAAACACGCTTTTGCTGGCTTCTCCACCCTACAACAAAGCAATCTGTATATTTTCCTGCAGAGTGGAAAACTACTCTGCCTGTACATGTTTCTGTCTTCCCTACAAAGAATAAAAGGTGGCAAAAGTGCTCACAAATTAAAGCTATGCCAGACTTAGAGCAAAAAAGTGTAAACACACCTTGGTGTCAGTGAAGTCACAGATTTAAAACAAGAACTGAAAATCCCATAATCCTGCACTCAGCAGATTTGGACCTCAGATCCTGACAAGCTGACACAAGTGGTCAAAACGAATGCAGGTACCCTGACCTGATAGGTAAGCTACAAATTTTTTTTGGTTTTAAACTTTTTTCCCACACCCTGTTTTGCTTCAGAGGCCTTTCCCCAGGTCAATGCTCAAAAATGCAATTCTTTTGCTTCATCAGCTTTTCCTTCCTGTATCTATTCTTCCTTGTAAGCTACACATCCACAGCCCACGTATCCAGGGAAATCTCGGCAAAGAGAGCAGTCCAGGGAAGATGGGCAGCAAGGAGACTGCCAGGATAGAAAAACTCCTCATTTGCACATATTTCAATACAGACTTGCTTAATCTTTGTGAGACAAGTAGGAAGAAGAAAGAGAATATATTTCTTTGAGAGAAAATATATACACACGCTTTGTTTTGCGCATGATGTCAAAAAGCTGAGTATTTTATTACTAATAAAAATGCTTCTCTATGCAGTCCTACCAGCATATTATAAAACAAAAAATTTAAGGTTATAAAGGAAGGAATACTACTAAGTTTCTAAGATAAAATGCTCTGAAGACTTTTTTCAAAGTATTATTTTCTTTAAAAAGAAAATTTTTTGTCAGTGAGGTTCGCCAGGTGCATAAAAGTGTGAAGTAGTCTCCTATTTCTTGTTCTCTTTTTTCACCTCCAGTAATCTGTGGAATTAAGACTAATGCAGAATCTTACAAGCAGAAAAAATGAACCACCATGCATAAATAACTTCCACCGAATTCATCCTTTGACTTCCAACTACTTATGTGTTACATGCCTGATTCAGCAAAGCAAGTAACATCTTTAACTTTAAAAATGTTTAAATTTATCTCTATTCAGGTAACATTTAAATAACTGTGCATGAGCATACTCATCCTTTCAGCATATACATCTGCAAAGATGAACAAGCACATACTTTGTAGAAGGAAATTCTTAGCAAATTTTCAACTGATTTTCCAACACTGTCATGATAGAAATCACTCTGTCATCAGCTCTTTAATTTCACAGAATTCCACACCATGTAACAAAAGATTTTTGATAAAATGTCATTATCCAAGCACTTGAAGAAAGTGCAATTACAAGACTGCAGAAATATTAAGAGGAACAAGAATTAATTTCTGCTTCCACAGTTTTCAGATTTTAGTGACTTTAAACTATACAGGTGTGTGGGTTTTTCCTCTGCAGTCAGAGTGCTTCAGAAGACAGTGGAAGCTGAGCCCTCTGTGCCTCACCAGCATCCTACCAATGCCTTTTTCACCGAGAGAAGGGTCTCACCATGCCTGCTCCATGCCTTCATCCAAGCCACTGAGTGAGCTACCACTCTAGAGAGTCTCACCTCATTCTTTGAGAAAGAGAGCAGTCTAAAGACAGAGATCTACAGAAAAGAAGTTTCTTATAAAAGTTTGTGATTCTAAACAGAAGTCCCTAACAGAGCAGTAATCGAACACAAAACTATCTCTGTGCATATTGTAAAGCCATTTAAATTATTATTGTCAGGCAGAGCAAAATCAATTCCAAATTTTGTGCTTTTAGTACACTGAAGTATTTTGTTTATATTCCCAGCTTGCTTTTGAAAAATGCCAGTGTGATTTATAGCAGACAGGAATTTCAGCACATAGCAGAATTGTGAGCAATTATTTCCTTCACACCTTTTTTTAATATATAGGCTATGATTTTTCTTTTACAAAGCAAGTGGAATCTTTTAGAAGTCTCTAATCACCTCACCTGCACATATGAAAGTAATTCAAACTGGGATAGAATGCTTCATGAGACAGAGGATAAGGCTTTCAGCTCAAGATCTTATATTTATATAATCTTGTATTTCAGCTCACAGGGGGAAAGAAACACTAAAACAAAAATATATAAAAACTAGCTACACGCAAAGGTACTTCTCAAGCATTATTTCACTTCTTTTCCTACCGTCCAAAGCTCTGAGCTGGAATACAAATAGCTAAGTTAGTGTAGACTGAGCCATCTGCCTCTACAAACACAGCTCTGAGGCTTGCTTGGACTATGGGATGTGTATATACCCTCTGCTAGTCAGGTGTGAGATGTGGTCTCAGACCAATCACATCAACCTAGAGCAAAAAAAAAAAAAAAAAAATTATTAAGCAAACGGAAAATCAAAAGGAAAGCAACTTGAGCATTTGACCTCAGATCATCAGCTCACACATTTAATGCTTCTCACCCTCATGGCTGTGAGGCACAAGGTACAATCTGTCTATTCCCTGGTCTTCCCAAAAGACTCCCAGGGATTCCCCCCAACTTTAGATCCCAGTACAGATTATCAGCCTTTTTCCCTACTTTAATCTAAAGTACTTGAGGGTATTTCACACCCTGCAAAGTCTGACAGCCCACATGAAAGCAAATGATGACCCAGGGAAGATACCAAAAGCAAAAGAAGTCCTGGATTGCATTACCACTGCCAAACAGTAAAATGAAGGCAGAAATGGAAAGGGAATGGCCTTTGGAGAGCGCATATTGATTTCATTCAATATAAAAGTCTTAAGATCAATGGATGAAGGTTTGATCTAGTTCCTACTTTGAATAAATATCTTTGCCAATTTTAAATCACAAAAGACTGTTTACTTTCTCTGTCTCTCCTTAAGTGTCAGTACATGTTCTGAAAGCCACAGCTCCCTTTTCATCAAAAGCACAATATCTCTTTGAACTGAAAGACAAGTAAAACTTTTTCCTGAATATAAAATAAAATTTTCTCTTCCCCTAAAACATGAAAGCATATAGAGATATGGACAGCACAGCAGTTATGCAAGCTAAGGACAATAAATCTTAATGACTTTTAAATAGAACAGTCCCTGCACTGAGAAGACACATTAATTAAAGCACACCCCATGCTCTTATTCAGCCTTTTAAGGCAAATTAAAAAAGGAAGGTAAGAACAGTAATATTTATATATATATATTCTTATAAAAAGAGTAATATTATTAATAGCATTTTCAGCAGATAGCATATATTGATGTTAATTCTTCTGTTGCTGTTATCACACCCTGAAATGCGTTGCAAAAAACAGCGTCTGCCAATTAGCCCCACTGAAGGTCACTACTACCCCATTACTACCAGAATAAGCAAATAGTAGCTCAGGCTTATCCTTAATTATAGGAGAAGTTTCATCAACGCTTTTAGCTGCTGTGAATTCCGTATTAAGTCAGTTTGGAAAAGAAAATGTATTGAATTTAAAATTCCCCAGGCTACATTTCAGGAAAAAATCCTATCTAGAGAAAGAAATCTGCACTCATTTTCTTTAAATGCATTTTGTACTCTCACACAGAAAATAATATTTGCCAGAAAAAAATTTAGATGTCATTTTCTCCCTCCAAAGATTTCCATTTTTATTTAGGAATATATGATCCTGAAAATCACACCAACATAAGTAAGAATGTCTATCTTAAAGGGTTTCTAAGAAGTCAAATGCTGCAAATTAATGTCTTCATTTTTTTTGGCAAATGGTGACGTCTGATTTTGCAGAAGCCTGCATAACAATTGCAAACAGAGGAAATAATGCAATATATACTTCCTGAATATTACTTGCTTTATATTCAGCTTGAACAAGGAAGTTAGAGTTACTAGTTTTTGTCCAAATAGGAAAGCAAAATTGTCTCCTGTTTTATTTAAATGGAATTGGCATGGGAAGAGGTTACTCAAAACATTTTGCAACCCCAGCTTGCTTTTTCTTACAGGACCTCATTTTCCTGAAGCAACCAGAATGGAACCCAACTGGTATAACTGGGAGAACAGCGGCTGTTTTAAAAATATCCCACCCAAAGCCTACATTCATTTGTTTATGCTGCAATTGTCTGATTCTACTGGAGACTATTCATGAAGAGAATACCATAATCCTCAGATTATAAGAACTAATTTTCCAGCATGGAATTAAAATATCAAACTGAAGCCTAACAATTTTTAGCTTACTTTAGCAGGACTCATTTTTGGGGACCAGAAATATTTGTAAGAGCATTTTGTGTCAGTTTGGTATATCTTGCAGCCTCATCTGTCAACACAAAAATGAAGGGAAAAAATGTTTGTTGCCATTTTGCTTTTTCAGTATGGCTCTGTAACTCTTGGTAGAAAAAACAGATATTGAATGAATTATTTCTGTTTACACACCAACAGATGGAAGCTAAATGACCCAGCAATATGTGTCAGCAGCCCAGAAAGTCAACCATATCCTGGGCTGCACCAAAAGAAGCAGGACCAGCACCAGAGTGATTCTCCCCCTCTACTCTCCTCTGGTGGGACCTCACCTGGAGTGCTGCATCCAGCTCTGGGGCCTCCAACAGGCGGATGTGAAAGTGCTGGTGCAAGTCCAGAGGAAGCCACAATCAGAAGGCTGGAGCGCCTCTCGCATGTAAACAGGCTGAGAGAATTGGGGTTGTGCAGCCTGGAGAAGAGAAGGCCTGGGGGGACCTTACAGCACCTTCCAGTACCCTAAAGGGGCCTATGAGAGAGCTGGAAAGGGACTTTTTACAAGGGCAGGTAGGAATAGGACAAGGTAGAATGGGTTTAAGCTGAGAGAGGGCAGGTTTGGATTGGATAGTTGAAAGATGTTTTCTGCTGTGAGGGTGGTGAGGCACTGGAACAGGTTGCCCAGAGAAGCCCCATCCCTGGAAGTGTTCAAGGCCAGGCTGGATGGGGGTCTGAACAACCTGGTCTGGTGGAAGGTGTCCCTGCCTGTGGTGGTGGTGGATGGAATCAGATGATCTTCAAGGTCCCTTCCAACCCAGGCCATTCTATGATTCTATGAATTATATGTCTATTCATATTCCCAAAGTGGGATTCAATAGTGTAAATCTTCTAATTCCTTTCTTTAAGTGATCATGTACAAATGTTACAGTATTTATCATCCCACATTTTAAATTTTTCCATACCAAAACCAAACTATCTTGAGGCTCTCAGCTGGCTACCAAGACATTAATCTAGACCCTACTGCATCCCAGGTGTTTGAGTTAAAAGAATTTAAGCAGCAAATTTTTCTCCCCAAAATAAGACCACAAGGTTACTGGCATGTGTTTCGGTGGCCCAACATACACTAGCTCCAATCAAAAGGATGAAACTCTGGGACCTAAGGGTTTTCCATACTGTAGCTTCTAAAATCAATCTAAAGTAGTATTTTTGTATTCAGATCATAACAAAAGAAAGAAAAAAGAAGAGGAGAACATCCCACACTACGAGAATTATAAGTGCATGAATGGCCATAACAGTTCTTCCAGAAGGGACTGCTGGTAATTTGGGTTACTTGGTAGCTGAAGCCTAGAGCACTACATACATTAAAATGATGAACAATCAGACAAGAAATATTTTTTTTAACAATTCTACTCAAATTTAATTTCTACTTAGTTGTACAATTTAGAAGGGTCAAAATAGATAAAAAGTTTTGAACCTAAATAAATCCTTAATGACATGCCTATAGATGGAACCTATTTTCAAAAGAAATACTGTTCCCAAATTCATGCTTCAGTAGAATACAATGGTTATAGATGTCTTCTAGAGGAAGGCACACGAGTAAATCTGAATGATCCTAAGCTGCCTCTAATTGAAACAGCCATTATGAGAATAAGTAGACATAGGACTCACATACAACCACACTCAGGAAAAAGAGAGAACATAAAAAGATTCTACATAAAAGTATCATATTCTTTTCATGTCTTCAATTATACTAATGTAGCACACACACACACAAATTAATTAGGTGCAACAGATGTGCCTCTCCTTCTTGTTACTCGCATCAAGAAAACTGCTCCAGAAATTAGCTCATGTTAAATCAAAGTGTTGCAGAAATACAGTAACGGTAGCTCTTATGAATTCATATTGCTGCATTTATTGAAGCAAACAAGACATGTCCTTCCAAGAAGATAGTAAGACTAAGCTTTGAACACTCTTGCCTTCAGTACTCACTTATACAGGTTACAAATATGTGCAGACAATAACGAAAATAGGCCAAATCATGAGTCTCCATAAAAAGAGTCAGTCTCCTATCTCTTGAAGTGAAAAGCAGGAATCAAATTTAAAAATCAGAATCTTCAATGGCATATAAAACCTCTAAAAAAACATGTACCGGATGCAGTTCTGAAAGCGAAATTTCAGGTTGCCTGTGCTGATGAGATGCCTCAGAACTTGGACATCACAAAATGTTGATTGTGAAACACAAACCACCTTGCTTATCTTGAGAAGGTTTTTGCCAATTAAAATGCAAATCAACTACCAGAATAATATAATCATTTTCAACAAATATCTCTAGAAAAATAATCTGCCTTTGAGGTTAAATATATTTTCCGGTATGTATTGAGGAAAAAAAAAAGAAAGCTAGAACCATTTTAATTATATATTTATCTATTTCTAAACAGGCAATGCCTCTTCCAATTCTTCTGCAAGCAAAGAACACTGTGACCTGAAAATAAGTGTATGCAATGCTACAGAGGGAGTAACTGGATCTATATACCAAAATTATTTCCCTGCATATCTTTAAAAAGGCTACTGGATATGACTAAGCCACTTGATGCTACCTCCTCTATCCTGAACAATAGCCTCCAGATGCTCATTTTCATATATCAGTAGAACCGGAGGCAAAAAAATATAAATCCTAAATGTGATGTTGGCAGTGAAGAAATACAGAGGCCGGAATCTAGCTTTCCATGCAGCCCTCTTCAGCTGAAAACTCCATGGTGTGCCTCAGCTGTGTCGTTCAACCCTGTGCCCATAAACCCTAGGTACACACTGCAGAGCCCTAATAAACATCCAGTGCACTTCCAGTCTTCCCTACTGCTTCCTGCTGTTAACCATCATTTGATCAACCGAGAATCTACAAACTACCACAAACTGAACATTCAGTTTAAGAATTTAGACTAGGAAACGCAGGTTTCCAGATAAAAAATATCCCCAAACTCAAAGTTTTCTCCAATCAATATATAATCTTTGCACATGGCAACACTTAGCCAACCAAAAGTTAATTTCTTACTTGGCACCAGTATTCTTGGATGCAGCCTTGCCTGCAACAATGGTGCAAAACTAGGAGAAACTTTGTTCTCAAATCAGCTTAAGAGAGAAGGAACTTCAAATCATTTTTTTAGGATTGAACTAAGAGCTACACACTTCTTTAAGTGGCTAATGTTTCCCTGTTACTATCACTCATTTTAAATCCCACCACTCTCAAGCTGATTCGAGAACAAATATCACCCTGCAAAGTTAATGTCATGCATATGAAAAATACAGAGCTTGAAACGAAATGAATACCCTGGCCTTTGGACTGTCCTGTAATAAAATTAAGAATATAAATTACCATGCAACTTCTTCCTGTAAGAGCTCCCTTATGAACAAAATCAGCTATTCGAAATTTCTCCACATTGTTCATGACAAAAAGGAAGCCAGACACGCTGCTAACTTGATTCCTCTTTTCCAAGGAAGCCACGTGAGTGGTGTCCTTTTGCCCCACTGCATTTCCAAGCTGGTACAAAGGCTACATCTGCTCACTCACCATCCTCAGACGTTACTCTCCATAACTGTTTCTGGCCTCAGCTACCAGCTACCCCTGTGATGCTTGTTATCTTCTATAACATGGAGGAGGAATTGCATCTTTTATAGAAGTGACACGAGATGTCCCAGCTGAAGAGCCTTGAAACCTCAGAACACGAAGAGCAGAAAAAAAAAAGCAGAAAGTTCTTTTTCACCTACAGTTACTGAGTTAATTTTCTTTCATTTTCTCCCACACTTCTTTCATAACACCCCCTGCAGAGAAGTCTGGCAAACTCTTGAACCCCACAGAATTTAGCTCCAATAAAACCTCTCTGACCAAAACCAAGACCAGGATCCAAGGCTCAGCCAGAGGCCCTGACCAGAGTATGAATCCTCAGCAAAGTTGCTAACACAGTGTCTTCTAGAAGATGAATATATTTAGTTTTTCTACCAGAGATTAGACCTGCATAAACTAGATCCTTGCTAGGCCTCACATAACTCTTGAAAAATCCCTCGGAGACATTGCATAACACTATGCTATTCTCAAAGGGACCGATTACATGCATCCAAGATCACTGCTGCTATCACTCAAAACCACAAATCAGAAACTCAAGCTTACCTGTCAGCCAAAAGCTTCAGAAGGACAAAACTGCAGAGCTTGAAGTGCTCTCACCACTCAGGGAAGTATCAGGGCAAGGAGAAGAAGACCAAAATGTCACCACATCAACACCACAGTTTACAGGTCAGTATTGGTGCAGCCATTTGGCTGTGAAAACATCTGTTACCCCAGTTCAGACTGGAACTTCAGATATCAGAGGTTTCAAATCAGTGTCTACTTATATATACACCAGCTAAGGGGAACATTTTCATCTTTGCATCCCAGAGACAAATACATTCCATAGACTTTATACAGCAATTACCAAGGTGTATCAGGTGCATGTAAACTAACACATAAAACACCATCCAGATCACAATCTTAGGCACAAAATATATATGAGAGAGCTCTGATTTTTCACAGCTGGTCAGCCTCTCTCCTGCTTGCATCAATTTGAAGAGAAATTTCTGTATGAACAGAAGTTGTTAACATACACTTATTTATCTGGAGGTGGCAACAATAAGTGGCTAGACTACTAAAAGGTAAAGCTGTATACTTCTTGTAGAGATGCCAACACATACATATATATATATACATTTAAAAGACCTTGATGCAAACACATATGTGTAAACATATGTTCATAACTTTAAATATACATTATTTGAGCAGTCAGAGAATAAAGAATTTTATTGCACACAGATTGTGTCATGCTGTTCTTCCTATGGCACGGCTAAGCCAAATATCAGGAAGTCTTCCTATCCTTACATATAAGAAGACATTTTTCTGAAGGTCTTTCACTGTTCCAGTCAAGTGATTTTAGTCACCCATTAGCTCTGAGGAAGCTGAGGTAAGTTATGGGAATATCTGCAGCTGCCCTGCAACACTGCTACCCTCTTAGAACAGACAAGAAAATCTCCAAAACCTCTCAGTGCAGGAGTACCTTACTAGGTTGGACTTGAAACCGTTCTACATGAAAAGACAAGGATTGTCAGAGAATACTTTAACAGCATCAAAATTAAATCATGAAAATCTGAAGTATAAACAATAGAAAACTAGAATGGCATAGATTCGAAGAAATTAAGAGTATATATAGCCAAGAAACCTAAAAGTAGTTTCAGTAACAGTACGTTTACACTGGACCCTGGTGACATTCCCCAGATTGAAGGAAAAATTAATACTATTTTTTCCCAGCATATTTGAGTTAATTTGTATTAGTATTATCAGAGTGCCTCACAGCAAGAACAAAATGTCATGACTACAGAAAGACTTGAGAAGCATATGTTTCTACCACAGAACAAAACAGAAGAGTGAAAAACTCTGGGGTTAGGCATCACTGAACTCACAAATACTGAATCCAGGTGTACTTCCACACGCGTGTTGCCTTCTAGCCTCAAAATCATCCCTTTTCCACAGGAGTCCTCCAAGGCCGTGACTCACAGAGAATTCCCTCACCCCTCTCAAACCAGGCATATACACAGATGTTTGTAGGCTCAGGACCCAGCATTTTAACTACACCGCGTGTCACACAGGCATTATTTTTACATTTCCGTGGTTGGATATGATTCCATCTGACTCATGTTTAGATTTACTAGCTGCATGTGTCAATATTGTCAAATGTTAAATTGGCTTTTCTCTCTGGAACCTTTAGATTTTAAAGTCTCTAGAAATTTCTTTGTGATTTAGTATTTAGCTATATTTAATGATAGTGCCATATGCAACATATTATGTGACAGATTTATTACCAGGCGCTCATCACCAGAGCAGCCTAAAAAGTAGGTGATAAAAGGGATAAAATGAAGCATCTCCAAATGGTGGCACTGCTGTCTCAAGGTCACTTCCTCATTCAGATGTAGGCTGCAGCCTTCCCTGGTAAGGTAGTTCTGTTAGTTCGGTGGTTATTTTCCAAGGTAAGTTCAGAGGGAGGGCAGACGGAAAAGGAGACAAGGTGGGTGTAGATGAACCAACATAAAAAGGATATTATCAAAAGAGACGTTATCAAAAGACGGGTAGGGAAGGAAAGAGACTGGAATAAGCAGCCAGTACAGGATGATGAACACCCACTTGGGCTTCCAGATAACTCAGAGGAACATTCCAGCTTTGTACGTGTATCCTCTCTACAATTGTTCCAGAAGCCATATGCCAGACAGAGGCATAACATCCCTAGAGACAAAACACACTTTGCACTACTCTGTGTCCAATGGTCCCTTGTCAACGAAGCATTCACCATCCCAGCTGCTTTCTCGGCTTCCCTTGCTATGAATTTTTGGTGTTAGTTAATAAGCAGATCTCTGGGGGAGCATTTTCACAGAGGGCTGCAGTTGAAGTTTCCATCCTCTCTCTGTGTGACTACTTAGCAACATGCTGTTCTAGCAGGCATCTGGTAATCTTTCACGTCTTCCAACAGCTTTCAGTACTTCCTTCCTCTATCCCATCATTAAACAGGTGCTTTAAGTAGATCACAAAAATTTATCTTTTGGAAAACCTTGAACTCTCTGGATGAGGGTGAGAATGAAGTAGTTCAATCTTTGCATCCAGTGAACGAACCATCTTACAACCGCAGGACTGCATGGCCAGACAGGGGCAAGCTGCCATGACGTATTTGTCACCCCTCTGAAACACAGCACAGCACGTCTCCTCAGCAAAGACATGCTGCTCACTGCTGCAAGCATCTCTGTTGGCAGGGAACACACCATGCCCAAGACTGACAGGCCACTTCCACAGTGGATAACTTTATATATTCATACACATGCACAAGCATTCAGATGTCTGTCAAACGTAGGGTTTACAGAGCACCACAGTGTAAAGCCTCCCACTCCCACCAACTCATGAGGGGTTGGTTTCTCTAAAAGTGAAATGCAAAATTTCTCAATGCTAATGAGAGCTGATTATGGCTCTCATCATATCATCAACATCTAATTATTACTTCTAGGGGAATGTCTCTGCATCTCTTTGATTCCCACCTCTATTGCCCTCTCAAGGCTGCAGAGCACAGGACAGGGCTTTTTCAGCCAAGCAGAGCCTGGAGAGGTGATATCTCTAACATGAAATCAAAGTATTACAAATTATTTTCTTGACTGGCAAGTAATTTTGCCTGCTTCATTACCTATCATATCTCCAAAGTCATTTATTCTAAGTCTGATCTCTTATTTTCAGCAAATTACAGAAAGGATGACTGCTTTTAATTAGTCTCCATGAGTTACCACTCAGAGAAGTATTAGACAATTAAGATATAAGGTTGGGGTGCTCTAAATATCAAATATAAAACATGGTGGGAGAAAAAAAATGAGTAGCACAGATGGGTCTCTACACTTCCACTGTCAGCTCTGTACTTGCTATTTTTATAATGATCCAGTAGCATGTCATTATGGAAACCTGATCTTAAAAATTAAGTGAGAACAATACACATTTTTAAATGTTTTGTTGTGAGAGTGGAAGCGTAAGCCTCTCAATACCTGCAAGATGGTTCAAACAATTCCTAGGGAGCCCTCTTATTATCAGGATGGTAAAAGAACATAAGTGGAGCAAAATGATATGAAAGCAAAGTGTCTTTGAGTAGAACATTGGATACAATTAGAAAAACAACAGTATTTTGGGTAAATTAGGCCTTCCTCAGCTGAGTCCAAAAAGCTTATCTGTTCTTCCAGCTGTTTTGAGTGGCTCTAGTAAAAGATAGTCCTTTTTTTCCTACAAATCATACCTCTTCTGACAAAATAATCACCTGTTAGTGAATTCTAGTCGTATTACAGCCATTTTTCTCAATCATAATTTGCTGTGGTTTTTATCAGTATGTAGTAAGACTTGCTTATAAAAGAACAAATCCCTAAAAAACAGGTTCTTCCAAACTCTTAATACATCACAGAGTAATAGTGATCTTACCCTACTGCAATCTACTCCTGCATACAATAATTCCCTCTTTTATGAACTGCCTTCACTGGACTCATGTGAGAAGTCTTTTAATTTTAAAGATAATTTTAAAAATTAATTTTAAATTAATTTTTAAAATTATCAATTTCTTTCCTATCTCTCCTTTCCTATTGTTGTCATTGATCTCCAAAAGTGTTTTAAACTCTGTAAATCTCTCTACTGTACAGGACTGAATATTCTCCATATTAAATTATCATGTAGGTTTATCAAGTTCTCTACCACTGGGGCAACTGCCAGGGCTGGTTAACCTGAAGGGTGGCAGAACATGACATAACATACAGAGCACAATCCTTGGTCTCTGAAGCACACTTCTGTTCTTTCATGCAAAAAACCCTTCTGATCAAAGCCCCAGACAAACTGATGATCTGATGATGCACAGTCGGACAGGAAAGCAGTTCAGGTTTCTCACAACAGCAGTGGGATACTCTATGCAAACATTTCTCTCTCCTAAAATAAATCAAATAAAATGAAAATAAAGAAGAAAAAGATGGTATCTTACCCTGTATACTAACCCAAAAATCAACAGAGAGCCCAGCATTTTTTTCCTATTTTGCGAGACCTACCAAAACCACTCTGCAGCTTCAGAGTTATCTGTGAATCTACATATTTAACAAGACACTTAGCAATGAAATCTTTAATTCTTGCATTTTGATGTCTTCCCTCCCTTCTGACACTATCTTGATCTTAATATTCTACTTGCAGCAATTGCTCAGTTATAATGTGCGTGCATTTCTGACAGCACTGACTCATTTCTTCTCTAATTATTGCTGCAGAACCACACCGGCTACTGCTTCTTTTACCCCAATCATAACTAAAGCACAGCTTGAAAATTGCAAGACAAAACCACCATGCTAAGAGTACCAAATAACAACCTCTCCAAGTCTTCACTGACCTATACTGGACAAAGGGCCTATGGGTTTAGATGAACAATCAAATCTACCTTTCATATTTGTCTGTAAACATGGAAATTCTGAACAATTTAACAGCAATGACTAATAAGCAGTCAAAAGTTCAGACAAGAGCATGAAATACTTGCAAGTACAGATTTGAAAGCTATTTACTAGGGTGAAAAATATATATTAATAGGAATCTGTCATAAGTCATTACAAATTTATAGACGTCTCTTCACAGAGATGGTCTACAAACCATCTCACAGCAAAGTAAGGCATTTTAGGCAAGTGCAAACCTAAATTACGTTTTTATGTAGCCTAAGAAAACATCACTTCAGGGCTCAGATGAAGCTCAATAAATCCCATAATGAGACAAAAAAAATTAAAAATTTCTCAGTCTGGATGATCTATAATGGAGAAGTGAATCAGATAATGGATTCTCGTTCTGGTAAGCACATTTTCTCTGGCCAGTTCTTAACTAGACAGTAGACAGATATATGGTCAGAGAAGTTCTTTCTCAGGCTGTTGAATTACACTTTCCAATTGTACTGTCCAAAGCATGGAGCAAAGTTTACAGCCCCTAATACATGTCCTTTCATACCTACCATTCTTTCTTCCACCAGGAAAAAACCAGAGCAAGCCAGAGAGAGAAAGTTTCTTGGCCTTCACAAGGCTCACTGCCATGACTCTTAGTGCCTTAACTCTTGCCAGATTCCAGGAAATGTATTTTCACACACCCATTTCTCCAAGCAGCAACCATGGTGGTCCAACAAGCTCAAATACTGGGCTTTTTGCAAATAATCTGTGCTTTTCTGACCAGAGTGAAGTTTATCAATCTGTGGCGCCATAAAAGCATGAATCGGTATCTGCAAGCCAGTTTGAAGAGAAGAAACAGTTTAACCCAGCAATGGTGCTTGCAGATTTCTAAAAGCATTTGATGATATCAGATGGATTTCAGCATATTCCAGTCAAGAACTGGAACAGGCTGCCATGGGGAATTATTGTCCCTGGAAGTGTTTAAAAAACATGTAAATGTGGCACTTGAGGACACAGTTTAGTTGGTTAACTATTGAACTACATCTTTCCCAACCTTAAGTGTTCTATAATTATGATTCTATATTTATGTCCAAATCTAAGACTATATTCAGACTGCCAACAGAACTTTAGAGTGGGTGCCAAAATGTATAATCAAAGACGTTTTTAAGCCATTAAAACTAACAGAGTTATTGCCTACAGAGGATGTTACCTACTCAAAAATTGAAATAAGAAGCTCTAATAGCCCCTGACATTACTTTATCTTATTTAACTAAAAGATTATAGAGTAAGAATAAAAGATTTGCACTACAGTGGGAAAAAAAAGTCCCAGTCTTTTAAGTTAGTTCATTGTGGAATTTTTAAAATAGTATTCAAATACCACATAAAAATAGATCATGTAAATTAGAAGTAGTACAGATCCTTAATCTGAGAGAACTTTGATGCCAAAATATTTTTTCCAGAGCTAGGAGATAAAAATTAGCAGTTTTAAGTGTATAATACAAGATATCTCTCTAACATGTCATCAGTTAAGCTGAACAATACAGACACTTGGGATGCTTGGCTCTGTTGTTACTCTTATGACCCAAAATAATTGCTTCCAAGAGTCTACTATCAAAATAAACAAGACAGAAAACAACACAACAGCACAGACACCAGCACAGTGGATGGCAAGCACCATGCATCACACAGCAAAAAAGCCTCAAGAACCTGTGAGCCAAAGTCATCCATCCATCCAGGTTTTCTCTGATATCAGTTTTGTGCCACACTCTCCAAAGAATGCAGCTAAACTGAGCAAGTCACCACTAATACATGATCCAATGACATGACTTCAGAATCAAAGTCTGCAAAATTTACGGATGCATGAATAATCCTCACTATGGCTAATTCTGGTGGTTGAAAAGCTAAAAAAGACAATTAAAATATTCTGAATTTGGAAAAGTAAGTGTAGAAAAGAGGAGAGAATTTCCTTCCTATGCAGCCTCTTCAGACAGAGGTAGTTTTCACAGCTTAACAAAATGCTAACAAATACTGAAAGCAACCTGATCCTTCAAGTATCTGTCATTATCAAAAACAAAAATCCTTCCTGAGCTAAAATAAGCTGCACAACTAATCCCAGTGACAGAGAAGAGTTTATTTGTTAGGCTCACAAGTAGCAAGAGTTGTCCATCCATTCTGGAGAGGCATTTAACTCAGATTATACGCCTGGAGAAAGGAAGTGAGATGAAAAATCTATACAGCAACAGGTGATGACAGCAAGTAAGCAATTATTCAGAAGTCAGAGTTGGAGCCTGGCTATCAGAAACAAGGAAGGACTAAACCAACATGCCTAATTCTTCCTTTTGGTTACAATTTCAGAAATCCTCATGACATTCTGGCAGATACAAAACACCACCAGTGTTCTCAAATCACATCATCTTTAACCAGATTACAGGTTTAAAACTGGATATTAGAACTTAAAACATACATTTTACAAAGAATACCAAGTTCTGTGGAATGAAAACCGTGCTTACATTCAAAGCATTAAAAGCCATCTCAGCACAAATGGATTTCATAAAGTATTTAAATTTTCAAGATTGCAATTCTTTTTCCTATATACATTGCTAAATACTTTTCTTACTGTCCCTCTAATTAGTAGAGTATTACTTCCATACCCACAGTACCTGAGCATATTCAATTACTAATTTCAGATGGACAACTGGTTTTGAGTAAGGATCCCAGGTAAGGGGAGACTAACTGAAAGGCAAGGTAGAACTAACTGAAAATGATCAAATTTCTGTCTGGGGAGACTTGAATTTACACAGTTTGTGTTGTTGCTGTGAAGCAACCACAGCAAAGATGTTCAAATAAAGTAGTGTCTTGTCTTTAATTACACTTGGCTTTCTCCATGCTCTGGTTACAGGTCCAGCAAAACTCATCAGAATCCCACACAAATGCAGAAAAGGGAGGAAATCACATCTCCAGTGAAGGCATGAAGTAGAAACAATCTGCAGATTTGTCCCCACAGAACCAAAAATCAAAATACTTAAGATGCTAATTTCTTAAAGTCACCAAAGAGTATTTCTAACTGCTTTTAAAAAAAACCCAACCAAACAACAACAAATTAAAAAAAAAAACCCAGAGACTGTCTCACCTAGAAGAGGATGATTTTTCCAAAGTAAATTAGCTGGAAGGGAAAAGATATTATTCCCCCCAAACCTGCTGTGCAAGCCCAGACTAAAATTTTAACCATTAGTACTCAAGATAAGAACACCTTGAGCAAGAGAGTAACTCATCATATGTTTTACAGACTAATAGCTGTACTACCACACAATTTATTTGCTTTTAGCTAGTATGTAGTAGACAATTATCCTCCCTTTAGCTTACATCACATTTTCTTCACATCTGGAAAAGCATCTATTCACTGGTGAAACTCAGCATGACCAGAAGGTAGGTAATGCACATACGGGACTTTTCTACACTATCACCTAAATTATGCATCCCCCAAGTCTTCCCTACAACCAATCTTACTCTTAATTTGCAATTAACTTGTGTCTTCTGTAACCGCCTGCTTCTGCCAAATGAAAAATTGAAGTCATCAGACTCTAATGTTGTACTGAACAATTATATTTGCACTAGCAGTTCAAATCAGTATTTATCAATCTTTATCCTCTTGATCTTGTGCATATATCTGCATATGCAATGCTTGTTACTGTAGAAATAAACTTGTACTCTTGGAAAAATATGGATTTTTAACACATACTGAGATGCAAACTACAACTTTGCTTGCAGTCATATCAACTCATACATCTCTCGCAAAAGGATGACACCAGAGGGTGAGATTTTTCCAAAGCACGAGAGGATTCAATACAGACAAAAATCACTGAAAAAAGTTAATGGATTTTGTTAATTTCCCCTTTGCCTGTATTTCTACCCAGCTTCCCTTCTGGTTTTCAGGGATTTTTTTAAATGGAATCAAGCTGCTGGCAGTAATGAGAAATCTATAAAATATACAGAGCTCTCATTGTATAAAAAGGAAACACTTTCATAAAATGCTAATGGATATTCCCATTTGCTGTAGTGATACTTGAATGATATTTACCTCCATAATGCTGGCGGCACAAGACAGCAGATTTTGTACTAGTGACAGTTAAAGAAATCCTTAAGGTCTTTTAGGCTGCAATTACTACATCCTTTCTATATTCTTTCAGGGAGAAAAAGGTTGTCTTTCTGATATCATTGAAATAGAAATAACTGCTAATCCTAACCAGCTATTAGGAATTGTACAGCCAGTTTTGCACAAAAACATTTGGGTGAATATGGGGCAAAGAGTCTACCTAGGCCAGCTAAGCCCTCTCTTAAGCAGATCTTGGCTCTCCAATTCAGCACACCACTGGAACATCAAGGCCCGGCTGTGCCCCATGAGTATTAGTGCCTGCCCTGCTCCAACCAGCCAGAGTGCCAAGGGGCATTCCTGGCACTTGGGAGATGCACAGATGATGTGTACATCAACCAAAGCCTCGATAAAACACAAGCAACCTTGTTGAGATCTTAATTCCCAGGGACATAAATCACCTCATCCTACACTCTGGTTAACATGATAGGCAAACAGAATGCAATTTATATTAGACAGGTTCTTACCTGGTATAAAAACCACGTGCTATTCAGCTAAATCTGCAAAAATTGCTCAACAAGAGGTCTTCGAAACCCAGAACTTGTGCTAAGAGTACCTAAAAAGTGCCTACTTTCTACAGTGATCGGTAGGCAGGAATTCCAGCTGATAGTCAGGTTTGCTTTCAAAAGAGGTTACATTCCCCCATGACAGTCTTATATTTTAAGTCCCCACCCAAAAAAAAACCTCCCAAAACCCCCCAAAACAAACAAACAAAAAAGATGGATTACAGCTGCCATTCCTTCTCTAAAAGCTGCTTCTGCTTAGCAGCTCAACTAAACAAACTGGAAACAGCTGAGAATAAAGCAGCACACAAAGATAAACAGCTTAACACGCTCAAAACTCACCAACAGAGCATCCAGAGGCGATACACACTGTGAACAGGTGTTTTTATTTTGGCCTCAAAACCTTATCCACTCAGTGACCCCGATGTAGAAGCAAAGCACAAAGCATTTGCTTTTTTTTGTGTTTTCCAAGATCCTGTGCCTCTGTTTGGTTATAGGATTTGAGGTTCTCATGGTTGGTTGCACCACTCCTTATCCAATTACAAAAAATAAACAAAAAGGGAGTGGGAAATAATTCCATTCATCGTAGCATTCTGCACACAGTGTAACCCTACTTGGCAATTCTTCCTTGCATCCTTTCCTTTATTGACAACAACAAGCTTTTGTAACCTGGAAATGGAAACGGACATGATCAGGAGGCTCAGAAACCCTGTTCTGATCAGCCAGTGATGAGAAATCTGAATAAAGAAAACAAAATCCAGTTTCATTAGCACACTGGCATTAACAGAGTAAGCTGTGAAAACTTCACTGCTCATTTGCAGTGTAAACTGGGGACTGTCACAACTGACAAATCGACATTTTCACTCCACAGTACAACTTGAAGTTCCAAGCAGAGCTGCTTTAAGCATAGGCTGTTGTTTAGGAAATTACCAAAGGTAATGGAGTGATGGAAAGCTGCAAATCTGGCAATTTGTTTTAAAAAACTATTTTCAGGTTTTGAGAAAGAAGAAGATAAAAGCTCAGAAAGTGCAAGTACATCAAACTGCAAAAATGGTACGTCTTCCTTCTTGCTTTGCAAGATCCAGCAATAAATAGAAACCACACCAAAATAAAACTGTCAGTGCTGCCTAGCAGGAAGCTTATCAAAGACATTTAAAAGGCTTTTTTATGAAAAACCAATTTTAATGAAGTCACATCAGTGTAGAAAAACATTCCAGCCGGTCAGAAAAAATATTCCAGAACATAAATGTAGTCAGAAACTCAGTGTTCCAAGCAAAGTAAGCAACTGGGAGAACTCTGAATCTAAATTCTAAAAGAATAAAAATGTGTAAAAAGAAAGATCAGGGCAAAAAAAGATACGAAAAGTGATATGAAATGTCACTGATGCCACCACCTTCCCTAAAGAGACAGCATCGCTTCATACCATCCATTGCCAAATTTCTTGTCCAGAATTCAGAACTTACCAGGTAAACAAAAACTCCCTCGTACATTCACACAGCTAAGAGGCTACATCACCCTAACCTTTTCTAATATAGCTGATAACTTAGAGTAACAATATTACCAGGAATATCAGACCCTGAATATGGCCCACAGAACACGCAAGTGCTTGCAATTTACCATATGCCTGCACATCAGGTTCCTGTGTATTGAAACAGAGCTGGTAGAAAAGAAAGAAAATCCCTTCTGTGTATAATTAAAGCTGTGTATCATCCCATAAACTTGCACTTTTTCAATTTCAGAGCTACCCTTGGCATTGTTGAATATTTTCTTAGTCTCAGTCATTTTGGGCAGTGAGGCTCAATTTGTTTTCTGTGATTTGCTCATCCAATTTAATTCAATTTTTCTGATATACAAGCCCTCAATGTCTCTAACTGAGCTCTCCATTTAACATAATTTCCTTTCAGCCCTTCGCCATTGTCCTTCCTCCACCACTGTCCCAGGTTCCCTAGCTCTCAGCAGTCTTACCCTAATTATTGCTCCTGTATCTTGTACAGTCCAAGTATTATTTCTTCAGCATTCGAGTCAGATAAGCCCTCTTTCCCACTGCCTCAGCAAATGCAGGAGAAAACTGAGGGCGTAGTGGTAATACACTTTCAACTCACTGTTCCTGGGAGAAATAATTACGGAGGAAATCTTGTTTAGTTGCTGCTGCCCTGGGAGAGAGTATGCTCAGTTCAGATGAAATATTTGGCGAATTGTGTTGCCAAATCCTAACAGGTCTCTCCAGAGCACAATTGAAGCACTATTTGTCAACAGCCAATAACTGGGTCAAATTCAGACACTTTTTCAAAAGTGCAACAAAAGAAGCAAAGGAAATAAATTAGAATGGAGCAAATAGAGACTAAAAACCTAATTTAGTTCCAAGAACTATTAAGGACAGCAGCATAGGGGATGGGAAGGTAAGCACAACACTAACCTGGAGGAAAGACTGAATTCTGAAGAGATCTCGGGGGGATCTTTTTTAAAACTAAAAATTCTTTCTGTTGACATCTTATCAGATGAGATATACATGTTTAAAACACTTTGAGAGTCAATGTGGCTCTCAGGAGAGCAGCAGGAGTTTTCAGTGGAGTCCTCTTCAGAGTAAGAGATGGAAGGAGCATTTCCACTTCATTCCCCAGTGACCTCTGTAGCATGTCTCTTGCTACCACATTTTCACAGACCATAAATTTTAACCACTTTTTTCCTGCATTGTTCTGCAGCTGGTCTTATCAGCTGGTTATACTCAGCCTTGCCACACACATAGCCCTGCTAGAAGCTCTATGCAATCTGGACACATGCAGCCAGGCTATCAGTGGAGGCTGAGATCCTCGATCTTGCCTTGATGAAGCAAATTATTTCTAGTTAAGGAGCCCTGAAAGAAACATGTCCTTGGACGCCATGTATTCCAACGTCCACCAAGTAGTCAAGTTCATTTAAGTAATGGACCCAAATGCAGATTTGATTACTAATATGATGGAGAAAAGTCACATATCAGAATATCTTTCAGGCAAACGTATTTTATGTTTTTTTTAATTTCAGGAGTTTTTCTCCAATCCCCTCCTCAATCACCTCAGCATTTGCACGTCACTTTCTTTTGCTTGTTTCTTTTCTCTTCTCTTACAAATACAGAAACAGAAATCCAAGTATTTACACTCTGATATGCAGCAATGTTTTAAAATGAAACTTTTATGCTCATCTCCAAAGTCTTTGTTTCTTCTTTGGTGGCACAAAGAAACAAAAAAAGTAACATGTTCTAACAAAAGCATGTGATGTTTCTTACTTTTCTGAACTAGCAGAACAAATTTTTCAATGTCATTTGCACTTTTTTAGCTTTATGATTATCTGACATAATAGGTAACGCATCTGATTATGAACAATATTTGTCATTTTATAACGTCAAAAATATTTTGTATATTTTAGTTGTCAGCACATTACTCTGTTACCTTGTATTTCAAAAATGCAGTGGAATGGTGCCAGAAGGGACAGTTTTAGCAGCAGGATTTTATTCTTGTTTCAAATCAACAAGCAATGTAATAAGACTTTTCAAAATATCCTGCCTTTATCAGCAAACCTTGTGTCCAGGCAGTGGGAAAATGACAGAAGGAATGATTCCTTACAGTGAAATTGCATTTAAAGCTACATAACTAATTTCAGCTCTAAAAATGACAAATCAGGTTGAAATTTCTAGTCAAAAACATAAATCTATTTCTCAGCATCTTAGCTGCTGGCTATATACATCTGTTCCCTGAAGTGTAAATATTTACAATTTTTTTCTAATTCTTTTTTTTTTCAGTATTCACATTCCTTTGCACACTTTAATAATGGTTGCTAGGCTTTTGTACCCCAAAACCCCACGTTCCCACAGCTAGCTGCATGAACCTAAACAAAAGACTTTAGTCATGAATGAACTTCTCAAGAGGTTCAGTTTCCAGTGAACACAAGAAGTTTGGGTTCAAAAACCAAGGGCTGGTGAGAACAAAAGTGGGAAAGGACAAAAAGAAATGATGTGTTCTTCCTTTTTGGATTTGTAGACCCAGTTTTTAGCAAGTGCTGGATTTGGACATCAATAAGGCTGCAATGCATCCTGGAGTGCTGAGGCATTAAAGGAGCTCTGTTTGAAAGGATGCACTCTGGCAAACCACAGCTGCCAGCGAGGTCGCTGGCACTGCCGACGTGCTCTCAACTGCCATCCAAGGCACTCTGTCTTCTAGGAGGCTGAATAAATACTCTTCCCATATGTCTACCTTGCAGTGCTTGAAAAAATCATTACAGACTGGCTAGAATAAGAGTGGAAATAATGCAGCTCTTTAAGATGAAGATCCATAGCAGGCTAGTAGAGGTTCCCATGATACAGTTTCGTGTATTACAGAGGACACTACATTTTTTCTGTGCTGAGACACCAGACATTTGGGAAAACAACTACTGAGCTCAAGGCCTTAGCATGTCTACCTTGTTTTTCATTTTTCTAGACACAGGTCTCAAGCTTCAGGATGATGGGTCTGCTTTTCTGCCCTGCTGCAAATATAAAACTTTCCCCACCCCTAAAATGTAAGTCTGAGGGCAAGTGGGGTATGTACAGGTTATGTCTGTATGCCCATTTCTGAGTTCAGCTACCTACTGAAGGAAATGAGCTAGAGGTTACAAATCGTGCACAGTACCAGCAATGAGCTCTCAGAATAAAAAGAGGAGACATAAAGGTTATTTTCCCCTCCTCCTAAGCACTATCTCCAACTTTATGATTAAGTTACCATTTTTCTTGCTTTTCTCCTCAACCTTCTTTTTCTTTTCTTTGGTCGTGTGGTCTTAGAGCAGGACTGACTGGATAATGACATTTTCAGGTAGACAAAAAGAGGTTCTTTTGTACTTTGCAGCATGCACAGTATCCCAGTGAACAATGCAACAATATTTTTCATAGATGATTTCATATTCCTATTTCCCTCCGCTGCCCTTTTCTCTCTAAGAGACTGCCTGAAACCATTCCATGTGCACAGGCTAATAATCATGTAATTTCACATTTCTTTGTTGAGATGAGGTATATTTGTTCTGGAAACATATTCACAAGCAAGAACACCTAACTAAGCCAGTCAAAGCTATAACTCTTCCCGAAACAAGTTTTGTGCTGTAGCACAGTAGTAAATGCAAAGCTAAAACCGAGGACCTGTTGTAAAGAAAGCCTTGTGAAATTGTTTGATTATGACTCTCAACTAAACCCACTTTTTAGAAAAGATCTAGTAGCAGTATCACGTCATATTCTATTCAAACTGATTTTAATATTACTAATTTTATATTATGCACTGTAACATTTATTGGGCAGCATGAAGGATTATAACAGACTTCAAAAAATGTTACATAAATACTAAGCCACATTCTCCGTAGTGTTGCCTCTGTTTTTGTGAGCTGGCTTTGGCACTCTATAGACATAATAGCACCATCAGAGTGCCTTTCAGAAACCTTCAGGAGATCCAGAAGATGGTTCTAGTCTGCTGCCAGCAGCCACCAAAACAGACAGTCAATATTTTTCATGTCAGTGTTCGACACTGCTGGGATACAACAAGAACAGTAACTGCAAAACAATAATTTATTTCTTAAGCGGATGCTAAAGGCTTTATTTATTATCTTCTCTCCCCAGAAACCAAATATTTGTGGGATGCAAGTGCTACTGCCAATAACGAAAGGCTTTGCTTTCGTTAAAGAAAGGTTTGAGAAATTCTATTCATAGACTACTGGTTCCATTCAAATGTCTTAGATTCTTAGATATCACCAGGAAGAGTGTGGGCTAGGTGATATGGTAAAATTATAGTAATAAGTAGTTTGGAAAGCTACAAGATCTGCTGCGACAGTGGAAAGCTATCATTGTCTCTAAATGGTAGTAACCCCTTTTCTCATCTGCAAGTACTTCTTAAGGTATACAGACTAAAGGACATAATATTTACAAATTTTATTCATATTTATCAAACCTCATTTACAAATTATTTCAGTAAGTGGTTCTATGAATTTATAAGGTCCTGTCTTTTTCCACAGAGAATATCTGCAGCGTTTGTCTGAAACCTATGGCAACTCTCTGGAGATGCTTACAAACCACATTTTGACTGTCTCGAGAAATTGAATTATTATTACCATATGCCCTCTAACTGGAAGGAATGCCTTCATTTTCAAAAAGTTACTCATATACGAAAAGGTACTCTTCTGAACACAAAATCACTTGCTGGCACGTAATAACACAAAGATTAAGGGAAAGCACACCCAGCTGTTCTGCTTGCCACCATTTTCCCAGTTAATTTGCTTTTCCAAGTGATTTTCACCACAGCACCACCTTCTGTCGCACCACAAGCCCTGTGAGCCATGGGAGAGGTGGTTCACAGCATTAAGACAACACCAACCACAGCTTTCATATAAACTTGCTGTCCTTGGATCCCGATAAAAGATCGAAAGTGCAACTCACTGGGAGCTTCCCATCAGAAAGGGTCCCTGATGAAAAAAACCCAGTCACTCCAAACCCAAAATATTTCATGGGAGACTTTTTTTGCCCATTTTTTCTTAGGTTGCTATCACAAAACCTGAAACAAATATTTACTGTTGCCTAGTTTGATCTGCTTCTTACAATTCTAGTTTGCAGAAATGACCTGAAATATTAATTTTCAAATGTATTTCCTATTGGGTTATCTTGCCTCTTGGGAACGGCGGATCAGAGGCCTGGATGCCTTTGCAGATCCCTTGCTCTCTTCTAAGCTGGACTCACACATATTTTGGTAGAATCAGGTTGACAAATTAATTCAGGAAACATTTTGATTTAGAAAAGCCTTAGTTTTACTTGGAAAAAAGATAGTGAGACAAAATGTTCCACTGCTTTAAAATAATTTTCGAACTTTAAATTCCTTGACCCTTTTTCATATGTAAACTTTTATCCTTATTAGGAAGTGAAACAACTATTATGCACTTTCTACAGGACCATGGATGCTTACAACATAAAGTTTAGTGCTGTCCAAAGAGGATAACATAAAACCGATCACAAAGGTATCCTTTCAAAGTTCTTGCTTTTTTTGGTTATAATCTTTAATTTTAATTAGATTTTTCAATACTTGCTTTTTTTTCACCATGAGGACCTACTACTATAGATCAGTAAGTTTTCTACAAATCAAGGAGGTAGGAGTTTGACTGGTTGTTTGCAGTAAACCTGTGTTTCAGTTACTTTAGACATGTAAAAATGTTCCATAGGCACAATATTTATACATATACATATGGATATAAATATATACACTCAAAACCACAAAAAATTATGGTACTTAGGCAGTTCTACATAAAGAAAGAAAAAAGGTCCAGACAACACTTGAAAAGAACGTTTTCTTCAATCACAAGATGCATATAAATATTATGTAGTGGTAACTATTGCAATGGTGCTACAATTCCTTATACATTGCTCTCATAATGCATGTCTCAATTTTTTTCTCATTATTTCATCTTCAAATTTCCATCCATCTTTGTGACTGCCCCTTCGTGACCCATGAGCTATATTACATTTTTAACTGCATACCATGTGTACAATATTGTAGTCAAAGGGAAGAAACTGAAATACCAAATGTTGCTTCTTTTTACACCTGCTCAGAGGGACAGTGGCTCTTTCAGAATTTAGATCAAATAGCAGTATTGAAGGGGAAAACACAAACTTTAAATTCCATACATCTCAGTCAAGGTTTAATGCATATGTACTTTAAATCATTCCATATTTAACACTTTTGACTGTACAGCTGACCAAATTCCTCCCAGAAAATGTTTCCACAACCTCTTCCAGTCACCTGAGAGAAATATGTAGCAACATTTTTTTCCTTCAGAAAAATCACTCAGCTAGGGCTCCTTTACGGATAGCTATTATTTCTGCCCCTGCAGCTAGAAAGTAACTCTCTAGTTAAAACAGAAGATTTGGAAGATTTACCATTAACAAATATATGCACACACTGGAAATTGAAAGAGTTTCAGCTCATTGACTATAAAAAGATAATAAGCTGTGTCCTACCTATGGTGGTAATAACAGTGCCAGCAAAGAAGAAGGAACTTCCCAAGTCCCAGTGACTGATCTGAGCAGATGTGTTTCCTAAAGGTATGATTCCTGCATTTATTGCTGCCACTACTTGCTGCAAGTTTAAAAAGATTTTTGTCAATATTCATGAAACAATTATATTCATATACATTACACAGTAAATTGATGAAATCACTTATTTTATCCAAGCACTAAACCAGAAAAGGATCTGTGTTGCTTTGCTTGAGTTTTATCGCTCAGTCAGGCTACAATTTATTCTTCAGCAGCCACTCCAGGCAATTCAGAAGAGCTGTAAAATCTGGACCATTAGGGAGAATGCAAAATCCACAATATCTGTGATATTACTATCTTAGTTAGAAGGCAAACACAATTATTTTTACTGCTGCAACTATTTGGTGAAGAAAAACATGCATTAGACAAAATTTATAATGAGAGTTTCCCACAATGTTCCTGTGTTGTGTTAGGCAAGCAAACGAACATCTTAAAAACAGTCATTTTAAAACACGAAGAAAAAATGCCCAGGCATTGTTCTGTATCAAATTAATTCCAAATAAAGAAAACACTTTTATATAACAGACAATTCAATAATTAAAGCAATTGCACATACAGTTATAAAACTTTCACTACAGCAACAAAAAATTCAGTCAAATATCAAACATGTATCTCTATACAACTATATACTTCAGAAATGTTGTGCTTGAAAAATTCAATTCTAGCAAATAAAATCAACAAGCTTGCCACTAGTGACATTTTCATAGTCTCAAGAAATAGGAAAATTTTCCTGTTTCAGCAGTGTCACCTACTGTAAATTCTTATTATAAAATCTATTCCTGTTTTGTTATACCACAAAGGAAAAGTATTTTTAAACTTGCAATAAATATTTCAAAGAATATAAGTTTTCATTTCATTCTCAAACTTTAAAATAGCGTTAATTTCTAATCATGATCCTTATAATAATTGGTGTCTAACAAAACAACAACAGAGGAAGCAATACCACAAAGTGAAAATGAGCATTTTAACTGACTAGTAGTTCCTACTTGGCAAGATGGTCAACAATCATTGGGTACATAAATATATTCAGTGATAGGACAGACCAGAACCATCTTCCATTTGGGCAGTCTGTTGCAGAGGAACAATGTTGTACAGTAGTAATAATTTTTTTCAGTCCCAAAATACATTGCTAACTTGGAAATTAAAACATTTCCGTTGCTGAACAGTGCCTGCAGAAGTCACTTGATCTGGGCAGAGATTATGAAGTAACAATGCTGGATTAACTAGGACATCTATTTTTTATTATGGGACTTAAATCCAACATTAAATCCAGCTTAAATTCAACATTTCCTGTTTGCCATTTTCAAAGCTCAGATGCACAAAGTAACCATTTTGAAGTCCACTGCTGCACCTCTGCAGCCACAGGAATCTTGCTGCCACACCTAAACCCTTTCCACCATCCAGGGTTGTCAACAGAAATCCAGGTGGGGTATCTTTACACAGACCTTTAATTGCTTTCATTTTAACTTCTTTTTTTTAATTTATTTATTTTTAATAACAAGCAGACATCAAAGAAGTGGCATTTTCAATGCTACTGAAAAAGGAGAAATGATGGGGAAAGTGAGGGGGAAGAGAGTTTAATTTTCCTTTGTGTTGGAAGGATAAATCTTCCTCTACATTTGTATATGATGTACAACTTGGCAGGAGCAAATACAGCAGCACTGATTCTGACAGGTGTTTCCATCAGTGTAGGAAGCGGCACATCAGACTCAGGAGCATGTGAAAACCATCCGTGGAACTGATTTTACAATTTCCACAACGCAGATATTCCTTTGATTTACAAGGAAGTGTAAATCAGTGTGCTGTGTTATACAGAGCCCACTGATTACAGCCGGAGCACCTGTGACATTTCAGGGGACTGAGAGCCGCCATCACAAGTCCTTGTACCTGCACACGGGATCACGCTCTCCAGTGAGGACATCAGATGATATAGCACTGGATCAGTGTAATTTTCTGGAACCAGTCTTGTTTCATTGCAGTTTCTTGTACTGGATGAAGGCACTACCCAGAGCAACGCACCTGTTTAGACAGCCTAGCAAGACCAAGTTTTATAGAAATCCAGATGTAAAATGTTTTCAGGGCTTTTATAGTCCCTGCACATTTTTGAAGTCATATGTTCCTCAAGGCCTTTTATATGAAAGGTGTTCCAGTCTAAACTGCTCAAAGGTCCACTACAGCTACACATTTCCTGACTTCATCTACCATACCTACATTTTTCCAGGAAAAAAAAAATATAACTTAACCCAAAACTGCCCAAAGCACAACAGATGGCTACAAAAGACAATTAGCCACTATTATTATGTCTCTGATTTTATCCAACTGCTAATCAGGAAAATAATCAGGGCTGCTTTCAGAGATGCTTCCTTTTCTTACAGCCTCCTGAGTTCTGACTACGCACACTTTCAGGGACTTTCTGAGTAGGAGGCTGCATCTGCGTCGTGGTGTTCGCATTGGCTTGGGTGAATTGCTTTACCATTAATTTATCTAACTACTTTTGGAGCTCACTTGTATTTTGGGAGCCAAGTCATTCTGTGGCAGTCAGATCTGCAAATTACTTGTGGATCATTTTAAAAGTATTTCACTTCTGAGAGTTCATATGTGCTTCGAAAAATTTTGTAAGTTCTTACGTTATGAGGAACACTTGAATAGCAATTTTTGATTTGTCTCCTTCAAGAAATTAATGATCTTATAGACCACTCAGATTCCTCTTTCTTTCCAAATTGAAGACTCTTTCTTATTAAATAACATATTCACTTTTTTAAACAAATCTGTTGTATATCACATGTATTTTTTTAATAAGTATTTTTTTTTTAACTGCCAGAATTTCTCATTGACTTTCTTCATACATTTACTGATTCACATTTGTAAATTTATTGATTGTTTTAAGCATAGTTTTAGTCATAAAGGGCCAGATGATGCCTTCATCATCACTGGGCTGTTGTTTCCAAACACATAATGTTATGCTTTCTCCTGGGCTGTGACTGTGTTTGAGAGAAGCCAGACTTAAATACTAACAAAGCTGCTGCATTTATTCCTTCAGATTTGTCTGTGAGAGTCTTCCTGGCTAGCAAGGGTGACAGGTGGGTAAGTTTACTGGTTTACTGAGGTCAATGCTACTGTCTCATAAAGTCTTCGAATGTTGCCCGCAGATTTTTCATCAAGGGTGGCTGCATTTTCAGTTCTTTAGATCAGAGGATGATTTTTCTTCTTAGTCTGTTCAGCAATCATAAGAAGATCCTCATCAAAGACTATTTCCAAGAAAAGTTTTAGGAGAAAATAATCTATTACATAACTCCTAACACTTGTACATTTCAGGGCAATAATTTCAGGGTAGCATCTTCTTCCTGACTTATGTCCACCACACAAACTTACCTGGAGGATTGGATATTAACACTTCTCTAGCCTGGAATAAAAACCCAGGTTCCACTAACTTCACTAAGGGCCAGAATCTCAGCCTTAGCATTCAAGTAACAGGCTTATTGTTCACTGTCTGAGCTGTCACATTCAGTTCTCTGCCACCTCAATTCTTGGTCTTTTAGCCTCTTTTTTTGACTGATGCCTTACTACAGCAAACTTCATTTGTCATGTGTTTGACATCCTTCCTTCCTTCCTTCCTTCCTTCCTTCCTTCCTTCCTTCCTTCCTTCCTTCCTTCCTT
>VZTF01003267.1:2243395-2395352 GCA_013397755.1 Cnemophilus loriae
TCCTTCCCTTCTCCTGCCCTCCCACCTTCCCTCCCTAAATTCTTTCTGTCACTTGAGTGTCACTTTGAGAATCTAAAAGCAGAATCATGAAAACTCTATATAATCTGTACAGTCATTGTATGTTGCAGCCTTTAAACACTTAGAGTGATCTTAACATGGGAACTTCTCGACTTATAAAAATTATTTTCCAGTATTAAAGTTAACTGACCTCCTCAGTGGCAATTTTTCTTGTTTTTTATTCCATATACAAAATAAATTGGTTTAAAAATCAGTTTTGTTTCAACACTACAGAATTGGTCAGCATTAAAACAGGGATGTGGACAGACTAAATTCTTAAATTATGCAGATTAATTCACTTGCCTTACCTTCTTCCAGAGCCTTTGTCTAGTACTTGTTTCATATGAGGTGACTGAGGACTGAGCAGAGGGTGGGTCACACAGCACATGACACCCAATCAAGGCCTCTGTGCACAATGATTTTAAAAATAATAGTATGTGGTTACACTTATAGTAATATGTTTTTCTTCTTTATAATGGTGAAAAAAAATCAGGATTTTTTTTTTTGATAGTGAAGAGAACTGAGAATCATAAAATTTTGAATCATTTAAAAATTTTAGAAAATTCCTTTTTTTTGAGTTAGGTGAATTCTTAGGCTGCTTCTGTGCTATATCTTAGGATAAACATGAAGCGTGTCTGAGATCAAGTCCTCACTTGCACTACACCCACACATCCCAAATACTTGGCTTTGCAGCCACATTTGGGAACAAGCTTTAGTAGATTATCAGAGAAAAGAGGCAGAGATGATTGAGCCCAGAGTGGACAGGCCAGGCATGACCAGAGCTCCAAAAGCACATAAGTATTGCTTTCACACCACACATTTTTTGCTTGAAATCAGAACACTGGGAAAAGAAGAGTGACAACACAAATCACATTTTAATTAAATGTCAGTATTTCATTTCCTGTATAATTTAGAAACACGTTCTGGTAAATGCATTGTGCAGTTTCGTGTTATTCCTGTGTTCATGCAGGCATCTCTCTGTAGAGGCCACGCTGAACTTTGCTTTGCCTATTAAGACATAGAATATTGTGACTTTTCTTCTGTCAAAACAAGAAATAAAACAGTCTTTTGAACAGCATGGTCCTTTTCTGAGAACAGAAGACCATTCTAGGTCAGGGATTTCATCCTCTGGTGCTCTGACCCTGCAAGGAGTCAGTGGCATTGACTGACAAAAGCCAGCCTGCTGGCCAGAGAGCTACATCCACTAAGTGGGTCTGCAGAGACACAGGAAAATAAGGAGAGGTTATAAAGTGTGAAGGCTGGCCTCTGGTAGTCAACTGTTGCCTCACATGGAAACCAGGCAGAAATAAGTACGTGTCAAACCAGTCACTCCAATACTCATCTCCTTGTTCCACACCAGGCTCTGAATACATGTTTTTGTACCATCTTCCAGTCACTTCACTTCTATGAAATGATGTAACACAACAGTCCATTACTCTCAGCTCTTCTACTGAAAGATTAAAATAGAAGCACCTCAAATTATGCTTCTGATAAAATCCAGAGCGTGCTTTCTGTCGTTACCCAGCTTGCCAGGAGTTAGCTTGTGCTTCCCGGCAGTCACTTGACAAGTGATGTCAAAAAGTCAGCTGTGCCTCAAAGTTTCTGAAAATCATTTCTCACCCTGGATTTCTTCCTTCACTGCAATAGTTCTGCTGCCATTTGACAAGGGCGCTCTCCGTTTACAGTATAAAGATACACCTCACATGGCCCAGCTACTGCACAAGTCCTGTGTTTTTATTTCAGCTTTGGTTTACAAGGAATGGAAATCCTAGTTCTCAGTTCAAAGGCACACCAGGACGCTTTTAACACTTAGCAAACAACTCTCTAGCCTCAAAACACACAGTTTTGGGCCTTGATGTTGAAAGAGATTGCAATAATATTTGTATTATAGTTCTGTGACTTCTTGTTTTTCATTTTAGTTTGTATAACATATGACTGTACTCTACACTGGAGACTAGTACCCCACATGCTGAAGAAAAGAAGGAGCCTTTTCACCCTCTTTCATAACTTCTTGTGAAACAGAAACATAATGAAAAACTTTTCTATTTCTAAATATGCATTACAAACTCCATGGGTTTCTATGTATACAAATTCTGTGTGTGTACATACACATATATATGCATGTATATACACATACACGGTCAGGGAAGAAGGCTTTTCTTTGCTTCTTGAGATTACAGACTGGAAGAATTATGCAAACGGCTGTTCAGCAGAACTGACTTACTAATGAGTCATATCTGCCACCCTTTCTAAGACAAAAGCTGGCATTCAGATGCAATCAGGCTAAGCTAAGTTCTAGGTCCTATAAAATTCTTCATCTGAAGGAAATGTAATCTTTATGGGTCTGAACACCGGAAGCAGCAAAAAAAGTTTGAGACCACTCTTCTTGAACAAAGAAGTGACAAGGGCAGTTAGAATTTATTTATTATTTTCACCCCAAATAATGCTCGTGAAGGATAAAAACCACTTTTAAAAAATCCTTTTGGTTTAACCACTATGTAGAAAAATGACTACAGAAAGGGGAGCTGCCCTGTCCATGGAGGAAATGCTCTCAGGCAAGAGAAAGCAATCCAGGGGCTTCTGCAACCCATCCAGACCCAACCACAGCAGGTGAGTGTCTGTGTGGAGGACAGGTCTGGGTAAGGGTGTGATCAAAGATCTTTCACAGAGATCTTTCATTTAATAAATATGNTAGGAGGTTTGTGGAAGGAGACGACTGCGTTTGCACATTTATTTCTGACCAGAGTGAAGCAGAAAGGAGACAGACACAGCAAGAGGAAAAGAGACCCAGGATGTTACTGTACAAGTTAGGATTGCCAGGACACTTAGAGCTAAGAGTACATAAAGCCCAAGTGCTCTGATGGGCAGACACCTTACTGAGGCCGGACACATGCACAGGCCAACAACTCAAACCACAGCTCCTGTGCCTCGTGTTTTAACTGCTTTGAAAGTCCTTAATTTCTTTTTTCATTGCTTTGAAAACACCATCAACAGGCAGCTCTGCTACTGGTATTTGCAATTTGTCATAAGCTTCACAACTGAAATGCAGATGGCACGTTAAAAAAACTGATGGAATGGTATTTTGGATCCTCAGATAAATAAATAAAATATGCTGCAGCCTCAATTTCTTCTATGCTGGTCTATCAATCTTTTCAAGGCTTCAAGTTTTACAAAGCATAAATGCTGCTTCCAGGCTAGGACCCTGACATGGGATGGTTCCTGCTTTCTTTTGGAGAGACTGGAAGGAATTGCAAAAGGAGAGACTAAGAATATTTAGGGTGTAAACTGGTACATTCAAACTACTTCAGAAAGTTCCTGCTTAGAGGACCCGTAAGCTACAGCTCACAGGACTGAAAACGGCTACAAATGTTTTGATTCAAAGAATTAATAAAATTGATTTGAGCTTAATAGGTTTAGTTAATAAATTTTAATCTTGTCTAAATAAATTTTGGACTTGTCTGAAAACAAGATCTTTGCATCTCTGTGTTTTCCTATCTACAAAAATTATACAGCGCACTCAAATGCCTTTTAATCTCTTGGAGAGAAAGGATTTACACTTCTTTATTTTAACAGTTTTCTACATAATCAGGGCTCAAGGAGCTTATCTTACTGAAATTAAACAATATATTCCTGAAAAAATTATTTTCTTCTGAAATAATTTTCTCGGGGCTACAAAGCAAGTTGTAAATGAGCCTGTGAAACAGACAAAATCAGCTACTGGTGGAGGTGCAACTTAATGTAGCTACCTACCTTCAACTATAAAAATGAAGCCACAGCAAATACATACTTTAAAGAACAATATTTTTACAAGAAATTAATCATATAAGAAGCCATGATGACTTTCTGGTGATGCCAGTTTGAAGAACAAAACTCTGCTTCCACGTCATTCATAATTATGTCAGGCTTCTCTCAAGAGAGAGATAAAAAGGGAAAAAAAGCATTTGTCCTCAAGGGAGATTAAAAAAAAAAAATCCCTATTTTGGTCTCATTCATGATCTAAGAGATGAATGGAAAGAAAAGGGGCAATGCAGCTGACACAAATGTGAGATGAAAACAGGAATGGCACACAACTGTGGACCCCTGCACAGAGGGCTGTTCTCCCCATGTTAGCCACAAGCCCACACAGAACCCAAGGAGACCAACTTGTGGGATCCACGTCAGTTCAGCTAATCCTGGTGGCTCACGGATTCTTTTGGTTTGTTTGTTTATTTTAAATGCAAGCACGTTTTGTGGACATTCAGTTTTCAGAAGAAGCCACATACCTTGAAAGGGGATGGATTTAAAACTTTACAAAAGTATTGCTGAGACAACTTGGTGCAGCACCCTGAAAACTTGTTCAGATTTCAAATGGAAGGCTTTATAAGACAAGAATTACCACACACAGCACTTGGAACACATTAAAAGATTGTACTTTTTAGTGTAAGAGTAGTTTTTCTACTTGTTAGAGTTTCAGAATATATTTGAAGGATCTTTCTGCTAAAGGAACAGGAAAATAACTATGTTCTATTATTAACTTATGTTCCATTGTACCTTTACTTATAAACTCTTTATTAATTTTCAGAATTAACTCACTAAGATAACTATAATAATTCATACCAGCTTGCTGGGACATCCTAGATATTTAAAATAATGTAATTTTCTTATTTCCCTCATTTGAGTGCAAAAATAATGCATTAAACAACTTGCTTGGATATTAAAAGAATTTTTTTTTTCCATTTTGGTTTAAAAAGGTCAACATAAACAAATAACTGCTGAGCAATATATAATTAGGTGGTATTTACATAAAAAGCTCTTCTCTTTTTTTTATTTCTAATCAGCTTTTTCTTTGCAGGGGGACAAACAGTTGCTTCTCATTGCCAAGACATCCCACAACACAAAATATTAGCCACATCCTTATGTCCTAGGAACAAAATGAGTTCTAGGTAAGGAGAAAGCAAATTCACTGTTTTTTCATGCATCTTATTTCCTTCATAGGATCTTCAGGATCCTATAGAGGGAATGAGGTGCATGAAACAACAGTAATGACAATTTTACGATGTTGCTGAATATCAAATTCAGCCAGGCTCACCTGTTCCCAGGGACAACCCCAGGAGATGTCATGAAGGAAGTCACAAGTATCTCATGGGTGCACAGCACTGCATGAGGACATGAGTGCCACCTGAACATCAGCAGTTTAACCTCAGGTCTCTTTACATTTGCTACCATGCAGGGGTGCATAAATATAGCAGGAAATTTTTCTAGGTTCTTGGCAATACATTTTGTGCATCTGAGTTTGGAAGATGTCTCTAACTTTTTAAATTCTTAGTGGCAAGCTTGCTATAGGAAACAGTCAACAAACTAAAAGAAAATTAGAATTAGATTGAAATAATTAGATACAAGAGCTCCAGTTAGAGAATTATTTTGTTCTTTAATGCTTATTGTTATTGTGTGTATAGCTGGATTACTCCCAGGTTTCTATCAGCTTCTACCCACAAAAACTCACTGGAGAGGTAAAAACTGTTGGATGCAAGACATAAAAAATCCCTAGTGTAAATGAAAATCAGGTTTATATATTTCGTCACATATACATTAAATCCACACAGTCTGAACTACGTTTACTCTTTTATTCTGTCACCTGACAGTTAGTTTGCATTGCATGGCAGGGCTAAGTTTGGAGCAGGCACAGACAGATAAACCAAAACACCGTTCGTGATGAATTGTGATGAATTGTAGAGTGTTCTTCTCCAAAAGAAGAAATAGTAGGAAAGAACCTGGCCACCTTCCTTTCTGCAGCTTTATAATGTATTAGGTATCACACATAATCTTTACCAAACCAATGCTTTTTCATCTGTTAATAAGTGAGATCCTTGCAAGACCTTCCAACTGAAACCTTTAAAAAGTGAAGTTTAACATCAGACCATGCACATCTTGCTGCTCTGTTGTATTCTCATTGCTCACCCAGGTAGCGTTTGTACTTTCACAAGCCTCCCTCCTGGGATATTTCTCTAGCTGTAAATTTAGATATATCACCACGGAGTGCTGTGCACTGCCCACCTCAGCACCACTGGGGACAGCATCCAGTGATCCACTGAATGCTGTTGTTAATGCTGGCTTCAGGCTACAGCAAAAGGAGTGGAAATTGCCTGGAAAAACTGGTCTCTCGGGTGCACAGATATGCTCTGCATGACTTCCGCACATTTTTAATATGGTACTAAATGGAAGTACCCACAAAACATCAAAGGAATTATGTACCTGGATATACTTCTCAGGGTCACGCATTGCTGCTGTTCATTGCAGGTATATTCTGTTATAGTGAGGCAACAAGTAACTGAAGTGCTTTAGACTGGAAGATTTGCAACACTGGACCATGGAAGTCAGAGACAGAAGAGGTCATGAAGACCACATCTTTTTTTGTCGGCAGAGGCACAATGCTGCTGGACTGGGGTGAAAAGTTATGAGGAAAACACAGGTCCTTTTTCTGAGGCAGCTGAATTTACCTCAGTGCCATCCTCAGAGCACTCTATTTCATTAACTTTGCACATCTTCTAGGCTGCATAGCAGCTCTCTGTTGCCCTATATTTTACATCTATATAAAATATATGATGTCTATAAAACTATAATTCTCACCTAGTACACCCAGAGGAGCCGCACGATCACTGTGACAATACAAAGTTTCAGGAATTCAAAACCCAGTGAATAAACCCGTGCCTGCTGAAAAGTTGGCAACGGTATGTATTGCTGTACCAGGAGAGGTTTTGGGGATTGGTAAGATAAAATAAGGATGGAGAAGACAGGAAGGAAAAAATCCCTATCCTGTGTGTATTTACAGAAACACAAACGACTGTTTTAAGCAGCTTTGTGACAAAAGAAAGATTTTAGCAGAGGTGCAGGAAACTCCATGGCTCCTGGGTGCTGGCAAACTGGACTGTCATTCCACTTGTACTTTTTTCTTAGCTGAATTTGTGCTCTCCGACTATTCTCTCTAATATGCTCACCTGAATAAGCTACCACATATTGTGCTGTCAGTGTCAGTCTTGGGGTAGTCAAGCCTGCTTCAGAGTAAGGATTAAATTGCAGAGCAGAAGTTTGTGAAGATGAAAAAAGCCTGGCATGATAAGCACCTTGGGCAATGACTAGCACAAAAGAGCCAAAACAATTTCTGGATTCCCAGAACACTAAGTTCAAAAAGAAAAGTTATAATGAATTTCATCATAGTTTGACTCAAGGTAAATACTTGATTAAAGAAGACATTACAGTCTGTAAGCTCTGTAATTTTCTTCACACAAACTAATCATTCCAGCTCCCTTCTACTCTAGTACGTATTAATTTTCAGTTTTATAGCTTTCAGTGAATTCTTAAATAACATTTACTTTTTCCTTGCACGCACTATTTATTTTTATTCACAAAGACATCCAATGAAAACTGAAGAAACACTGCATTATATTGTAATAGCAGTCAGACATAATCCCAGGGAGACAAAATGTATTTCACTAATTTAGTTTCTGTGACAAAGTGGCAACTAAGGAAGAAATATGATCCCATGTGTAAGATAGTAGCCTAGACCTGGAAAAATGAATTTGAGGCTCTCTTCTACCATTGCTTTCCCATTTTACTTTGGGCAAGCACAGTTTCACAACCCTTAAACAACTTGATGTCATTCACTAACACTTACTCTGCCCAGAGCAAGGCACCCAAATGTGCTCCCTGTGCCCCAGCTCTGCTCCTATAAAAGGAGTGTAAGAGCACACTCCTACCTCCCCATCGTGGTGCTCTTTACAGAGAAGAAGAAGGGAACAAGGGCAAATTAAGTTTTCCATTTACCCCAACAACATGCAGAGCAGACTCCTCTCACAATTCTCTCTCATCCACGTGCTGTGGAAGGCTGTGTCACCTCCCCATGGTTCACAAGTCTGTGTTTTTCTGGTTGTGGCAAGATCATTAGTGGAAATGGAAGCTAATGCTGATATGGTTATCTGTGCTCTGATGATTGTGCTGAAACTCGTTTATTTTACACAGAACATCAAATGGGCGTTGGATGCTGATGAAGTGGTTTTTTATTATCAATCTGTGCTTCTGGGTAGAGAATCATAAATGCTAAAATATCTAAGTACTCTAGAGCAAACTTCAACATATTTTGCCTTAAGGTCCATCTCACAGATGATGTAAGATAATATTGCTTCAAAATGTCTTTTTTTTATCTTCACAAGTACAGTATCTGACCTAAAAATTTCATAGGAAGATATTTATAGTAGCTACAAGAGTTATTTTTCATCAGAATGTGCTTGTATATTTCTCTGAAAGATTATCTCACATTCTGCTGGTCAAACCACTGGAACACAGTTATTACACAGCATCTAAATCACTATTGGCAGCATCTCCTCAGGCGTGCCTGGTCAGAGTCGTGGAGAGAGGAACTGTCTGACAGGCATTTAAATGGTAGCAGTTTTGGAACACATTTTAGCAACAAGGCAGGGGAGAAATCACAAAATACAAGACATTTTCCCAGCTTACCTTTAAAATTCAGGAGTAGTGTACCATAAAAATAACTCAGCACATCAGAACTCTATATCTAAAACTGAAAAAAAACCCATGTCCATGCTGATGCTCAAGGCAGATCAGTGTAGAGAGGCAAATTCAACTGCTAAACTCCCAGCCATATCTGCTGCCAAAAAACACCTCCAGAAATCTTTGCTGCCCATGCATCTGGCATGCTCCAGAATTCCTGCTCGCCATGGTCTGGATGCCCAACACCCTCTCTTGCTCCCCCTGTCCCATCTTGGGCTCTGTAGACCCAGATAGCCCCACAGCTACTGTTAAGAGTCAATCCTTGCCAACACTGGACTGTTCACTCCAGTCTCCTATTTCATTGTCCCATGCCCAGAAATGATGTTATTTGGCAGTCCTCTGCTATTCCCCCCAGTGCCACTGGATATTCATAAGATGGGATTGAAGTTGGAAGGGGATTTATAAGGCTCCGGATCTAGTTCTGTGCTACTGCAAATAAATATGTCCTATGGTTCTGAAACAGGTGACCTGCAAGGGTAAAGCCATGTTAGTAGGAAGACACCAATGTGCATCATTTGTGGATGTGCCTTTAAGAAGCAGAGAAAATTGAGATTTAAGATCAAAGTAGGAAGTCCACGGTACTTTCCTGTACTTAAAACAAAATCAATATAAAGAAACATACAGCTGGAAGGAAAGCTAGCTTGATAAAATTACAGTAAATTAGGAGTCCTTTAAGGCAATGGATGGTGTAGATTCTTCCTCAGAATGAGGCACCTCAAATATTGACAGAACTTGTAAGGCACAATCAATATACCAATTCCTTTGTGAACTATTAATTATATATATTGCTGATGAATAATCATTTAGTTAGCATAATGGGAGGCTTCAGTGAAAAGGCCATCTACCAAGCATACTGGACCTAAAAATAGCTATAGTTTTTAAACCATGAGGCTTTGCACGAAAATGCAAATGCTCAGCTTCTGGTCTTAACACTTGTTACATCACTCAGCCAATGCAGAGCTCTGTTTATAAAGGTTTTGCCCCTTATCACTGCAGTACTGCCATATATAATTTGTTCCTCTAAGGCAAGGTGATGAGGGGTTTGGTATGGATTACCTGAATCAGTTCATCAAGCTCTGTTGCATTCACACAGGAATGCTGAGATACAAACGTCTGCTTCTGAATCACAATGGTGGTTCTCTGGGAGGTCTCATGAGGCTGCTCCAGGGCTTTAAATACTGTTGCTCCGATTATTAAATACACGACTACCACCAGAAAAATTGTTGAGACTGTCTTCCATTTCATAACATTAATAGCTGAATCGCTTTCCTCCCGTGAAGCGAGCACGGTAGGCTTGGTGGAAAATGATAATCTTGGTTTGGAGTTCTGAGTGGCCGATTTGGGATCCAGCAAGTCAGGTGCCGCCACTGGCAAAAACAGAAAAAGAAAGTTAATGTTTACAGTGCCACTCAGATTTCGTTGACTAAACTTCTTGCCAAGAGATTACACAAATTCTGTTGCTTCTAAATAGAATTCTTAAACTGCTGAATCTTTCTATTAATCCCATGACGCCCTACAACAGATCTGTTGCTCTGAGTAGTAGTATCCATTTTACATGCCTATGCACACTTGCAACATTTTCTATGTCTGTCCCCTTATGATATTCAATCATTTCTAAAAGCAGATTTCACCTACACCCTTGCATTTCATTGAATTACTCCAAGGTAGTATTTTGCTGCAGAGATTCTTTACGTCCGCTGTTCTCTCAAGCACTGCTAAGCAGCTTTCCAGCTGTGTTCTACCTCAGTGTTACAGAAGTATCAGGGAAATACACAGCCTTGTCTCTCTCACCTATTTTGTCCTATGCTCCAACAAATGTTCTCAGAGAACAGTTGCGTGATTATTTCCAAACTCCCCAGACACAACCGTAAAAATAAGACATTGCTCATCACACAGGTCTTAATGGGCTAATTGTATATTGATTGTACCTTTCAGAAAACACCGGTACAACACACGTGTGCTTACTGGAAGAGTCATGCATTGGTTAGAGCAGGTATTTCTATTTACAGCTACAAAAACCCATCGGGTTAGGAAAAGAGCAGCTGAGTGTGTTAATCAAGTGCTTAGATAACTCAAGTGACTACCAGTAACTATATGGGCACTAAAAAAAATCCTCCACATCAAGTGTAGGTAAAGGTCTCCTGTGGGAAGATGGCCACAGCAGTGACCACACAAGCTATATTTAAATTGTTTTGAATTACCAGTACGTTTTAAATGGCCAAGACAGCTCTTCCAGCCGCTTGTGGGAAAAGCTCAGATCTAAATCTAGAGGAAAGTCTCCCACAGGACGGCGGAGATGGGATGCTGCCCTGTAGGGAAGGCGGTGGTACTTGGCAGAGTCACCGCCTGGGAACCCGCCGGGCTCCGGCACACACCGCTGCTCCGGGAGAAGGGGTCGGGAGGAGAGTGGCTGCCCCAGCCCGGGCCGAGCGGAGCCCCGGAGCACCCTCCACAGCCGGCGGGGTGGGCGCCGGGCACTCCACGAGCGCCGCGGTCACGCCTCCCACTGCTCCGGCCCCCGCCCCACGGGCACCCGGGGGTCGGGCACAGCCCCCCCGTCCCGCAGCTTGGCTGGGGGAGCCCCTTTCCCGGCGCCGCCTTCTCTTCCATAGCAGCCCCCGAGCCCCTCCGAGCCCCCAGGGCCNGCTGCCGCCAGCTGGGATGCTCCGCCGCGGGGAGCGGAGCGGGGGCGAGGCGGCCGGCGGCGGAGCCGGGGCGCGGCGCGAGCGGGGCCGGGAAGGGAAGGGAAAGCAGCCAGGCAAGGTACAAAGGAGCCCCGGGCCGCCGCGGAGAGCATCCCGGGGTCCGGTGCGGGGGAAGCAGGGGCGCATGCAGCATCCGCAGGGCTGGGAGCGGGGAGGCACGCCATTGTGCTCGTACTCACTTCTTATTTACCGACCCGGTGCCCTCTCCTCGCTCCACGGGCAGGCATTTTTTCAATGCTTGGGTAGATACAGTTAGAGCCAATTAAAAAAAATAAATAAAAAATTAAAGAACAAAAAAGGAAAATAAAAGAAAGGCAGGAGCAGACCGAGAGGAAGAGGCTGTTGGATGGGTCTGGAGGAGAGGGAGCGGCAGGGGCGGGCGGGCTGGCAACGCGGATCCCGCCGGCTCCCCCCGGCCCCGGGGCGTGCGAGGTGCCTCACGTCGCGCATCGCGCATCGCACATCGCGGCGCTCCGGTGTGTGTGAGTGCGTGCGAGTGTGTCCGTGCGTGTCTGAGTGCCTGTGTGTGTGTGTGTGTGCGTGTGTGTGTGCGTGTCCGTGCGCGCTCCGGTGCGCGGGGCGTGCGGAGCAGCCCGAGCCCGGCGGTGCCTTTTGTGGGGCGGCGAGCAGCCGCACCGCTGCTTGCCCCCCCCGCCCCTCCGCGCCCCCTTCCGCGCCTCCCGCCGGCGGGGGGGGGTCAGCCGCTCCGCGCCGTTCCCGGCCCTCCGGGGGTGCGAGCCCCTCCGCGCAGGCTGCCCGGCTGGGCGGCCGGCAGATGCTGCAGGACGCCTGGGAAAGATGGAAGGGGAGCCAGGGGGAGACAGAGCGGTACCTGCGGAGACCAAGGTCTCGCCTGGAAACAAGCGAGGAGAGAGGAGGGAGAGAGGGAGGAGAAGGCACCGGCCAACCCCGCCGGCGAGGCTGGACCTGCCGGCGGTCCCCGCTCCAGCCTCACACCCGGCCGCCTCGGCTGAGCCTCCCCGTGAACTTTTGAACTGTCCGAAATGTCACCGAATTAGCAGGAGAGGGGGTACAAGCAGGGACACCTCGTCCCTCGCCGAAGGGAGGCGCGGGGCTGAAGGGCCAGGCGGTTCCGTCCTTCCCGGCTCGGCCTGATTTTAACCCGGTGCTTGGCAGCCCTGGTGTGTTGCTGCAAGGAGTTAACTAGGTGGGATCTAGGAGTCAGGGATGGTAGCTGCTCTCCTATCGCACGCACCGCCTGCGCACCGCCTTCTTCCATTTCAGTCTGATAGATACATCAGAAATGCTGCTTCAACTGTGCTTTCTGCCACTAAAAAGCCTGGAATTATCCTTGCTAGCTTTGCCGCGGGCTAATTCCCCTATTTCCCGGTCATCTGTCACCTGTGACGCTATCCGTGGGTCAGTTGTTCACACCCAGGTGAAGAGTGTCTACACTCTCCTAGAAGACAAATCCTAGAAGACAATTTACCACGAGAAACCAAAAACTGCTCCCACAACCACTCTAAAAAGTCTAAAAAAATTATTCACCATAAGAAATGGGTATAAGTCTCAAGCATTTAAAGCCAGAGGCTGTATCTGTAAAATGGCCAAAGACAGTCATACATTGGGTGTGTAATGGGCTATAATCCCGCTTAAATCAGCAACACCATCAGCAAACACTTTAGAAGTCACTTATTTTAATGCTTCTCCATATCAGTGTGACATAATACAAATGAGTGTAATATTGAGTTCCTTAGGACTCCAATTTCAGCAACATCAATTACACCACTCTCGCCCAGTGCGTCCACAAGTCTCCACAAGATGCAGCACAGGGCAGGGAGCTGCCTCCGCTATTTCAGAGCAAGCTGTAGCTCATTGCTGCCCATCCCTGGGAACCAGCAGAGCGCTTGTCGAGAAACGAGAGCCGCTGGGCCCAGTCCAACAACCCCTTCCAAACAGATCTTTGGTCACATGGTCGGCTTCATCGACACAGTCCCAAACCTCAAACACAAGAGAAATGTCTGCTTCTGACTACTGATACTTCCTCACTCAAGGAATTCTCAAAGATGAAAGATTTTCACGCCTGAATCTTTTTAATACAAAATAACTCCCCCCCACAAAAAAAAAAAATCATCTTTCCCCCTTTCTCTGCAGCAGATTTCTTCATCATTAGCCTATGTAAACATTGTTTGTACCTATCTCACGGAAAAGAATCATTTAGCAAGATTTCTTTGAACATCCTATGGGAAAACAGGCGTGAACGTTTTCCTCCATGCTGACCTGTGCCTATAAAATACTGTGGAAAATAGTACTACATGCCTTTCTTTAGCAATCCAAATATTTGGAATGAGATTTTGTTTTTCCTTGAGTGAAGGAATTATTATTAAAAGCTTAAAAAGGGTCATATTTATTGCCTACAAGTTGAAATCCATGGGAAGCCTTCCAATAGCTTCAGGAGGGTTTGGAGCAGGCCTTAAATTTAGGGATTCCACCCAATGGGAAGAAACCATTTTGAGATCCACTCCAGAAATTACTGCATTGGTGCCTCAACCTTAAGAGCTGAAGAGCTATCTCTGGGAAAGTAATTTCCATTAATTACCTAGTAAATATCTCCAATGTCTACTTTCAGTTGGCTGATATTTTCCATCTACTGTGATCCCAGATGCAGTCCTCAGCTGGAGCTTACCACCTACTTAGAGTGGACTTGAGCTGTGTGTTCTCATTTCTCCCAGGGATATAAACACTCCTCATACAGCAGTGATCTTCAAATCCAGCAAGAAAACCAGTAATTCTTTTTGTAGTCTACTATAAAAACTATTGTGTATAGCCACCCCTGTTTTTTGGAGGCCTTATATAGCACCAGCCTTTACTCTACGGAGTCGTGCTCACCAATAATTTTTTTTTTTTTTGCAATGTACACCACACATTGTTTGAATATTGTGTGTGCCCACTTTGCCCTCAAATTTGGAACTGACGTTTGACCAGCTTGACGCAGCAGGCCTGAGCTTTGCTAAACAAACACATTTAAATGCAGCGCTGACAAAACATCCCACTAACCAACACAGAAAAAATTAAGTAGTAAAAGGGGCTACAACGCAGAGCTCCAGCCTTGCAAGCAAATGGGTTTGCTGCTGAGCCAAGCAGATTTATCTGTACAAACTGGAAAAAAAATGTTTCTAAGATTAAGTATAAGCAGGTTTGTGTATTTCACACTAACATGAGAAAAACTCACAAAGTACAGGACTGTCAAATGCTGTCTAAAAATGTATTGGCATGAGTTTGGGATGACCACAATATCCACAGAGAGTGGCTGCTGAAAGCTGCTCTACTCTTTGAAATGTTAAAAGTAGTCTTAGCCAAGAGAGACAGGCATGCAGCACGCAGAGGAAGTCAAAGCTGCATGATAAACATAGCAATCCCATATGCATGGAAATAAAAGCTGCAGATGATCTAAATGTGGCTTTGATAGGACAGGAGGTCACTTGTAAGGAAATAGTTATTCCAGAGAAGTATTACCCTATGAGGGCCAATTTAAAATTCGCATGTAAAAAGTACTCTTACCTGTCACTAACGCTTTCTTTTCCTCTTCCTAATTCAGGAGCCATCCCTTCCCTGGGAGGTCATGAAGAACACTTACTTTGTGCCTGGAGCAAGAGGCTTCTGCTAAGGCCCCACCTTTGGGAGAAGTAAATACTCTCCTCCTTTAACCAGCTGTGTAATGGGAGGCACAACAGGTTCCAGCCTTCTTCAATCTTATTTAGTTGATGAGAATTTCTACATTCCCAAGGGACTGTTATGACAAGGGTTCCAGTGAGGCCATTTGCCTCACTGACTTCAACAGCAGCTTATTCATATGGGTACCTGTTTAACTGGCCACAGGGGACCTGTGCCTTTGATCAAACAGTGTATTGCTATAGGCTTTGGGACCTGCTGAACACAGCATCCTTTGCTCTTCCTCATCACATGACAGCAGGAAACCTCTGCCTCTCTTCAGAATTTGGCAAAACTATACACCCAGTAAAGTCAAGGATAAACCTCTGCCACTGCTAAGTTTTATTACCAGAAAGCTTTGCAGAAACACAACTGGACTTACACAGTAAGTTCATTTTAAGGCTCATTTTACTTATTCAGAAGGACTTACAAATGGCTTGTCTCTTGACTTCTTTGGAGACATTAAAAGATCTCTGTCAGTTCTTTATGGATAATTATGACATTAAGGCCATGCCATGTCACTGTATTTCACCATTAAACCATTAGTTGTATCCTGCTATAGGAATTTAAACTAAACGAAGGACTAATGGCACACAGCCTGCTTCTCTTTGGAGCAAATGAGAAGGCAGACCATGTTCTTCACAGGCAGCAAGGATGCCAGGCTGCACTGAGTGACCATGCTGAAAACACACCCTCCCAGTGCTGGGGAGAAGGCAATAGGCAGGAGACACCTGCAGATAAGTGATACTTAGCTCTCCTCTGCCTCTGAAATTGGTGAAGCCCTAAAACAGACCCATTGAAAAGTACGTGATCTCTTCTAATTCACATTTTGAAATTAGTTAAGCATTCACAGTGCAACTAGAATATGTACTGCAGAATCACAGAATCATAGAATGTTAAGGGTTGGCAGCGACCCTAAAGACCATCTGGTCTCAACCCACTTGCCATGAGCAGGGACACCTCCTACTAGACCAGGTTGCTCAAAGCTGTATCCAACCTGGCCTTGAACAGCTCCAGGGTTTGGGCATCCACAACCTCTCTGGGCCACCTGTTCCAGTGCCTCACTACCCTCACAGTAAAGAATTTCTTCCTAATATCTAAATTAAATTTCCCCTCTTTCTAAGTTATACCCATTTCCTCTTCTCCTATCACTACAGTTCCCGACAAAGAGTCCCCTCCCAACTTCCCTGTAGGTCCCCTTCAGATACTGGAAGGTTGCTATGAGTTCTCCAGGCAGCCTTCTCTGAGCTGAACAGCCCCAACATTTTCAGCCTATCTTTGTAGGGCAGGTGCTCCAGTCCTCTTATCACCTTCATGACCTCCTCTGGAGTTGCTCCAACAGCTCCATGTCCTCCTTATGTTGGGGTCACCAGAGCTGGATGCAGCACTGCAGGTGGGGACTCACCAGAGTACAGCAGAGGGGGAGAATCACCTCCTTTGACCTGCTGGCCATGTTCCTTTGGATGCAGCCCAGGATTTGGTTGGCTTTCTGGGCTGTGAGTGCACTTTGCCAGCTCATGTTGAGTGACACTCCCAGGCATGTCAGGGTCCCTCTGGATGGCATCTCTTCTCTCCAGTGTGTCGAGTGCACCACACGATATTAATGAGTTCTACCTCTCTAGCAAGTTATTATATCTACCATGAGCGTCCGTCCTGCAGTGTGACAAATTATTTATTCAGCAGAAAAGCCACGGTTTCTCACCTCATCAATTACTAGAAAAAATGTTTACATGTGCTCATCTATTTTCATACAGCTCAGTTGTCAGTCTTAATTAGGTTCTAATTCTTTCCATTACTAGTAAGCCTTATCTATTTATCCACTTGCAGCAAGAGGGAAGTTGTTTTAGAACCTGTAAAGTATTCACTGTTGTAATTAATATTGTGAATGTGTATTTTTCTTTACTGACTCGCAAATCTCCCAGTGGGTTTCCTCCCTGCCTGCATTGTATTACCGGACCTAATGGGATTTATTTATTACATGTTCTGCCACTGTTTTTTCATATTTGTTTCCGCAAATCTATTATGTTTGGACAGCTTCAGAAGCAATCATTATAACTAACTTTCAGTGCCATTCTCACCAATGATAAATGTGAATTGCCATATGTCACCATTATTACGGATCATTTATACACAGAAAAAACTTACTACTACTTTGAATTACTGATCTCCTTGATGGACAGCTAGTAGTGCTTTGGGATGATTACAAAATGCTTTTCTATAATCACCAAAGTGTTCCACAAAATTGCTGGTTTGTAATTTGTTTTCCATTTCTGCCGTTGTGGTCTCTTCAAAACAGGAGACTGACAATGGGAATACCTAGATTTCATATTTGTCCGTCCACACCCAATGGTACCAATCATGCAACTGATTTTCATGGTACTGGATGACTTATGAGATGGAAACCTAACCTCTGCATTGTCTTAGCAGGCTGGAAAAGAGCAGGGAGTATTTTGAAAGAAAAAACATGCATATTACTGCACATCTCAGGCCTGATGAGAATGGCCAAAATTTGTGTTGACTCTAAAGGGAGTTTTCCTTGAGTCAGTAAGCTTACTTTTAAACCATGTCTTGAGGAGCTGAGGACTTTTTAGATTTGTAAAGTACTATATCCACATTTTAAAGAACTCTGGAATTGGTGATACAGACCTACAACACAACAATCTGTAAATAAAATAAAATAAAATAAAATAAAATAAAATAAAACACAGACAGAGGACACTGGAAATCACCTAAAATAACATTAGTGCTTTTCTTTTAGAGTAATCCACAAATAAGATTTGGAAGAAACAAAACAAAACAGACAAAGAGAAAACAAGAGAAAATAGCCCTGACAATACTAAATAAGTATCACGCAGAGATAATGAAAGAACTTGCTAGCAGAAATAAAGAATACAAATGAGGCGATGAAAAAGGTGAACATTAAGTATCATCTAAGTTTTAAAACCACCAGACTCTACTCTACCTGGCTTTAGCCATAAAAGTGTAATGAAATCTATGAATTATTTTCAAATATGCACAAGAGACTCTTTTCTGGCAAACTCTGTGTTCAGTTACATAGAGATATGTCTAGAAAGGATGTTACAGATTTTTTTAGAGCAAGACAGCATTTGGTAGTCTTTTTAAATTTTTTTATTCAATAGCTTGTTCTAAGGCTTGTTCTTTCAGCTGTGATAAAGATGCCACTAACACCATGCAGGCAGAAAGCTGGGTGAGCAAACCCCAGTTTTCATAAGGTACTCGGGCAGCAAGAAGCATAAATTCCTGCCATTCAGATGCATCGTGTATTGGCATTGCTCAGCACTTCCATCCACCAAGGAACTTCCTTCTATTTTCTTTAAAGTGTAATCTTGAAATTCAAGGCTTGGTGATTTAATCTTTGACTGGCAGTTATGGACTGTGTTGGCAGGAGAACAGGCTACAGGTTCATACTCATCTTTTCAGCTTTAAAGTGGCTTCTAATCTATACAGTTCTGCTAGAAGAAAAGACCTTCTGTTGTGTCCTGCCACTGATGTTAAGCATGCAAGGAAACTCAGCCATGGGCTTGTATAGATTTATGTTTTATTTTCTGTTGGTAGAGGGAACATTAAAAGCTAAACTCCAGCTCCAAGGAAAATATAGGTAGAAAATACAGGGCGAGATTGGCCCGTATTTTCCTCTTTGCACAGCACATATAAATATACCCCAGATGTAATACCCCAGGCACCAAATAGAACCAGATGCGCTTAGGGCTGTGACTGGTGAGAAAATTATTTTGTATGATCCCTTCACATAAAGCAGCTAAAATTAATATTATTAAATTTCCGTTACATTTTAGCAGCCTGTACGTAAAAGCTGTTCTATTTCTAAAATTCTCAGCAGATTAATATTTTTGTAATCATTTACCCAAAAAGATTAATTGCCCCATCACATAAATGGGCAACTAGAATTGTAAAAAAATTATTGCATTAGTGTAAAAGGTACTCTTCAATAAAAATAATTATTTTTCTAAATTATTTATATTGGCAACATATATAGGATAAGTAACTCCCTATAACAATTTATGTAAACTTTCTATGATTTTGCATGTGTGTGTGTGTGTGCGTGTGTTAAAAAGGGGAGTATACCAAATTAATGAGCGTGATTGCCAGGAAAAAGTTAATAGCAAAGCTATAAAGAAACCAGTTCCTGAAATAATTACTTTCTTAGCTTTTCCTGTTCTCTCTCATAACAACGTCGGATATTAAGTGGATTACAACTCAAAAAATTTACCTAAGGCTTTATCCAGTAAGAGTATCTCAATGAAAGAAACACAACAAAAGAAGTGAGTAAAGAAGCCTTGGGCTGAATATTTTCACCAGATTCTTCAGAACTTATTGGCAATTTCTTTATTTTAGAGGGAAGATCTGGTGATTTTACTAACTCACAAAAATTGCCTAGAATATTTAGGAAAGTCAGCTCTGATCTCAATATTATAACTAGTAAAGTAGATTTGTGGGAAAAAAACCCATCCCTTATTCCTAACTTACAGGGTCACAGGGAGTGGGCCATTCATCCAGCTAGCAAACCCACAAAAATACATATAAGTCAAATGTGAAAGATTTTGGATATCTGCTGTACATCACAGCAGAACCCCAGACAAGGAGCTGTGTGGGAATTCAGAGCAAGCTGCTGCATGCAAAGGATTGTGCAGCATAAGACAAAAGTATTGCCAGCTTCCAAAGGCAAGCCAGGTATGGTCTTCCCAGCAGCGCACTCAAACTGGGAACCCTGACCTCTCAGCATGGCAAACTGGCTTAATTGTGGTACTTCCACGGCATCTATGTGCTGCCTCCAGTTCTGGAGTTACCTTTTTGTCAGCTACTTTGGGGGGTTTTATAGCATTTTGCAGGTGAAAGACATAACATCTGACCTGAAGAGAGGTGTCTAGAAGCAAAATAGTGATTCCCAAAAAGAGAAATTTATTTTAATTTCTGGGTGGCTCAGTTTTCACCACTGGTGTTCTTGAACAAGCTTTCTCCTTCTGGACACAAACACGCTTCCCACCATGCTGTTCAACATTAACGACATTCTTATGCCCAACTGATCCAGAAAATAGCCCTTCCTTACCTATTTCCTCAGAGGAGTTCATTTGGCTTTTTTGGCAGGCTAGCAGAACAAACTTTATGCTAACACTAGATACGGTTACTGCTTTCTTTTAAAACATAAATAAAAGAAAAGCCTCCAGATTTTACATAATAGTGCAATGATTGCAAGACTCTCTCAGGATAAGCAAAAAGGACTATAATTATTTCTTTCGCATAAAGGCATTTCTTCTGCATAAAGGCATTTAAATCCACATCTTTAACCTTCCTGGAGAGAGCATATCACTCCAGTGTTCAAGCAAGCCCAGTTCAAGTAAGCCACACATAGACCACTGATCCTAGCACTTTACTGGACTCCAGTGCACCACCCTGTAATTTTATCTGATCTCTAGGAAATATTACTGAGTTATATCTGTTGTTCTCACTTACATATTTGTGCACTAGAGGTTTTACACTTGAGTGTTATAAATAGCAATACACTCACATGGGTGCTTAGCAAGTTTCACCTCCCTCACCATCAGCAGAAAGAATTTTACTGAAAACAGGTAAAAGACCCGTTTACCCCCAGAGCAAGTACTGAACTTGTCAGGATGTTTTGCCTTCCTATTGCATAAAGAGTTTCTTCAGAGTCAATTAGCTGCTAACTTCCAACTGAGCTACAGTGTCACAGAAGGGCACTCCAAAGGCATCTTAAGAGCAGAGACAAACCTGTATCAGGCAGGATGCAAGAGAACTGGATTCTAGCACCAGATGGTTGTGGTAAGTATTTTGGAAATTATTTTGGCTTAAGTCCCTACTAGCTACATGGGAAAGACAAACCACTTTGAAGCTTAGCTAGGATAGGATGTACCTACAATACATTTTATTGTTTCATTTCTCATACCTCTCTCCAGAAATACTCACTGATAATTTTTTTAATAATAATATTTTAGCACGATGAATTAGTTTTCTTTTTGGCTGAAAGTTAGATAGAGCAAAGACAGGTTTCAGGATGGCTGACAAACCTTAAGCAGCCATGTCCTCAGAATGTGGAAAATCCTCTAGTGTATGTCAGTCTATTCATACAGTCCCAAGCACCCCAAATATTTTCTCCAGCTCATAAGATTCAGTCTGCTAACTGGAAAAAGTCAGATTCCAGGTAGGAGGTTAGTCCTGCACTATTAATGTGAATTGGAACCTTCCCAGGAGGCATCAGGAATAAGGAGATGGCATGAAACTTGGAGGACTGCCCTGGGTTTATGACAATCCCATAATCCAGGAGGTATTAAAGAACTCTAATGTAATCTCAGTTCTTCCTGTAGGATTAAGGATTCATGAGGTATGATATGGACAGAGGGAAGAGAGAAAATATTCCTAGCTTAGTGATTATGCATTTACTTGGCAGAAGAATTCATGACTTCCTGCCCCAAGGACTGTTTACGTATTTTAACCGATGACAGTTTCAATAAAAAAGCCAAGTACGGAAACAAAATACATCTGATAATTTCTACAGATATTTATCACTGATAGTCATTATCAGTCTTAGTCAGCAAACACTAGATTGACATCATCTTCTTTCAAATTCTTTACCAAGTTTACTTGTTTAACATGCAAGAAGGCAAACCATCAAGGATGCTGCAACACGCAGAAAATTCCTGCTAATTCAGTTCAAACAGAGTAATTAACAGAATTAATCAATTTCAATTGAATGAGATCAAAGAAATCTCCTATCAGTTGACTGTTTAGAATAACTCAAGGAAGATTAATTTCTATCCCAGTGTTCTCTTGATCCCAATAGGTTGTTGATGACAGCAGAGTAAAAAGCAAGCTTTTTATCATCAATCACTTTCTTTATTACTTGACTACCTGCTGTGTACAAGGATCCACACATTCCTCTATTTTTAGACAAGAAAGCAACCTGTCAATAAGTGCTGAACTGCTTGCCATTCAAAATGACCACTTAGGGAAGAACACAAGCATAGTGGCTGCTGTGTAGAATATTTAACAGCAAGCTATATGTGGAAAAACACAACTTATGCTTCAAGTGTCACAGACAGCCATGATTCTCTCGAAGGAAGTAACGTTGAATGTATGTAATGTATGTATGTTGTATGTAACAATTACTGATGTCCTAACAGCAATGCATCCTCAATATACCACTTGCACAAGCAAGACATCTGTTTTATCTAGATGTTTATCTACATATAACTGCACTTACACCCTAGCTGTAAGCTCTAGTTATTACTTATACAGAATGTATAATGTCCAGATAGCGGCTGGAGGGTCACCAGCTTGTGAAAGGAATTACATGGTCTAGTTTCCTTCGATGCGGGAGGATGAGGGTGAGTGACCCTGTCTTTCCTCCAGTCCAGACTCACATCTCATCAGTCACTATGTATCGATGCGGTACATTTTATTTACATCACTAAAATAAAATCGGCCATCATTATCTCTCTCTTATGGTCATTATCTCTTGTGATTTCACCTCAGCTCTTCTGGGCTTCGGGCTTAGTCAACACAGTGATTTAAGAGTCACCATGCTCTGCACTGACGCACTGAGCTTTAGTTAAACACAGCAGATGCAGACCAAAGTTAGAGTCTGAGTTCCCCGTGTGGGGACAATCAGTCACCCACGAGAGGAGCTCACAGTGGTCTTTCAGGAACTGCTAGCAGCTAGGCACTGAGCAACACCAAGGAAAGGAAGTGCACTAAACTCTGTCGAGCTCTGGGATTTAAATCTCTCAAGGGAGGAAGTGTCCACACTGCAGATTCCAGGTGTTGTTTTGGTGGACTTTTTTAAGTGCTTAACAAGGACAGAGTAAAAAATGGGAAGAGACAGAGGAAAAAGAAGGAGAACAAAGTCACCACTTAGTGCAAGTCAGTGGCTGAAACATCCACTCGGGAGACAGGAGAGGAGACCTATGCTCACATCTTCTACCTCCCTGTGAATGCTTTAACCAGCAAGCCGTTGGGTGGAGTATTCTTAAGCCTCAAATACTGAGCAAGCTGCTTATGATTTCAGCAATAAAGCATTTTCTATTGACACCCATGTCCTAACAGGCCAAAACTGAATACTTCTTTTCCATTTTTATGTGTACCTTATTCAGGCAAATTCCCATCGACTTCAAAGGAAGCCTGGAAACTTGGAGCAGTCGGTTCTCACATTCTGTGTGTCAGTGTCTGTGCTTACGCTCCCTTGCATGCCTTGGCATGCCCCAGGGTCGTGCTGCACGGAGCCTGCAGACCAACGCCCTGTTACAGCATGCCATGGCTCATGTTCCAGCTGGGCCTGGGCTTTCCTCGCCATGGGAACTGGGTCTGAGGGATGCAGGGATAAGGGGTTGGTGCACACCTGGGTCTTGCCCCAGCACAGCAGTGACAGTCAGCCTGCACCTGCTTCTGAGCGCCAGGAAATGGGAAGCACTCACACCTACCATGACACAGGAGTAGCCTGCCCGCTTAAGAATTTGCCACAGGTGTTCAGCAGAGCACAGCTCTCAGAAAATACTCACTGCAGGAAAGCACAAAAGGTGAACACTAACAAAAACTGTGCCTGAAAAAAGTGTATGCATGAGTTCGGATAAAGCAGAACTACGATAGAAACTACTTACCCATCTTATTTAAAACCAGTGTATGAATCAAGACAAAACACAGTCACATATTAATTTAAAATGCCAATTATTCAAAGTGAGTTATTCATTTATTCCTTAACGTAAATTTTCTATCCAGTACAGACTACCAAGTTGAGGTAGGTAAGATGTGTGCACTGGCCTCATTACAATAGCATATAGGTGTTAAACATGGTGGAGTGCTCTCTATTTCAGCAGTTTTTTGAGGTGAAAAAGTACTGTTATGTCCATTTCTATCACAGGGATCTAGAAAACAGTGACTTGAGAACATTATACATGGAGTTTCCCGTGGACAAGAAATTTTTGACAAGTTGTGGTTTATCTCTGTGGTGAATGTGCACTGAGAGAACTGGGCCATTTTTTTCCTTTGTAACAGACATTTGTTTCTAAAATCTCCAAAACATATAATGGATATCATGATCATGTATAGAAAGTTTCTTTCATCATGCACATGTTTAAGTACTTTTGATTTTTATTCTATATTTTTATCAGTGTTCTTTTACAACCATAATGACTATTTTAATTTTCTTTTTTTTTGTGCGTGTATGTGAAATTTCCCTCCTAATTTTTCCTTTGCTGTCTATATCTTAATTTAGTTCGGAGTTTTCTAATCTGTTTTTCTTTCTTCTCCAGATGGTTCTGACCTTTTAGCTTATACAGTCTCCCTGGGAGAAGAAGCACCATACACATTTCCAGCTTCTGTCTCCCTCAATAATAAGTAAAATTCTGTTCCAAGAGATGGCCTTGCAATTACATTTAGTTCGCATACAGCTGTTATTGAACTGACTTTGTCACTGTACAGCCTGGGCTTTCTTCTCTGTATCCAAACTGATTTAAGTTTTCATATTGATCTGAGTATCAATATCCAGTTTATAAGCAACAATGCCATTCATGTTCAAGGGCACATTTCAGTCATCTCTGTAGGGCTCTATCCGAGCAATCTCCATGGAAAAAGCTTCTTTGCTGTGCAGAATACTTACAGTTAATTTCCTTTTAGGTACACCTTCCCATAGATAGCTTTGTTTCTTGCAAAATAGTAGCTTAATCAAAGGCCAGGCATTGCTTTGTTCCCATTTGTTCCGACAAGCTGAAACTTTCACATTACTTCTTATATTGTCAATTGTCTCCATATGAGAACTGAATTGTTGAAAGGTTTTTTTTCTATTATTTTGTCAATGCTTTTATTTTTTTTCACTAAAACTTTTTTGTCAGCCCAGTCTTCTGTAGCATCACCTCTTTTCTTTCTAAAACTTGCATTCTCATACAAAAGTATTCTTCAGCCTAGCACACTATCACAGATGCTTCTAAATGTGAATCAGAATCTCATTCCATGTTGAGAGACCAATTTTGGTCTCTCTACTGCAATCTGATCTCAAAATTAGGATCCCACAAACAGAAAAAATCAGGTATTTTTTTACAATATTAAATAAATTTCTCTTTGGGGTATTTCACTTGCAATTAATCCTCTCAGAATTTCATTCTTTCAAAGAGTGTACTCTCTTGACTTTTTTTTTTATCACAAACTGGTAATTAGACTGCTCTTCTTTAATTGTAGGTTATTAAATTACATCCACTGCCTCTGGCCTGAGGTTAATGGAAAAAGAAGAGTAGATAGCTTTTACCCACCTCAGTCTTTAGAAACTTTTCTTTTTGAAGGGAAAAAGTACTCCTTTAATCCCTCTGCCTGATGAATTTCATGAGAAGCCCAGGTGCAATAGCTGTAGTCCTTACCTGCTATTCCAAGTCCTTCATTCTTCACATTTTCCTTTTCTTTTCTGACGCCAAATGCATGTTACTTTTCCTGCTTCTTCTTCAGATACCATAGAGTGCTCTTAGTGGTAATTACTGCAAGTGCCTGCGCTGGATCTTATAACCCTGATGAATCTTTCTAATGGTTAAGAGTTAAACTAAAAAATAGGTAGCAGGGATATGTAACACTGGAGCTTGGGAGAAATGGAAGATGATGCTTCTTCCTCTTGGTGTTGATCTGTTCTGGTTCAAAGCAACACGTCGCACAGGAAATGTTACATTTGTGCTTCAGACTATTCAGGGTTCAATTGAGCTTAAACCCTTGCTTCAACCTGAGTCTAAGGTAGCCTTTGTGGCCACAGGTGACAGAAAGATATTTTTACGAGCAGTAAGTCTCCAATAAGTGGGTGGGGAGAGTTAGTACATCATAAATGGAACCCTAAGTGGCCAGCCCCTTGAGCAAAAAGCCACCAAACATCACACATTTGTGATACTGATCCTTTCTGGTACCTAAAGATAGCACTACCCATGTGGGCCACTGTGTCTGAGTTCGTGATCCTTGTGTTACCACTGTATGAATACATGGAGATGCCACATATTAAGCTCAGCCCTTGTAGTCCAATTTAACCAAATTTATTAAAAGTTCTGTGAAATCCACCATTTTTTTCATACTGATTGTTTTTGCTAGTAGCAACAGCACATAGGAAGTGAGGTTTGGCCAGCATGTGCCATCAGAGTGCTGTATGCCAACCCTGGTGAAGTGTTGGTGGGAAAAACACACTTAGTTCTAGTCATCGGCAATCCACAACAATTAATCCAAAGAAGAACAGTAAAGATTTCTAGATGAATCACGTCAAAAGAAACTGGAAGAGCTCAGCTCACTTAGTCTGGCAAAATGAAGGCTGAGAAGACATCTGATTGCCGTGTGTAGCTCAATCAAAGAGTCTTTTTTGAGCTAAGGAACCATGCTGGCAACAAAATCAGAATTTATTCTGTGAATAAATTTTGGCTGGAAATCACAAAAAGCTAGAGAAGAGCCAACTTTTGGAGCAATCTCTCATTAAGGAGGATGAGAACAAAAACTTAACATTGTAAAATAGAGGGTGGCCAATTTATAAAAAACTATTTATCTGACATGCTGCCTGCAAAAACAGGAGTTTGGTCTCAGAGGCTCAGGGGAAAGATGGTCAACTTTCTTGAACCCATAAATCACATTCTCTAGTCATCACAGAGCCACACAGACATCAGAGAGCTGTGGGGAGAGTGGATAGCTCAGCAAGCCCCAGATCTTTTACTGTTCCCTGGTGGGTTTGGGCTGGATGGCCTCTGTTCCCCAGCAGCCTCCAAACCAACGCAGCCCAGTGTCACATGAGCGCTGTAACCCCAGCAAGAGAGTTCATCTGGCACGCAGCTCAAAAAAAAACCCCAAGTCCTTCATCGCAAACCCTGCCAGCCACACATGGAAATTTAACATTCTTCCAACCCACAGCTCTCAGGTACCAGACTGTCTCTTCTCCAGACTGAGAAGAAAAATCATCTGGAAGAATATCTTTTGGAATAAGATTTTTTCATAAGTACTTGTTCTCTGATCTCCTGCAATTTTAGCAACAGTAGCATTAAGAACTGCAGTGAAGACTGAACATTTTTATGCTAAATTATTATCATCAGGGTTAAATGCTGTACTGATAATTTAAGAAGATTTGAGATTTAAGATGCAATAACAGTGTCCTGAACTGCGTGTTCTACCAAAGCCAAAACACTCACAGCAAGTAAGTGTCAAAGCCAAGGGTATGTGCCATTTATTAATAGAAGATGAAGCTATTGCTGAGTTAAGAAGCAGCCTCAAGTTACTAGTATAATTAAAAGCTGTGATTAAATATTAAGATGAATGAAAAAATTTAAATTGTGAGCTGTCAAAGTGCCAAGTAAATAATTTAAAGACAGATTTAAAAAGCAGTGGGAACACCCTTTTTCTGCTTTTGCTACTTCTTCATATTACTAAACCTTTTTTACCCTTTCTAATCTAATCCTCACTTTCTTCTCTGATATTTGCATATGTTAGCAAGGTTACTTTCTCCTACAATATATTTCTGTTTATAGTATGTGCTTGTAAACTGCAGAAGAGGCTATGCTTGTTCCTATGTGAAAAAGAAAAAAAATATCACTGGGAATAGGAGGACAACCATTTCTGGGGCAGTCATAGGGAATAAAATATATGTTTGTGGATAGAGCAAGGAAAATTAATCAGGAAAGTGGGTATGGGCTGACTGTGAGTTGTTTGGTTATCTAAATGTTTTCTTTTCAGGACTTTTCCGTCTCCATTTTCTCTGCTAAGAATTATTTTTTAAAGAGTTATTTTTCTTACTTTGGATGAATAACACCCTTTTCTTCTTTCGTCAAAGGGCTTCAGAGGCTGATAATAAGAGGAGATAAAAAGGAAGGCAATTGTTGGCACTAAATTAAGAAGGGAGTGTTTGCACTGACTGCACAGGTAGTCAGGTGGTCAGAAGATGAATTACTACAGGTCAGGGCCTCGCCTGGAATATTGAATAGTCAAGAGACAGTTTTACTCTGCTTGATCCAGCACCTTAGCTAGCCTGGCAGAATCAAGTAGTTGAACTATTATCTCCACGGTGGAGCTGAAATGCAGGTTCCCATGGGAAGCTTCAGTTAGACCAGTGCTTTTCTGCGAGCAAAGCTTTTTTCTTGAAGAACTGGCTTCTGTCATCAAAGATATTTTAATACACCTCAAAAAATTTCTCACCATCTCCAACTCATGGTAGCAAAGAATAGAAGTAGAGCCTTGTTCCCACTATGCCAGATGTGCATTCCTGATGCCTTGCTCTGTCTGCCACCAGCCTGGATGAGGGCATTGCTCTTTCATGAGTGTCGTACATCCCTAGGTGGTCTCTCTGCAGAGATGCAGATAGACACCCATAGCTAAAGTACGGCGTATAATTACATCCATGCAGAAAAACTGTGCATGGCTAAGGCACTCTGAAGGGTTGAATAAGCTCAGTAAAAGCAAAGTTCCCATGCCATAATTTTTCCCACAGATTATAGGAAACAGATTTCTGATGCCCATGTTAATGTTAGCTTAAAAGTGCACAGTGCCCAATGGATGAGTAAATACATTTTTGAGAAGCCAAAACGGAGGTTTCCAGACAAAAGCCTACCTAGCTGTAGTATTTTGACAGAATGTTTGACATTTAAGCATAGAAAACAGTAGAATTGCCCCCATTCTTAACCTGTGCAAGGAATGATCCTCTGCTGAAGAACTGGTGGTTTTTTGCCTAGAGACCTGTCATAGAGGCTGCTTTATAACACCCTCTAGAGTCATACAGCTGGAGGCACCACAGTTCTGCCATCACTGTTCCTTCACAGTTCTGTCTGCCTATACCTTTAAATATACTTGAGTTTTTGTGGAGAAGCTGTTCTCTACCCACACCTAAACCCAGGATTTCTAGAGAGCTTTTACTAGGAATCCCAAATACTTTAACAAAGCTTGTTGATAAGAATGTTTCCTGGATATAGAAGCACTTTTCTTTCCTGTCATTATATCTCTGTTGAGAGATATTTTACATCCACCTGTTCTAAGTATGATCTTTTAAGTCACCCTACTCTATGCCTTTGCACTTGACAAGACTTTTTGTCCTTGCACAAGTGCTTAGTTCTCTGTGGAAGCAGCAACATCTGTAACTTATAGAAAATGTAATTCCTCATCTGCGTGCCTTCGTTTTACCATACAATAGCAGTCTGGGTGAGCTTTTCATGGGGTTGTCCTCTTCTGCTGGATCCTTATCTCAGTTGAATAGAAACCTGAATTAGACTCTTGAAGATAAGTATCCCAGCCTCCTTACAGTCTGCATAAAGGCAAGATTAATGGAATGAAGCATATAAAAGACCGAAGATGTGTATTTTGCAAGGTTGGTAACATATGGTTTCTTCTCTCTGAGGATTTTACTTACGCTAAAACAGTTTTTTCTTCTTGTATATATAAAGGATAGGATTTTCAGATGCAATTTTTTTATATATTGTGTATTTTTGATGAATACCAGAAGTGTACTAATTGCTACAAATTCCTTGTTCATTAAATTAATCTTTTATTGCCTTTGGTAAAAAGGCAGAGGTTATATATCACCTTCTTTTGGATTTTTAAATATCAGGCTGTATCTATTCAGCAAGAGAACCAATGCTCTTGCAGCAGTTTTAAGTAAGATTCCCAGAACAATATACAAGCGAATGGCATCAGAGTTCATGTGCAGGGCCCAGGCAATGAAAAAGCAAAACTGTCTTGTTAAACATCTGCAGTGAAATACTGGTTTCCCTGAGCTTCAGCACTGATCTCAATTGAGTTTTACAGTTAATTTTACTTCTGTAGCATACACTTTGGTAAAGACAAGAATTCTGCCCCACCTTGAAGAGGGCAAGTACTGTCACTTTCTCCTTTGGTTTTGTGGCTTTTATTTCACAGGCTGAGAGCGGCCCTTTCTCAGTAACTCACAGAACCACTGTACAGCCACAGCTGTCCCTTCGGGTAGCAATTGTCACAGGCTCAAAAAGGACTCAGCTGCAAGCAGCACATACAAAGAATGAGGGAAGCAGTAGCATGTAGCCTCTCCAGACTGCCTTACCCTTGTTTGCTGATGGTGTGAAAATACCTGATTGTGCCAAAAGTGTGAGAAAGCCTACCATTTTTCATCACATTATTTCTACATATACATCTTTCCACTTCAGTCCCAGGCCAGATTATATATGCAACTGTGCTTTTTATACTTTTCTTGACCGATGGTTTTCGAAATTCCTAAAAATCACTACAGTAACATTTGAAAGTAGTCAATGTCTTATCTGAAACACCAGAGCATCCTACAAAAGGCCTCAAGAAAAGTTTAGTAACAGTAGATATCATTTCATAGAATCATAGAATGGCCTGGGTTGGAAGGAACCTTAAAGACCATTGCATTCCAACCCCTCTGCCATGGGCAGGGACACCTTCCACTAGATCAGGTTGCTCAGAGCCCCATCCAACCTGGCCGTGGACACTTTCAGGGATGGGACATCCACAACTCCTCTGGGCAACCTGTTCCAGTGCCTCACCACCCTCACAGTAAAGAATTTCTTCCTATTGTCTAATCTAAACCTACTCTCTCTCAGTTTGAAGCCATTCCCCCTTCTCCTGCCTCTACATGCCCTTGTAAATAAATAAACTAAAAATAGTTTAAATAAATAAACTATGTCCATAAATAAATAGACTCTGTCCATATTTCTTGTAGGTTCCCTTCAGGTGCAGGCTGTAATTAGGTCACTCCAAAGCCTTTTCCAGGCTGAACAAACCAAATTGTCTCAGCCTTTCCTTGAAGGAGAGGTGCCTCATCCCTCTTATCAACTTGGTGGCTTCCTCTGGGCTTGCTCCAACAGGTCTATGTCCTTCCTGTGCTGAGGACCCCAGAGCTGGATGCAACACTCCAGGTGGGGTCTCAGCTGAGAGTAGTAGACGGGCAGAATCACCTCCCTCAATCTGCAAATTCTATTTGGTTCTTTGTAATAGCCAAGGTTACTCTGGAAGTTGCACATCTTTACAAAAAGTTTGTAATATAAATTAATAGTGATTTTCAAAATACTGCACTCAGCTCCAGTGTTTAATTTCTGCCTGCCAAGACTTCTCAGAAGCAAATACTTATTCTATGAGAGATCAGACTACGTACACAAGGCTCAGCCAGTAGTGTGCACACTACAGATGGACCCTGCTTATCTGCCTGCCTTCCTTCTGGAGAGCTGGCCAGAAGCAGTTTGGGCAGCTGTGGTGCTGTAATAGTTAAATATAATCTCATACAAATGTGTAACCACATGTTCAAGGCTCTGCCTTGTTCACATGAGAGGAACACTGAGGTGAAGGCAGATCTCTTCTGCTTTACGGATGGTTTCACAGGTACAACAAGCAGCTGCCATGGCCTCATTGACTCACACCATTGAGAGCTCTCCAAGAAGGGGGTGAAGATTCAACACTCAGTGCTATTGAGGCTGCACAGCCTTAAGCCATGTGTTTATGGTTGGGGATATGATCTGAGCTCTTGTCTTCCATGCGACAAAGATCAACCTGTACAGCCTCTGGTGCAGTCCCTGCATCCCTCCTGCCACTTCAGGGATGGTGCTAACATCCTTGAAGGTACGTTTGTCAACCAAGGAATGGGGCAGAACACGGTTTTGAAGGGATCCTGCAGCAGCCTCCGGAGAGTTCTTTAGAGGTAGAGTTACAAGCCTGAGAAAAAAAAGTGTGGTGCCAGCACTTGCTTTACCATTCTACCAACTTTCCTGTGTGTACATAAGTGCTCACAATACGCTAAGTTGTTTTATGAGCAAATATAAAGCAAATGGTAGGTGGGAAAATTGAAAGGTCTATTTGAGGGAATAATGGCAATGTTAGCAAGATAAAATCATTATGTAGGCATGTCTCCCAGTGAGGAGTTTTTGGTTTGTACACATATTTTCATTAAGAGTGGGAACAAATAAAGGAGGTATTAGATACAGCAGAGGAAATCCAAACAGATGCCTGTACCTTAACCAACCAAGAATCCAGCACACATCTAAAGCCAAGTCAATGGGAATTTTGCCTTATTCGTGGATGCTACAGTTCCAAGCACCCTTAATGATAACATTCTTCATTTCATAAATTATACTACAACCTATACACTGTTTATCTCTGGTCATATAACGTGGTTTCTATTTAAATCTAAGTTATGTGTTTCCCCAGTTTGCAAGAAATTTGACCTTTTGCTTGCCTTTCTGTATTACCTAGCAACATATTTTTTAGACAGTGATACATTTCTGGTTTGGAACATGATGAAAATGAAAACAGAACAACACAACAGCAAGCATTTTTCAGTTACATAAAAGATAATAAAACTGAAGATTCTGTGATTACTGTGCAACTCAGTTTTCAAATGAGCAGTTCAACAAGCAACACTCTGTTATTCAAATGATCATTAAGAAACATTTTTTTCTGGTATTAACAGACGCTCAGTTTATAATATGATACACCATATATTACTCCAAAAGTGTGAGAGAGGGAATGAGACAAAATAATATTTCTCCTAAATAATCTACACATACCATTTTTTAGTACAAACATACAAAATGAAAATAATTTTTTTTTTTTTTTTTTTTAGTTTTGATGCAAGGCTTAGTCCATGTTAAATACAGAAATAAGCAACATATTTTGGCTTAGAACATAGGATTGGCAGGGTTTCTTCTATTTGTCAGTCAGTTCTGAACTGCTTGCTATGTTGGTGCAGAATCCCACTGATTTTATATATGGAGACTTACATACTTATCAGGCAGCAGGAAAAAGTGAGGTTATGAGCTTCCTTAAGTTGTTTTCCAGCTGATCTATTTGTGTCCAAAACGTTGTCCCGGTACAACAACAACTAAAACTACCAATTCATTTTGTGGAAAAAATGTTGTTCTTCTCTGGGCTTCTATTCTCACCACATACCCTCAATAAAAAACATTATATTACAATCTGAATTCTGATCTCAAAGTAAATAAAATAGTCTCCTAGTTTTGCCATCAAGCTTTTAAATAAGTGACTGTTTTAACTTGTGAAGAGTCCAAGACTAAGACAAGAACTTAACTGAGATGCAAAGAGATGTTAGGACATATTTGGGGCCTTTAAACTGCTTTATATCCAGGCTCAAAAATAAAGGTAAATAGTGAGGGCTTTGTTACATGTAGCCAGCAAATGACATTCTCCATCTAACAGAGGTCAGGTTAATGTTTAAACAGATAGTGTGGGATCTACTGATCTCCCAGAAAATCCCTTGACTAAGGGCACTCCAAATGATGGTAATAGCCTTTAATTTAACCCCAAACCCAAACCTGTAGCTTTTGATGACTATCATTTTACTGACACATATTTAATTTCCAGGAATCACTATTCTTTTGGGTATTGATTCATAGAACAAATATCCTGTGGCAATGACAACAACCTTTGATTCTTTGTGACAGTCAAATTTTAACATACTTCAAAGAAGTTTTTCATTCAGTTGAAAAGTGACGTTTGTGGATCTATAAATGTATTAAATAATTTGTTCAAAATCAAAACAGTGTATTTAAAATATCCTCATTTTTACCCGAAACAGGAAGAGAATATGAACCATCTTTACATGGACACATCTTCGGTGTTCACTCTCTCGGCACTAGAGATTTACCAGCCCTGTGGCCTCATATTTGAACACAGCCCTACATAGAAGACACCTTTCTAGAGCACAGCTCTACACAGACAACGCATTTCCAGAGCACAGTTTCCTGCCTGCTGGAAGCAGGCTTCAAAGTAGACTTTTGCCATCACCACTTGTTTGTAAATCCATTTCCTAAGCCAGAATAGAAGATGTGACTCCACACCTAAAACCAGAAAGCTGCCTGGAAGTGTGACTTTGTGGGCCCTGGCCACAATGTGAAGTTGCCTGCCACAAAAGGACTATTCTTTTGGGAAAATAAAGAAGCTCTGCAGTCTTAGCATTAATTCAAGGAAAAAAGAGGTACTCCAAGTACCTTGGTATTTATTATGTATGCTAGGTAGGGGTAAAAATGCCTTCCTTCTAACTTTGGCATTAGTTAAAGCATTTTAGAAATCATGGAGAAAAGGAGTGATCTTCTTCTTCTTTTAGACAACCTACTGGGGTTTTTTTTTCAACTTATTTTAACTTGAAATTTGCAAAATTTGATGCTTCAAGCTCACTAGTTGGCAATTTAATGTTTTTTCCTGTTTCATGCATCCTGAGTTTTGTTTTTAATTTGGTATTTAGTCTGAAGTAAATGTAGTCATGAAAATGGATTTCTGCTTGAAACATTATGGACTGGCAAAGGAATTTCGCTTTTATGCCTAAGAACAGACTGTCTTTATTGTTCTGAGTGCAGATTCTGGCAGGATGTGTGTTAAAGCACATTTTAGACTGCAATTATTAAAACCTCTTTCAATGTTATATAACATAGAACACATGAGTGTTTCTTATAAAAAAAAATAAAAACCATTGATTACTTAGATTGCAGTGTCCCTGCAATGCAATGGATTTATTTCAAGAATTAAAATATAATCTTCCTTTTGGAATGCTGGTTTCAATAAAGCTTAATAAAGGAAAAACACTTACTGTTAATGATGCATTGTAAATTATCAGCGTTTCAGAAAAAAAGATTAAAGTAAAAATCCAGAGCTTTTTCTGCCACAATTTTCTCTTATTTTACTGAAGTGAGGTTGCTTTACTTTAAGCACAGAAAGTATACAGGAGTAGAAAATTGCAGAGTTGTACAAAGGTCAGTTTGGTGTGGTTTGATAGAGGTGAGAGTTTAAATGCTCTCTGCAGAAAGCTCTGTCTCTTTTTGACAACACAGGTTAGTTTCCCTTGATAAGTACTTGCTTCTTCTCTCTTTTTCCCCAGACCATACAGACTGAGCACTCAGAGTCACAGCCTTGTCACTGCTGGCTCTGGGCCAACTCACCTTTTGGAAAGAACCAGAAATACGCATGTTTTGGTTCAAACATTCTGGTTATGGCAGAAAAGATGTAATGGGAGGAGGGGGTCCCACGGAGGCGGTGCAGTGCTGCTCTGAGCCTGCTCATCTTGAGACCCTTGCTCAGTCCACCCCCCTCATCTCACTTCCTGGAGAAGGGCTCAAAGGGCTGGCTTTGTACAGGTGAACAAAATGCATGAAAAATCTGGTTGGCATAAGAGGTGTGCAAAAGGAAGGGGACTGGGCCCCGTTGCTCCCTTTCTCTTTCACTCTTGTCTCACAACCCCAGCTCCAGACCATCCGCAAGGCAGGATCAGAGTGGGATCTAAGGACTGCTGAAATTCTTTGTTATTTCTCCCATTTCTGTCATTATTTCTCTCCTCTCTTTGCTTTGCCTGGGCCACACATGACTGTCATATCCTACCCCATGCTCCTTACTGAAGTTTGTTGTGGGAGTGGGGAGATTGTGGAAGTGTTTTGTGGCTTGTGAGCCAGCACCTTTGAGAAGGTTGTTGTGGGAGCTGAGAACTTATTGAAGTGTACTGTACAAAATCCAAGGGCTTGTGGAAGTCTACTGTAGAATTTAAGAGCTTGTGAGCCAAGGCCTTTTGTGTCTAAACAGTGGGCTGGGTGCCAGGGTTATGGAGACTGCACAACAAAGCACAGGAGTTCCCAGACACGTGGTCCAATGTCTTTGTTCAGCCTGATGAGAATTTTTAAGGAGCATCACAGCCCCTGCTGTTGGGTCGGGACACCTTGTTCCTACCACCAGAACGCTTTGCTCTGACACTGTATCCTCACACACCTGCAGGGCAGCGCTTTGTCTGTCACAGTTTCAGTCATTTACAGAGAATAGAGCATCTACTTACTCCACTCAGTCCTGGTCATGCCATTTCAAACAATAGTGACCAGATAAATCCAAACTCCATCTCCTTCCAAAGCACTGGACCTGAAGCTGAATACTAAAGGTAGGCTGGTGTTCTGCAACTGTTGCCATTGATTTTGATTTAGGAGAGTGCTAATGCAGCAATGCTTCTGGAGGCCAAAACTCAAAAGTCACGGGCAATTTTTACTCAGTACTTATCCTGAAAAAATCACACTGGACAATTTTGCCCAAATATTTCGGATTGTTTATATCAACAGGAAACAGATCCCGCCCAAACTTTATGGGTTTTATTAGTCAACATGAGCGGGCAGAACAGTTAGGAAAGGAATTCTTAGCTGCTGGCCTAAACTCCTGGGGCTGTGAAAGAGGAAGTAGTAAAAAAACCCAGCAAAGCTGTGCTGTGGAATCCTGGACTACGGTATATTACGTTTCACCGTGAACTTGCATTTTATTTTTACAGGAAACTCTGCAGGAATAAAAATATCCCTCTCCCAGCCCACTCTGACCTCCCTTTAGAAAGACAGTCTCTCTCTGAGTAACTCAAAAAGTCGTAGATGGACAGCTCTACGCATTTACTGTAATGTTTCATGTAGCATGTATTGTCTCAAAACTTGAAATTGCTTAAAAGTGCTCATAACTACTTTAAATCCTGTAGTTTTTTTTTCCTCTCCACCGGTGAAAAATAAAGAAGGATGTAATAAATAAAGGAGTGGAAGGAAGCCAAAAAGGTATTTGTCTTCATGTTATTTTGTGGCTTACCACATTATACTGAAGATTTCAGCATTATACCGTGTTGAACATTATGTGAATTTGCCTGCCAGCACAGTGGTTCCTTTCTCTTCCAAAAGTGGATGTAGGAAGTAAATTCTCTCTTTTAACTGCAGATTACTTTAGATGGGAAGTGGTTATACATATAAGAAAGTTAAACTACCATCTATTTGATCTACATCAGTCAATTGTATTAAAATAAAAGTATGAAAAGTCTGCTTAATCTCAACATGATGCCTCTCAAATTCTCAAACATGCTTTGTCAGTAATGTGGATCTTTTTGACTTCGTACTTGACAGGTATTGAGAACTAATTTCCGTCTGGTTTTAGCTCAATCTTTTCCAAACCCTGACGCATTATCTTCCTCCAGACATTTTTCAGGTTTCCCCTGTTCCTGTACTTGGTATACTTCCAAATTCAGGATCTTGAACAAGTGGAATTCTCACCAAGGCCCAGGAGAAATATAAAACACACATACTAAGCACACATAAATTTAAATAATCTTTGCAAACTAAGTCCTTACAGCTGTAGCAGGCTAACAAATGCTTGGCTGTATTTATTGATGCAGCTCCTCAACTAATCTAGACAACTAGAAAGGTTAAAGACCAGTGAAACTGAGTCTACAGGAATAAAACAGCATTCATTTGACTGGAGCATGATCTAGGATGTTCAAAAAATATTTGCAAGGTGAACAGTCAGAATGACTGCCAGTTCTGGGGCAGCCTTTTACTCTTTCTCCTACACTTTCCAACATAATACCTATTTCTAAGGCATTTAGAAACACCAGAAATATTTTTTCCTTCCATTCTCCTAAAAGACTTTCATCTCAGCATCCTCAGAGAAAGATGTTCAGTTGCTATTTGTGCTATTAGACTGTTTATGATTTTTCCTTATTTCTATTCTTAGTTCACCTTTCTCATTTTAGATTATGGCTTTTCTGGAAACAACTGTCATGCAAATACTAAAATAGCATCAATAACCTTAAGGATGTACATATTAAACGTTCATTACACATAAACTTTAAATCCCATCTGATATTGTTGGCTTGTTTGCATTATGTTTTGTTTTTTCATATTTAAAGGGTTTTATGGTATTTACCCCCACGTTCCTCCCACATGGTGCAGCAACTTTCTTTTGAGATGTATTCCAAAGTACCCTTCAGATGTAGTGCCACAGATAAGATACAGAAAAGGTCTGTGTTCTACTAATCCAAGCTCCTATATGATACTTTCATTTCAGAGAAGACAGAGTTGCTACTTCCTTCTCTTTACTTTTGAAAAGTACTTTTTAGTTTTGAATACTAAGTTGGTGCAATTTCCTCCAATAGGCAGCAAATAACTGAATTTATATTCACACATTCTATAAAATGCAGATTGCATAATACAGCATGACGGCTCTATTCCATTACGCTTCATTACCAGGCTGGAAAATACTCACACAGTATGTTTTTCTCTTTAGTATTCTATCATTCTAAATTATGGCTGCACTGTAGGTTACTCCACATAGTAAATAATCTAAATACAATTCTTGCCTGGCACCCTAGTAACAGTGAGAAACACCTTCCTTCCCAGGTGGTCCTGGGGCCTTACTTGAATTCTAGCCATGTAATTACATTCAACCTGCCCAAGGTCTCCTTTAGACTTTGCAAATATATTCTTCATTTGCCGTGATTTTATAGTGGTGCCTCAAGCAATGGAACAGCTACACTTGGATGATACAGCAATCTTGGTACTTCAGTGTAACTTACCTCAGCTGTTTTCCATGCTTTTTAGAATCAAGGGAAAAAAACTAATCATGGGATAAAAACCTGACAGAAAATTACTTGGTGATGGTGTTTGTTTTCAGTATTTAAAAATGAATGATTGAGTGCACCATCTTCCTAAAGATGCAAAACTGCTCGTTCTTCAGCTGTAATGCTGATGGTTGACAGGTTATCTAAAGCCTCTGACATTGCTTGAGAAAGCAGTGTTAAACCAAATCTAGAGAAAAGTATGTAATCACTGATAACTCCAAGATAGCAGAGCAGGAAAGGAAGTAAAACAAGTAGAAATCACCAGCAGGCTTTTTAATCAGTAACTCCAGACTGAACATCCACCTCTGTGGTACACACCTTAAAGCAGTAAAGGTAGTATAAGGTTACAGTTCTATTATATCAAGGACAAGTGGTACTTCAGTTAAGAGGGTTAAGCATTTTGGAAGGCATCACTTCAGCATGATTAAACATCTAAAAGAAAGACAAATTCTAGTTCACTTTCAGAAATATTGAAGAATAGACAGTGATTCGAAGGAGACACGAAACTCTTCAATCGACAGAACTGCACCAGAGAATAAAGTTCTCTTGCATGGCAGTAAAGGCTCCATTACGAAGGTAGCAAGTTATTTATGCCCAATCCAAGACTACTTATTACTCAAGACTATGTTTACACTTATGCTCTGTGAGGACTGCAGACAAACAAGCAGAAGGAGAAAATTCCTGCTTACAAACAAAAAACACATACATAACATTGGAAGGAAGCAGACATTTTCTAAATTTTTGTGAGGATAATAAAAAAGGCAAAAAAAACCCTCACAAAAGCAAGGGAAATATTCTGAACCCAGTTTCTTTTTCTAGTAGCTCAAAAGACTCATCTCCAATTCAGAAACCTACAGTATGAGTCCCTGTCGCTTGTCTGATACAGATCTGCAAACGGATTTTCCTCTTTCATGTGTTCAAAGCACTGAAGCATTAATTTTTTCTAAGATTTTGACTGAGTTTTCCTCAGGGCCTGAGAAAACTTTGCAGTCCAAACTTACGTTCCTGCTGATAATTCCCAAATAAAAACACAAGGACTTCCAATATCTAACTGCGGAAGGGACTACTTACATTAAGGTTTCTAAGCGAAAGCATTGTTTTAAGTGTCATTTTTTGGATAAAAATCACTGTGTTCAACAGTTTCTTAATTTCCAAGCTCCAAATTAATCATCACATTGTTACATGCAAATAAATATGCACAATATATAAGAGATATTTGTGATCAGGGCAAAGTTAAGGATATCTCCATCTTCCCAAAGAAGGATTCTCAGTAATAACATACTGGATAACTGGTCTAATTTTCCTAAATACCATACAGATACAGGAAATCTTCAATATATATGCAAGAGTTGTATCTAAACAGACCTTCCTACAAAATTGACATTTCAAAAAAAAATCATTAACTAAAATAAGACACTCTTATTTAGAATGGATATATATGTCATTCAGGAATTTTCTACAATTTAATTCTTAATCAATAATCTAATTCTGCATTCTAGTTCACCATCTCAATTAATGTAGACTGATTAAAACCTGTAAAACTTAACTAAATAAAGTATTTGTCTTTAGTAGTGGTACTTACAGTAAAAATTATGTCTTGCTTGTGGGTTCCTCATTTGGTGATGTAATATTCAGAAGTCACCATGCTTTTGTTCTAAGATAAAGCATTTTCTTTATTGCTGTCTTTAAGAAGTCTTCTGAACAAGTCATCTCGTCATAACATATTCTCTTCCAAAGCACACTTATTTTCTCTCTCTATTCTCACTTATTTCCTGTCCAAAATACTAAACGTACAAATAAAGGTAAACTGGTGAGTTACTAATCATGACACATGGCATTTATATAATGTTGTAAATTTTAATAGTACGTAACAGAGGGCCACTGATAGAACAGGTTAGGAAGTGCTTACAAACCTGAACCAAAATTACTTGACTCTCTTAAAAGATTGAATAATTGTATCTGAAATGTTCCAGAAGACTTACAAAACATACTTTCTTTGAATCAGTAAATGAAAACTAGTGGTCTCATTAATTCTTCCTTTCTTAAGCATCATTCACATGAACCATATGCAGCATGCAGTCTAGTTGCTGCTGAAAGGCCCCCAGGATGTCAGGTGTGCCTCCAAGTAGAAAATTTGTTCCATTGTTTTAAGAAGGAAGATGTACATTGCTACAATTCCTTTTCTTATTTATGAGTTTCCTAAGGAGCAATCACAAAATAGGCTGTTAAGCATCTTTTCTCAACTGTATCAATAGTTATTGATCAGGTCACTGATGAGGAGTTAGTGATTTTAAGGAGAGAATAACATACTCTTTAGAATTTGGTTTTCTTTTTTGTAAGTTTTTAAAATTTAATTATCTCCCCCATTCTTCCTTCTTCCCCATGTGCTGCAATATTATGAATATGTCAAATACACATTTTGAAAAAGGATCCTGAATCATTTAGGTCCTTACCTTCAGTTGTCCACAGACTTGCCAAGTTCAGATGTCATTAATTTGAGGCATATTGCTTATATTTTCATTGGATTCCTTAAAAGAAAATAATGTGTTGCAATTATTTTATATTCTAGAAAATCATATCACAGAGCAATCGTACACAGAAGATCTGGTCTGTTAGTCATAATATTTGTGAAAATACAATTGCCACAACAGTCACCTAACAAAGCAGACAAAGAAAAGCATTTTAAGTAATGTGGTAGTATGGCAGTCATATAATCTTATTCTTAAATTTCTGACACTTCATTTTAAATATTTGAAGATATGGTGAGGGATTAAGAGGATGAATGTAACCATCTCTCTCTCTCTCTCTTAAATATTCTATATAATCAATTTTTAAATATATGCACCCATAAACAAAGGAATATCTTCTCCAGAAAAAAAGAGAGTCCAGCTTGACCTCCGGGATTTTAAAATGTAGCCAAACGACTGTGCATGCTTCATTTTCAAGCCACTATTTAATATCTCAAGTCATTTTTGGCCAATAGATGAACTCCAAAATAATACAATCAGTAAAAACCAGCACCTATTTCTGAAGGCTGTGTTACAGGGAACTCATTCCCACTCCTATTCAATGAAAAATGAAATTTTTCTCATAAATTTCACAGGTTGCTAATACGGACAGAACCAGAAACAGAACCATGGGCAATAGAATTAAAACATCATGCTCATGTACTGTCATATGATGTCATTTCTTAAGATTTTCATAGAACTTCTTAATAGGGAGAAGTGCCATATGTGAGTCCCCATGATAGGTACTTCATTAGTTTCATACATGCAAATTTCACAACTTTCCACCAGCAGCTCTAATATTTTGCTTAAAGCCCTGAAGTCAGGCAAACATTGTAGACCACCAGGGTTTTTTTCTTTGACTGTTAGTCTTTTTCTTGCAGTTAAAAGTTGGAAGCATGAATTGTGATTGACAAAGACCAAACAAAACAGGAGCACAGTAGTATTTTTTATTGATTTTGGAACTTTATCCTTACCAAGAGCCAGGTAGCTGTGGTGGAGATGGACATGCAAATTAAAGGAAAATATGCCTTGCAGCAAGACTTAGCTATGTGTTATTTGTTACTAATCAATGGTGTAAGAAGTTCTTTAAATTAGAGAATGTTTTCTACTTTTGTGCATTTCCAGTACAGGATCCCAGCTACTCTGTGAGTGACTTAAGTGTTCTGATAGACACTGCTTCTCTGCTTCCATTTAATTTGAAGTGATACGTATCTTTTGAACCATCCCTCTGTCTCTCTCTGAAAACAAACCTGTACATGTTACCACATAAGAACCAACCAAAATCAATCCCACAGAAAACCAAGCCTCAGGAATTTTAGGTAAAAAAACAAATATGAAGTTCTTAGAACTACAATAAGCACCAAAGGTGGTCAAAGCAAGGCTGAAAGCATAAATGATCATGAGAGATTTTCCACATTGCCTGTGTTTCTGCTCTAATTCTGATTGCTTGGCGCTTTTTTTCTACAGGCAAGACTATTTGTCTGGTGTGCATGTTTATGAAAATGCTTTCACATTATCGATTCTCTTTACTGAGGCCATTTTTGATTATTTGGTTATTACAGAAGCACACAAATTGCCTGGTCTCATTTCTGTTAAATTGTGTAACTCATTCCTGTGAGCAACTGCCACAACTCTCTGTAAATCTTGCGTGGCTGCACTTGGGTACTGACAACAATTAGGAAAGTATGAATTGAATTCATTTCATATGAGACAGTTAATGAAAATCTTCATGTGTACATTCAGAGAAGGAGAAGAGTTAGACTCTATGAATAAGAGACTAATTGACAAGTTTTCTTGGAATTCCTAAAGGAATGGAATCTCTGCTGGGTTTTCCATTGAGAATTAGGGCAGATCAAATATCTTTTCTTTGATAAAATAATGTGAATCTCATTTGTAGTCTAAGATTATGCAGCCATAACGCTGATATCAAGTCTCTTCATGATCTCCAATTTTAGTAATTTGCATTTTCTAGAAACTGAAAAAAAAATTACAGCTAGTAGATCTTATATTAATTTCAATCTTGTCCTTACTGTCTGTTTTCTTCCTTTCTTTTTCCTACTCTTTTCTCTCCAACCCTGTCACTAGAAGCATTTTTTCAGGATCTCTTCAGTCTGTGCTGTAGAATACACTTAGATGGCCCACAAGATTTTCACATCAGATAGAGAAATTTTAGGTTTAGAAAAAGCCAAATAATTAGTTCCACAAGTTTATCCACTTTATGAAAAGGTTTGGGCTTTTTTTTCATCTTTATTCTGTATTTTTGCCCATTTACCTAAATTTTTTTCCTGTGCTGATTGCAATTTGCAGTTGTGAATATATTCCTCCAAAAGTCCAAATGATGCATTTCAGTAGTGCTCAAGAATATTCTTAACCCCTAAAAATTGCTTTACCTGTCTCTCTTTTTCCATCAAAGCTCCATGAATCGATTCCAAGTTTCTCTTGGTGGAATTTTAACACATGAAAATACAGTCAGTTTTGACTGGTGTCCCACAAACACACGCAGCACACACACACAGAGCAATCTAGGCTTTGGAGCACAGCAGCAAAGTACACCTAACCCTGGAATTCACCCCAGAAACATTTTCCCTGATGTACCAGAGAAAGTTTTACTGTGCTATACCAGCTAATAGAAGACAAAAAGCATTCAAAGTTTCTGCCTTCTACCATAAGGTATAAACCTGTTGACATATTGTATTGTAACAAGTAAAACCAATTACTCAAATTGCCCTTCTCTGAAGAAGGTAATAAAAGACTTTACTGCTGACAAAGTTCAGCAAAGTTCAGATGCTTGCCTCACACCTAAGGCATGGAAAGCTATCAAAAAAGACAAAGAGGAAACACTTTAATGTCCCACAAGACAACTAACACCAGCCAGTTACTAAAAATACTAGGCTAAAGACATCCACTTCGTCATCTGGAGTAACCGGCCTCAATTCCCAGTATTTGAGAAAATGGGCCAATTCCAAAGATAGCCCAGGTTCAAAGCCAGCGCACAGAGACACCTGAACACATAGGAAAGTTGCTCCCTCAAAGTTTCATCCCATGACCATGCTTAGTCGTTTTCAGGGGGATAAAAAACCAATAATCACACCACAACATCTTCCTAAACATCAACATCTTCCTCTCCCTCTTGCACCCTAAGTTATGCCCTTTTCCTCTTGACCAAAACCACCTGAGTTTCCGGAATTACAGTTGTTGATTTTAACCAAACTGTCTGACTTTGAACTGATATAGAGAGGAGAGTGCTCACATGCTGCCTTACAGTGAATCAGCTCTTAGAGAACTGTTGTTTGCTACTTCTCAGCTTCTAGCTATTACTTCTCACATCAGCCGCAATGCCTGAAAATTGTCCCACAGGTAGGCTGTAAACCTGCTAACCCTTGAAATGGGCAAGTTTAGCATTTCAGCAAGCACGCCCTAAATGAGCGTGGGTATATAAACCAGGAGTGCACTCTTTGACTGAATAATGAATATTCGTTGAAATGACAGATGTTTTTCTTATTTAAATAAAGGCATCAGCTATATTGCCCTGCGAAGATACAACTTTCCTAAAAGTGTATTGTTTTTATATATGCATACCAGATAGTCCATTTATAGGACCACTGAAACAGTGACATTATTATGTTATCAATAAAATATTCAAAGCAAGTATTTTTCTTATCAAATCTTATCAGATTAATTTAATTCCTGTAGAAATCAATGACAAAGAGCACTTCAGAAAATTCCAACATACAAATCTTATGAGTTAGAAATGTAAACTATTTTTCTAAATAAAAATTTGTCCCCTCTCAAAGATACATGGATCCTAAATAACCAATCCTCTATATACAGATTCCATAATGCTTCTCTATTCAATCTCATATTATTTTACTGAGGCAATATCGACTGTATTCTGTCATAGAGAGACAAATACTTGGGCAAAATAAGGAACCTTAACTGTGCCAGAACTGGTAGAATTAGGGGTAAAACTGCTCCTGCATAATACTTCAGTCCCTGAATTACACATTAATTACAGAAAAGTCATGCCATGCCTACAAAATTCTCATCTACTGATACTGTTGGAGGGTAAGGGTTCGAACCTATGCACCTTCAATAGTACCACAGGTAAAATTGTAGTATCGGCACCATTGATTTCAGGTATAATTAAAGTATTTGCAATGATGATTTTGTTTTCATCTAAGAAAGAGGAAACAGATCCAGAGGAACAAAATCATGAATTTTAGATGCAAAATCATATTTTTAAAGGCATAGACATCTATGTGCACCTGTTGGCACAAAAAGTATTTATTATTAAATAATAGGAACATTTTTTGTGTTTTCATATTACGTATTACATTGACACAAAACCACAGCTGCAGTGAAAGTAAAAGGTGATGAACCAAAAACTGAAGAGAAAATTCTTCTCACTCAGTGTGACAAGAATTTAAAAGATCTAAATGAGTATAAGCATTTATGTGACTATTTTTATGTAGAAGAATATCTGGAATCATGTACTTGTTATGAAAGGTGCAAAGGAAAAGAATACTTCGTATCAATTCTTAATAAAATTTCTCTTTACTAATTTAAATATTTCCTAATATTTAAGAGTATAAATCATATAAAAAGTGTAAGAAAGCCACAGGACTAAGGATGGATATGGAAAAATAGCACAAGAACGAATATGAGGAAATAGCACTAGAATGTAATAACAGAATCAGAAAGACTAAGAAGCAAAATGAGTTTTAAAAGCAATGATTGATAGAAAAAAAAAAGCAACCAAGAAAAGGTTCTATTAATACTTCAAAATTTAGTGAAAATCAAAGTAAAGTACAGATTCATTACTTCACAAGATGAAAAAGAAACAACAGATGACTCAGAAGGTTGAAGACTAATGAAATAAGGAAGACTGTGAAATTAACATAGTCCTACTCACCTTGCTAAGCTGGAGTTCCCCCCAAGAATGAGACACCCCATGTCTCCATGGAAAAATCTGTGTAACTGTGAGGTAAGTTATCGGCAGTCACCAAGCTGGTGTTAAATTAACATTTATGCTGTGGCCATTAAAGTCTGGGAAGGAAAAATGAACTGTTACGGCCATTTTACACAGAATAGTGTGGCATGAGAATGTATTTGGCTTTTAGGGGAAAGGATAGGAGTATGACAACTTGTGTTTCTAAGAAAAGCACTCTCATCTTGAATGATATTGCATCAGCCTTAGAAATGGCCTCTTAGCCAACAGTTAGGGGAAGGAATGAGTGTTCATGAAAAGGCTGCCAGTTTGGAGAGAGAATGGAGTACAGAAAGGGAGAAATCTGGGTAACCGATAATCCAATTCTGTCCTGTTTTAATCTGCCACAGCTTTCAGCTATTTACTGCATTCATTTTTTCTTTTAGGATCATCCTCCTCCAAAGAAAAGAGAAACAGCCTTTCCTTAAGCAGACAATCTCTTCATACATGCTCACGAACTGCCAATTTCAGCCCAGCCAAGGATGGATTTTGAAAGCTGGATTCTGTTCCTCCTGGATGAACAGAATCAGATGGATGCTGTCTGCAGCTAGATCTGCAGTAACTTGCTATGCCCAACAGGTCTGTGGAGCCAGGATTAATTTGAAGACTGTGAGACTGTATCACTAGAAAGAGACAGCATAAATCCATATCCCTAGCATGAAAATGGAGTTATTTACCGTCGCTTTTCAGAAACTGACTAAAACTTTGTTTCAATTATACAAGAGTACATTTCAGTTATAGAAAAGATTGGTGCTTTTGTATATTTGAGGCAGATGGATAGCTGCTCTGTCTTAGAAAAACAGAGCTGCATGTTAGAAAAACAACGCCCCATAAGATAATATTTAAATATTTATACATAAAATAGGTAACACCAGACACTCAAACATCTCGCACATGTCGTTTGCATTCAATTAAGCTGTTTTGTTGGATGATGGAAATGTGACATTAGGAAATTGTAATGAGCCTTTCTGATGAGTCTGACTGCCATCCAAGTAGCATCTCTGGAGCAAGACTGCCTTCCTAAGTTGTTCACATCCCCACTACCCTCTCAGAATTTCTGCTGTAAGTCTCAAATCTACATTGCTATAGTAGAGAGGTGAAAAATCTTACCCGAGAAACATCAACACATAAATGGGTTGAACCAAGAGCCTGTCTAGTAGCTACATTTGTCTTTCAGTGCTGTTGGGCAGTGTATTCCAGATGGGAAGGGGGATGCTGTGAACATCTCCAATTGCCTGCATCTGAAGGAAGGCAAAAGCTCCGTAGTCCTTTGAAAAGGTCAGTGTTGGTAACTCTTGGTAACAGCGTTAAAAAATCCAAGCCTGCAGGTTGCCTATTTTTAAATACAATAATTATATTAATGGACATCCATTACAGATGTACCTCATCCTTTCTAATGATTTCATAACCACGAAGAACAAAATGATTTCTATTTCCCATGGAGTACATATGTCAGATTTAATGATCTGAAAGATGAATAAGAACCGAGCTGCTAAATCCAAACTAGCATCCATGAAAATCAAAATGTTCTCCATTGCACTTAAACAGAAGGCATTAGATATTTTCAGGTCATGATCTGAAACATAATTTAATCTTTTGCCCAAAAGGCAAAAAGAGTAAACAGAAATATTTCCAGCCATTTCTATACAAAGTATAGAGAATCACTGTTAAAAAGTGAATCTGTTTAAATCTGTACCCAAATTATTTCAAAGGACAAGGGACTTCAAAGTTGGCGTGAACTGGATTGATCTTCCATGGACTTATGGATATCTGTGTTCTATAAATAGATGGTTGAAAGCATGCATTTCCTCCTACAGCAATACAGGGAGATGCTGGTAAGCGGTGTGTTTGAGGAAAGGAATTTACTCTTCACCATTTCACCAGGTGAGGGGAGAGTCATACCAAAAATGGATCCTGTTCCTACGTCCTCCTGTGGCATTAGTTCCACAGTCAAGGAAAAGTCCTGTGTGGATACAGAGATGTTCTCCTACTCCTGTGACAAACAAATTTGCATTTCAAGGCCAGCAACAATCAGACTAGACAGGTAAAAAGAAATACTAGCAAGGATGAATACAGCAGAGGACTCCACCTCTACTACATGGGCTGTAGCAACTTGGAAAAGCAAGTTGAAGACAGGGACAGGAAAACTGCAGAAGCTTTCATACCTTTCATCCATCCCAAATCCTTTATAAGGTAAGGTGGTTTCCACTGTCCCAGGGAAAACTGAGGAATAAGCTGACAGGGCAATGTAAGCAGCCAAACTCAACTCAATTTTCTTGCCACCACTGATAATCATGACAGGAGCAGTTAACCCAATTCCAGCCTTAGCCTCAACCATTAACTTTTGCAACAGAAATAAATGTTCCTTCCCACATTGCTGGAAATCTTTGCAGCAGCTCTGTCACAACACAAGTAGCAAGAGAAAAACTGTTTGACAACCTTGTTTAGCCTATATCTTCCCCGTGACGTGGAAATTATATCTCTCTGACCTTTCTTCTCACCAACCTGTCATTTTACATGTTGTTTCTGCATTTCATCCAAATGTTGCCAGTTACCAGAAGAAAAAAACAAATCATCACACATATCCCTAAATCCAGCTGAAGGCACTAAATGTAACTGTGTGATAAAATGATACCAATTACATTACATTAAAAATCCAAGCACCTAAAAGCATTGAAATGAATAATTAAGAACATCAATCTGCTGCCCATGATATGACCACATTATGCCTATTTCAACATAACACCATTAACTGTCACACCTTGATTGTTTTAAAAATGTATGATTTTGTTTTCTTGACTTCTGTGGCTAAATGTGTTCACTGAAAAGAGTGGGTTCTGGGTGGAATGTATATAGAAACAGGGAAAAAAAAAAGAAGGAAACATTACTTAGCTGTTAGAAATAAGTTGTATTGAGTACTGCACCTTGGCTTCTACCATCTAATGGGGAATGAAAGACATGAGGTACATTAACTTGGACACATAATGCAGTGGAGGTCTAGCAGAATCAGAAAAAGAAAGCCCAAAAAATGAAGACAATCAGAGGCAGGATGGTCATTTAGTCCAGGGATAGGACTGCTATAGAACAGCTTCTCTAGAAAAGACATTCTAAACTTGCAAATGACCATCCCCACCCCTAAATCTCAGCATTTCCCACCAACCTTATATTGCATCTAAACAGTCCGTCCATGCTCTTGGAAGGGGGAATGAACAATCTGTTATTATTTTACACCAGGTCATTCAAAATAGCAAACTTAATCTGACCTCGTTAATGTAAGAATATTATATTTTGATCATGCCAACCTGAATTTTTCTGCATAAAACTGATATAAAAGAGTTTGAATAAGCATTCAAACAAATATTTACAATTCAACAATTGCAGTTATCTTTGATTTCTCTTTCTTTAAACCAACAAGAGATATTTCATAGAGCTGAACATGGAAAACACATTTCAAAACTGTGTTCACAACTCTGAATTTCACATTCTCACAGGCAGGAACTGGGACCTAATCTGAAACCATTCTCTTTTACAAGTCCATGGGAACTGTGCCATTCACTTCACCCATGTTAGAATATCACCTATGTACCCATTTAACTCAGGGACTAAAACATCAGGGCTGAATTTTGCAGGTTTGCTGTTGCACAACATTTTTTATTTGTTGCTGTTTAACCAGAACTCCTTGTGGTACTTCAGAGACTGATCATGTTATTTGAACCATTATCCTAAAGGGAGACAAGAACAGCTTTGAAAGGATTCAGGTAGTATCTGGAAAAAATACATGAGAGAGATGAAACCTGAAGATGGATTTCACAAGCTGAAAGAGAATAGATCGTACTGAATTATTCATCCAGCTCCAAACATTGATTAAATCCATAGCTGGTAGCTGAGGGCTCAAGCCAACACAGATTTACAACTGAACAAAATTTAGTACCAGAAATAGTTCCATCAGTAGTGTTGCAGAGCAAGCTGCAGATTCTCCTTCTCTCATTTTTGAGACACACTCAGTTAAGATCTTATTAACATGCTTATATAAGAGAGGGGGAGAAGAGGACTTACATTTTTCTAACTTGCAGTACAAAGACAATGGACGCCTCTTTGCTTCACAAAAAGAGACTCTTCTATAACGTTATTTTGTTGTAATAACAGAAGTACGTAAGTTCAGGCAGTATTTGGAGCTGGCTTTAAGACAATGTTAACTATTGATTGAGGAACATGGATACTTTGTTTAAACTTTTGAAGCTGAGTCGGGAGCAGACAGAAGTTACTTTCTGTCCTTAAGCTGGCAACATCTGAGTAGTTGCTATTTGCAAGCGTGAAGCATTGTAGGAAGCAGGATATCTGACCTGATCGGCCAATAGTCTGAAATGATTCAGAACATCATATGTCCCTACATCCTTTAAAACTCGTAGAAATATAAGTGTTGCACAAGGAGGCCTGATAAAATCAGACTACTCTCATGGTCTGTTCCTAATGCACAAGGCAGACCACTGCTGGTGTACCAAGCAGAAATTCAGTCATATCAAATGGTTCTCAGGAGGTGCAGCTTGTTGTTTGTGTTCTGCCTATGAAGAGTTTTGTTAAGGAAAGCCAAGTACTGATGAAATACCATGGCTTTGCAGGCTCCCTTTTTCCTTATGTCTATTTATTCTGGAGTTTATTCCGTCAAACTGGAGGAGTAAGAGGCAGCAGAATGCCCTACGAAGTGCCATGTTATCTGTACCAGTAGAGTGCATGCATGTGTGTAATTCATACTGAAATGACATTCGGCATCCACACACTTTCCTGTGCTGTTTAGGCCACAAAAGTAAACAAAGAGGAGTCATTTTTGTTTTGCCTTTTTTCAATGGAGAAATTAGAAAATGACTTGTGCATAAGCCTTTCAAAGGATTCCCTAAGTCAGTTCTCCTCCTATTTCATGTAGTTTTCTCCTCCTATTTCATTTTGTTTTCTATGGGCAGAATTATATTTGCTTGAATGGAATCGTTCTTGATCTACTGAAGTATGAGAACAAAACAATCTAATTCCTTTGTCTTTTCCAAATCAACATTGTTATGATACTCCCAGTTCTTTCAACACTTCTATGATTTTCAAAAAAATCATGGTACAAAAACTAGTCTTTTTAAATCTGGTCTATCTTGGTCAAATTCCAAGCTTCATGTCATTTTTGTTGCTAATATTACCTCATTTCAGAATAAGGCTTTGTACATTTTTTCAGCTCATAACTTTCCTTAACATAATTGCTATAATTGTACTTTAACAAGAGCACTTGAATGGTTGAGAAAAATATCTTATTAAATCTATGATAAAGTAGGAACTGAGCAATTATATGCTGGAAGGGGAAAAAATACACCAGCAACTGCACATGACAAAGGTTGCAAAGTGCCTTGATGATCTGACTGTGGCTCTCTGATTGATGAACAGCAGCAGATATGCATAAAAGAGTGTGGGTGCCTCAAGCGCGTCTCTGCCTTCAGAGAAGCCAGAGAACAGGAAAAACAAAGTGCTTTGCAGAAACCCACTCTCTTGCCTGGACTGATATGCACACAAAATAAAGAATATGCATTAAACATGAGTGAGTGGAATGTAGAAAGTATACGTCCTCATATATACTCTGTTTCAGCATATTCATCCAAATTAATCTCCTGTGCTATTTCTGTGTAGCTATTTAACAAAGGACATTTGTGGCTCGCTCTTGACTTGTGTTCTGACATGAGCCAAACCAGTGACAACAACTGTGAAAAACTAGGAGATTCAGTCCCTAATCACCTGGGGAGAAGTGGCAGTGTCAGGTGAAAGGGTATCCAGCCACTCTGCCAGAATCAAGCAGGGAGTTCACTACAAATAGCAGAAAACATGCAGTACCAGCGGCAGAAGACACCAACAATGACTTATCTGCAACTCTGTGGCCTTGCTGAGGCAAGTACTCCACCTTTTCCTAGACTCCGTGGGACAGACAGATATCAATCCCACACAATTTCAGCTGCCACAAATGTGGAAAAAATTTAACCGTAAGAATTCAGCAGGAAAGGAGAGCTTTGAGAATCTGCAGAGCACAAGAACCACAGTGAAACACTTCTCTGTCTTTGTAATATCTGTATGCACCAGTGTCTGCACTGGAAAGCACTCCCAAAGAGCATTCTCTAGGAACAACATCAGTATCTGCACTTTCTAGGAGAGTAGCCCAGTCTTTGCAGCCAGTGGTTTTTTTTAAGGGCTGCATGGCAAATATTAATACAAATTTTGGCCAGTATAAGAAGCAGATGTGAAAAACAACAGCATACAAATTTTTAAGGTTCAGGGAAATAAAATATTACAAAATTATGGAGAGGGAAGGGGACAGGGTTTTGTTGGTTTGCTTGTCTTGGTAATCAGTAAAATCGGATGATGGAGAATTTATACTTGAACTCTTTTGTGTTAAACTTTCAAAGAAAGTACCCACTGACTTTTTACCTACATTCTGCTGTTTCACAGAAATCCCATCACAATGCAATTCTTCTATAGAGGGCTACATTCTACCCACTGTTATAGCTATAATTCTCCCAGTTTTCTCTCCTCCAAAAACTCCTAGAAGTAATCATAATTTTCAGCAACACATAGTTGCTTTCTATAGTTGTAACTACGGGTCATACTAATTACATGCTGCATCAATGACAAAAGTCCACTGACTGGAATACAAGGTACTGAATTCACTGGACAAAAATTCACATTTGTGTTGGTAAAGAAATAATTACATCCAGTGTCTGTAGCTAAATCAATACTATTCCTTGCTACTATATCACATAGACGTGTCTACAAGTAATTCCTGTGTCTTAAAATGTAAAGTTTATGGTGACTCAAGCAAATGGAGGATAAGTTTTCACAACTGCTATATGTCAGCAATGCAAGACCTATTTTTGCCAGTTTTTTGATCAATATCTTCCCACTAATGTGTCCTTCTGAAATTGTAGATATTCATATTTGTAAAGCTGTATAGAAGATTCCTTTCCTTTTTAGCCCAGGCTGTTTCAGTGTTTTATTTTCATCTGACCCAAATATCCCAAAACCTAAAAGTAGCTGTTTTTATCAATGCACAGTCATTAAGAAGCATCACACCAAAATAAACGGCACACTTTCTGTTGCATCCTACCTTAAAACTCAAGAGCCAAAGCAACTTTTAGACCATCACAATTTAGTGGACAACTCTTGTTCTCTTGCATTCTGTACTCCTTAGTTCTTTCGGTATGACCAGGAAGACGTTCCCACAGGAAGTTATCCTAGAGCAAGTCAGTTGTCATCTAAGGACTTATATCTGGAACGTGGCCTTTTTGTGCATGGACAGCTCAAGGAGGAGATCAGCACACTGTAGTGGAGCCCTGTCATCCAAGAAGCTCTTCTGTCTGCAATGAGATCAAAGGTATCTTGACTTGGGCATTTAGAAATCTAGAGACTGATTAAAATTCTGGAATATTCTGACAACAGCTGCTTTAAGCAGAAGTTACCAGATGGTAATATTTGTGTGGGTACCACGTCATCTGGCAAGGAACAAGCTAACGATGCACAAATGCTTTGATGCACAGCCTTCAAGCAGTAAACTTAAAGTGATATGAGGCCATACAAGGACTCGTCTACACTGCTCTGCAATTCTGCGTGATACAAATAACTTTTACAAATATAAGTGCATGGGTAAGGAGACACGAAGTTATTTGGCACATAATGGTTGCTGGTATTAAAATGAGTGTCATTCCTCAAAATGACTAATATTTATGAACTTCTTTGTAAATTTTCAGGAAGCTATAGATCATATTTTAGATATATTGCAGTTGGGATGGTGGGTGTTTGGAACATAAAAATCCAGCAGTCACATGGAGATTAAAGCCCAGGCCTCTTTCAGTCATATTTTGGAAATGGAACACAACGACAGCCTAAAACCCCAAAACCAACCAAGCCTGTCAAGTTTAAGGAAAACCACTGGAAAGCTCAGGAAATACTATTTATATGTGAATATCTTCAACACAGAGAAGACTAGAGCTGTTACCAGCAAAGAACAACTTTGTATTTCAAGGCAGCTGCTGTCAGAGCTATCTGCTCTATGTATAAGAGGCCCTGATTCAACTCCTTTGATATGAATTACATGATTGATAACAGAAAAATGACTGAAAGTGTAAGTGGATTTCTTGCACTGGTCTTGCAAGGATGTGTGAAGACTCTGAAGGCTCAAAGCATCAATTTCCCGGGGTTTTTACTTATTGAAGAAATCCATGGAACATTGTTCATGCAGAAGTAAAAATATCAGTATGTATTTAACCATGTGCTATTTCAAGAAATACATGGTTGTGGTCTGCATTTCAATTCTTACTCCAGAGTTCACACATCCTATCTGTAACCAACCTGGATACGGAAAATGCAAAACTAAAAATAGGCCTTCACACGCACCTTGAATTCACTCTTTCATTCAATCCTTGAGCACTCGCACTACAAAAATGAGAACTTTTTAAAAATATATACTTTTACAGATCAGGGCTCAGTTGGAATCTCTCTGAAAATCACGTTGAACAGGTAGCCTGCTGATTTAAATTGCAGTGTTGAAACCTTTATAAAAGAACACAAAATAATACTGAGTGATTAGTTCAACATTCTTGTGTGCTTGAAAGCTCTGAATTTGGGAATTTCATTTGTTTTACTGAAAAAATGTAGCTGGCTTGCTTTGAATTAAATAATTTATTTCTCAGAAAATGCATTTTTTGTTAAAGATGAGAAGTCTTCTGACAGATAACCAAAGCTTGACCAAGGTCAGATAAATTATGCTCATGAATATATGCCTCTATAAAGCACAAATATATTACACATTACTATTTTTACTTGTCTTAGGAAAGAGTCCCTTAAATATGCATATGCTGCACAATCAACTGTTTAAAAGAAACTAGAGCAAAATTCACTATAGATGATCTGTTACTGGTCTGTGACTCTGGTGGTTATCCTCTGATCCTCTATCTTGCTATTTAGGACTTCTGAGAAAGTAATTAGAGTGATAATTGTTGTCCTTAGAAATTTAAGACAGAATAATCACATCAAATCATATAAAATTATTTGTGTATTTTTTTATTTGTTCTGTTGGACAATTTCTCCAGGACAACTATTATATTCAATATCCTCAGTATATTAGCATCCTGCAGTAATGTATTTAGGTTGGGCATGTTTATTATATTTATTAACCGAAGGACAAAAATAACAGAATGAGATGTAATAGAGCACATACATCTTCTGTGCAGTTAGCAAGCAATGTATTTAATCGTTTCTCATTCACGTTTGTTGATTTAACTGGAAGTCAACAACAGATTCTAAATTCAATACAATTTACTTAGCACAGACCAAATTCTGTTCCAGAGGTTTGAGCAACCCTGAACTTTTAAGTACTACAGTAGCCCTATAAGTTTCTGCAGCAACGGTGAGGAATTCCCACTAAAATGTATCTGGATATTTGCTTTGGGAAGAGAGACACATCCTGCACAGCCCTGTGTCCATCAGCAAGGGCATGGTCATGTAACGTCCTGCCTACCTGTTGTGTGGGACTCTGACACATGGAGAAATTTGGACCATGTTCTCCCTTCATTCTCCCAACACCTGAGGTGTGAGAGAAGGTCTTGTGCAAGAGTGTAAGGCCAGAATCCAACCAGGCTGTTTGGAATGAGCTGGGGAGCAGGCAAGAGTAAGCAAGAGCTACAAATCACCCCAAATGCCAATGGCACAAGGCCAGGGGCTCAGCACCAGCTGAGGCTACAAGCACCTGAGGTCACCACTGCTGTCCCCTACTCCTGAAGTGAAGCTGTCAGGTCAAGGATGTGGAAGAGTGCCATACAGCATTGCCTACTCCCACATGCAGAGGGGAACTGGTGCAACTCCCAAAAACATCCATATCCACCCAGACTAATGAGAACGTCAGCTCAGCACCTGAGCACCTGTCTTTGAGAATTGACACGAGTATGTGCACAGAACAGAGTACAAGAACAGCATAAACAAAAATCATCTCTCTTGGCAGACCCTCACAGATTTATCACACCATTTATCTCGCAGATTTATCTGTCATCATTTTACCATGACTTACTTCATCAACACTTTTACTTTCCCCAGAGCTGGGTCTAAACCACAAATTCCACATGCAGCTCTAAATTCTCCTGAATTTTCAGATTAAGAGATATGCCAGAAATTTAAAGTTTATTTTCCCATAGCTGGGAAATTATTCTTACCAAACAATAGTTCTCTCCAGTCCAAATACAGTAAGTGGGCACACGCTTGATTCTTCTGCCTGCAATTGTACAATTACGCTTTTCCTATTCTATTTATTTGTCATGATTTCACTTTGATCACATCTATATATTGGAGTATTCAGTTGATGGAACCACCAGCTTTCTTTTTGAATAGTGGATAACGAGCGATGAAAGTAGAGAAAATGTGAATCTGACAAAATGCTGGAATTCGGATACATGATAAAATATCTAAAATGCTGAAGGATCTTATGGCTTAAGTAGCTGTTTTGTCTCCTGAATCATCACAGGACTAAAAGTGCTACATGGAGCTGGAGTTGGAGGCAGCACAAAGAGTCATTTAGAACAGGCATCACAGTCTTCAAATAAAATGTGGACGAAAATGGTAGAAACTCTGGAGGTCATCCTACTGTCACGAAAACAAATTGCAAAATTGTTGCAAGACAGAGGGAGCAGGAGCCAGCTATCTGATAGGTTATTAAATACTGAGGCCTATTTAAAAGTATGTAATTTCTTCAACACTCGATCTTCAAAGCAATTTGTCATACACAATCTGTTTAACCTTCATAATGTAAGAATTGTTTCTATATTTCGAAAATACATTAACTACAGGGGAATTAGCGATCCTCTAGCAAAAGTGGGGTAACTGTGCCTTAGAAGCTGCCTCATTCTTTCTGGCTCTGAATAAATGTCAGTATCAGGATTTAAAAACAGAATTTCTTGGCTTTTCTTCTCAGGACAATATCCAAAACACTGTGTCACTTTCTATGCTGCATGAAAACAGACTTAAAATAACACCGGCATCTTCCACCTTGTACTATGTATATCCCTTAATTTTAAAAATATTTCATGTAACCCTATCCAAGCTCAACAAAAAGAACCCATGATCTGAATCCGAAAGTACCAAGTATAGAACTCCCCAAGGTCACACCCTCGCTAGCTTTTTTACACCCGGACTACACTGCCTGCAAAAATAGTTACCCTATAGTCTAACTTATGGAGAAATTCCTGCTTTTGCAGATCTATTGTTGTTAGGATACAACAATATCAAAGTCATATAAGGCTTGCCAACTGTTTGATCATCGCTTTACACTCCGTAGGCAGAAAACAAGTACAATTAATGCAGCTCAATCCCTTAAGTCAAAACTGCAGCAATCCAAGAATTTTGTATTTTTCTAATAGCAAATCCATCTTTAACCCACAGCACTGCAACATGAATTGAATATAGAGTAGACATAATGCCCTAGTAAATATTCTAGATTAACATTTCAATTATTTTTACTACCTTAGTAACACAGAAAAAATTAATAAAATAACTGCAGGATTAAGTAGTTACTGTCTAATGTTTCAAGTCTTATTATGATTTGTTCAAACCCATTACAGGTACTTACACATGCCAGTTCTCAGAGAAGGCAATTGAAACCTATCTTTGCTCAAAAATAACATATTGTCACAGGAAGCACTCCTAGTGATGCACAGGTCCTAAAAAAAACAGCAACTGGATAGAACAAAGGCAGTTTGGTCCTAAAAGACATTTAACAAATGAGATTTTCATGTCAATCTGGGCCTGCTATTTTTAAACAGCACCTCCTAACCCTCTGCAAGAATGGGCAAATGGTGTTGGACGCTTGCTAGTTTTTTTTGACACATGTGTCTTCAGGAGAACATAACCATGTTAATCATATTTCTTCTAGCATACTAATATAAAAACATGATCCTCATTGAGTCCATAAAGATGTTCACAGGGTTTTTTATTTTACTTATCTCTGCTACCAAGTACAAACTCAACTTCAGCATGAAGCTGCTATGACGAATTTAGACAATGATAAATCTCCTTTAAATTACTTGTTTTATGCTCTCTTTACACTGCTAAGTTGTATTAAAACATGTCTTTCAAGTTGGTGTATTCCATATATTGTTTAAAGCCTCTGATTCCAATAATTTTGTCCACTTCAAGATCCTTTTATAGCTTCCTGTGTAGGTAAGCAGGATTTAGCACAAAGGAGAGTCCAACTCCAAATATAGATGGTTGTGTTTAGCACAGTGTTTGTTACCACATTAATTTCCTGCATTCCTGTTCCAACATTAATATAATTTCCCAGTGCAGATAAACCTCAGTTGTAGACAGTTTACAGAGATCAGCCTCAGGCCACGAGTACTCTGGAAGAGAAAAGTTATTCTTTCCTTGGAGACTCGTGCCATTTCTGGAATGAAGGCTGATTTGTCAGCATACAAATGAGGATGTTAAGTATGCTTCCTGGAGCAGGCACACCTGAAATTTTCCCAGGGATAGCAAAGATTATACTTTCCCTGGTACCACTACTGGAATTATATATTTTCAGAAGCAAGGGAATGAGGAGTGATCACACTTTGAGAAATGATCAATTTTTTCCCCCTCCTACTATCACGAAACATTTCAAGACCCTTTCTCTTGCTCTTGTCAGGTTGATCGCTCTCTTTATCCCCCTATTTAAACTTGTGAGTGAGGAAAGAATGTTTTGTCACTGTCATGGAGGAGTGGTTGCACAGGGAGTAGGGAAGGGAACACAAATGAAGGAAAAAGGGTATGTATATAGGTTTGGGTTTGGTTCTCTATCTACACAATATTCCATAAAGATTAATGGCACTGCAGCATTTCATAGCACGTATTGCCTTGTGTACAGTTAAATCATTTTTTTCATTTGGAAACTTAACATTCAGCAAGAATGCTGGCTGGCAGAACACAGCAGCTCCTTCATCCAAGGAAGAATTCACATCTCCAAGAAGGACATATTCCCTCTGCTGTCAGTGAGCCATTTTCTACTTTGTGCCAAAGTGTCTGCAGAAGTCTGTCAGTCAAGACAAAACACATAGACTCAAAAACTTGGCCATGCAATTCCTCACAGTCTGCTACAGACCCAAGAGCAAGCCAGACAGCATCTGTGAAGGATACAAGAGGAAAGGTGACCTCCAGTTCACCAGCGGGTGTGAACAGATAAGAGAGATGTATTGATTCTGCTATTCTGGATCCATCTCACCCCCACACCCACGTTCACACACATCCATACGAAGCATTGCTGAAACCCCCAACACAACGTGGTGCTTTGCATCCTTTGCACATTCATTCAGGACACTCCAAGGATGATGACTACCCATCCTGCTTGTACAGTGTCCTAGGTGGGACTGTCCCTCTCTCACACTGCCATTGCTACAGTTCCAGCCTGTCCTCAGCCCTCCTGCTTTTCTCAGCCCCTGTGCAGATATCACTATATCATTGCAATCGCCCCAAGGCAGCCGTTCTTACCTTCACATCTTGCACCAGGGTCCTCACCAGCAGCAGCTGACATAGATCCTGTGACTCATGGTCACAAGCCTATGTATATCCTATGTAGTGCTGGTTTGGTTGGGAAGAAGCTTTGGTTGGAAACAGAAGAGCGAAGAGACAAAGATGGATGTACCATTCATCTCTCAGATATGACTGGAGGTACATGTTGCTGCAACAGATTTACAAGTAGACCAACACTTTTTTTCAATTTGTTTTCAGTGCTCAGAATTATTTTTGGCCAAGAATGCTATTCTTTGAGTGTCTGAGCTCCTCTGGAGGCTTCTTCTTCCTGTGAACCGTGGACTGGTTCACTGAGCAGCCTCCAAGTCCTGTGTGGTAAGCTATCAGTTCCAAGAAGAATGAGTCAAGTGTTTGCCCACATGAAATTCATTCCCTGTTATTTTAGGAAGAAGCAGAGAGGCTCATAACTCATTCTCATCATTGCTGGGAAGCAGTCACCAGGTCTCTTGCACAATGCATTGAACTGTGCTTTCATAGTGATTTAGGCAATATAATGTTACAGCCAAGGTAACACATGACATGGCAATGCCATGGAATGTGCCCTTGTAACAAAAATTAAATATTTCAGCAGATATCCCTGCACTTCAACAAGGATCATCCATCTACATCCAGACTGAGATTTGTTGAAAATATTATAAAACAGATTAATCTAATTATTTTTAAGCTTGTTAATGAAATAATTGCATTACTAACAACAGTAATAATTTGAATTCTTACTAATACAATGAATTAAATCTCATACATGTCCATCAGCGTTTACATTGCTTGTTTTTCCTTTGAATGAGAAGGGCTTGGAATCACGGGATCATGAGTTTTATTTTGGAAAAATGAAGCTCAGGCTGCAAACCTATATTTGATCTTGCTTTTTTCTAAAATAGACTGAATCTGTGTTCATCCCTCCTTTCACTGTGCAGATGCATCTTCTGCAGTGAACACAGAAAACCAATACTCAGCAGAGTCTCAGGTGAAGATGTAAATCCTCCACTCCAAGTCTAACTTGACACATGGCCTAAAGATACTCTTCTTTATCAGACTGAAGATTTCTATCTTGAGTGTCACTCCAGACACAGAATTCCTGAAGTGCTCCATATGGCTGGGGGATGGGTTCATCACTGAAATGCCTAATTAGCTCCATGACTTCAGGACCTGTATAATACACCAGCCCTGCCTACAAAGTCTATATCACGAGCCGAAGGTACTGATGGTGTACTCTCAAACAGGCTTAGAGAACAGACTTCTTGCACCAGCTCCCAAATCCTGCCTTCTCTCATGGTGCTGCATTCAGCTGTGTATTTTCCTATGAAGGCTCAAGGGGCACAGTGTCTGCTCTACAGATGCGTGATGAACCAATAAAAAGCACTGAATAAAACACCATGCAAAACCGGAGAGGCAAGTGGTCACTGTAGCTGAGATTGAGGTTAAATTTACTTCTAAGTCTTCCCTGTCAACAAGTTATTTAAGGCATGCCTCTATATTTTTATCCTTCCTGCTGGTTTGAGTTTCTGGATCATTACTGCAGATTAATGATAAATATATTAGAAAGACAGACTTCCTCCCAGCGGTTGGAAACACGTATTTTAGAAACTTGTTCCTCTACCAGTTTATTTCAGTGAGAATTAAGTTTTCCAAGAAACAAATCAGGCTATTTATATATTAGATGAGAAACAGTGAGGATAGATTTTACTTTTTAAATTTCAGCAAAAACAAGAGTAACTTGTAACTGTGCCATTAAGACGTAGTCTGGAGAAAAATGAGCAGATGTAAGTACATTTCTAAGTACCCATCAGTTTAGCTTGGTGATGAGTGAGAATGCAGATTTTTACATTCCATATAAAAAAGAAGATGCTGGGAAAATCTCAGCAGAATCTTAATTCGGCAGTATTTATGGTGTGCTTGGAGTTGCAAAATGCACAATCTCCAGTGATGTTCACAGGGTAGTGACAGTCGGTAATTTCTCTAAAGAAGTAAAACCTGTGCTTTAGGGAGCCCCTTAAGAGAATGGTCTCCTCCCTGAGTGATAATTGTATACGGTAACCACAATCAATAAATAGTTTTTAATTCTCATAATTTGAATCTCACATTGACTCAAACGTGACCCTTTGCTAATGTGACCTCTTTGCAATGTGAGAGGTATGTTGGTTAAACTCATGTGACTGCAGCTTCCTGGAAAGAAAATTTAGAATAATAAAGCCACAGACAACTGCAGAGAAAACTCCAAACACATCAGGGTACACCCAGCTTTCAACAGTATCCACCGAAAGAAACACAGAGAGAAAGAAAGCAGAGAACCAAAGGATAATATTAATTCTTATGAAAACCCCACAGATGGATTAAGATTGATAGAGGTTGGGATTATACAGTTATGTCTGATAGTTATGGTTTTGAAAATTAGGTTCTAAAGCCTCTAAGTAGTTTTTGCAGCACCACTACATTTGAAGTCTTAGACTTGATGGTATTTTTTACTCCAGAATTGTTCTCCCTGTTTGGATTAGCCCTATATACCAAGATGGTGACTAACAGATGTAGTAAAACAGATAGAAAAGCTCTTCAGGCCTCTTTTGGGGATTCAGCAAGAGGGAGATTGACATAGATTGGATTACAACTTAAAATGAAATGACATCACACTTTTGCCTTCCTTACCAATCCTTTTGTATGTACCATGTACAACTAGGGGAAAATTCTGTGGTGTTGATCTGCTTGTGCTTTTAAGATAGAGGATGGGGGGAGAGGGAAGCACTTAGGAGAGAAGGAGGGAGGAAAGAAGGGAGGGAGAAAGGGCAAGCTGGTTAATGTTTTTCTTTCAGCTTGTTTTTTATGAGTCACACCACTAAGTATTTGCATTAGCAGGTCTCCTGCTGCTGCTAGATCATTCAACTGTTTGTTTAGTTGCTGTGCCTCTTGAAAAGTCCAGCAACGCTGAATTTTTATACATCTTCCCTGTATTTTATTAATGAATTAAATCTTTAAGAAACAAAATGTTCTCATCACTGTTCTTCTACCTGTAGGAGTAGCAATCCCTCCAGTCTCAGTGCTATTACTCACTCAAATAAAAGGTTACAGAACCAGACCAATATTTATTATTACTTCTTTTTGTGTTGTCTCCTGACCAAATTGTATCAGAAAAAGTGAAAATAACAACATAACTGGAATGTCACAACAATCAAGTTTAAAGTTCAAAGCATCTTATTCCCACTTGTGAATTGAAATAAAAAAGTTGCTTAATCTTGAACGTTTGCAAACCCACACTGAGTATAACTTTGACCAAATCACTCTGAAAGAGTTGCATTTCTTTCTTTAGGTATGAGACAAACATTGCCCAGAAACATATCAAATCAGAAGTTATATACGGTAAGATTGAGATTGCCTTATTCTTGCAAAATTGGGTTTTCAAAAAAATCTTGTTACTGAGTTTAACAAAAGTAAGGCTGTAAGCAAAACTCTATCACAGTCAGCATGAAGAGAAGCTGCTAAGTCTAATTAAAGAAAAGGAAGAAAGAACAGTAGACAGATTATTTTGTCTTTATGAGGATAACCAGCAATTTGCTGTTTGATGATCTTTCTTTCTTGCATATTCCTCAGCATTCTGAATTTCTTTAACAGTTTGCTTTCAACAAATCTTTTTGTTCATTTTTAAGAATGCCAGCATAAGATATGCTGATTAAATACAAGCCACAAACCTCCCCTAGATGAAAAGGCAATAAAAGCATACAAACTTACCTGTTCACAGAGAAGGATAGTTCAGACTAGAGATCCACTCTATGAGAGAGACGGGGTCCCAAGAGCAGTGTTTGTAAAGGAAGCTCTTCAAAATAACTCTATATCTTCTACATAAGATGTTTGTTTTTGTTTTCCTCCTCTTTAATCAAAACAATGACTGATGGGAGAAAAGTAGGTGTTTAAAGGATGCAAAAGCCTTGTCTTAGTTGGAAAAGAAACAGCACATTAAGAGAAACTTTTCTTGATTGCAGGCGTGTGATCTACGCAACTTTCTCTTGGTTCAACCCCAAACGGCGACTGTGGATAAATGGTATCTTCTTACTTATGACATCTGTTCCCTGTGTGAATTCGGACACGCATGTCCTGACTTCAATAACAAAAATGCTTTTTTTCTAGCTACTTGTTATTCTTGCTACACCAACATAACTGAGACAGTATGAGCTATAGCTCTCGTCTATCTTCAACAGAATTACGGGATAATTAAAGGACTATTCAGTTATTTCTATGCAAATTAACTGCCTAGGTGAAATTTAAAACATAGCTTGCTCTTTAGAACATTTGTCACTTGTAGTGATCTGCTAGAAGACAAGAAGTTAGAAGACAAAAATGTTTAGTTACCTGATATAATTAATCTGAAGACTTTTAGGTAGAGAGTCTGTCTTCCACTTGCCACATGGGCATATTTTTTGAAGTGACTGAAAATATTGAACAATTCTTTGAAGCTGGAAGTTAACCTCCTTTCTGTGCAATTACTGCTTCATTCGAGATCCATTCTTGCCCTATATGACACTTGGGCTGAAGATGGCCTTCAGATAGAGGACCTCTAGGATTACTGTGGAACAGCAGGTCACTCTCTACGTGAAAAATGGCAAGGCACTGCAACAATTTGTGTACAACTTATACTGTTTTCTTATAAGTTTCTAACAACTTATACTGTTTTTTATAAGTACAACTTATACTGTTATACTGTCATTTCAACCAAATGAAAACTTACTGTTTTCATTTCTTATAATGTTTTCTGGAGTATGGTATTGGTGTTTCAACCTCTTCAGGTATACACAAGGAGCACCGATGCTCAGTATGTTCTACTCAGAGTGCCCTTCCTCACCTCTTACTCTACAGTGGGTGTTCCCAGAGCTGTTCCTCTGCAGTGGCTTGGGCACAATAAAGGGTGTACTTTAACTGCCTGTTAATTAAAATACTCCTTCAAGTGAAGTGCTAAAACACTATCTGGGCTCTGAAAATGCTAGATTTTATCCCTGTTAAAAATCCCGTGAAGAATTTGCTTCAAATTTACATGAGCCTATGCTTTCCTTTGGTATAAAGTTTTTGCCTGATCCTATGACCTGTATTCTTCCACTGAGGTTTCTTCAGTTCTCTGCACTGCCACTTCTCAACAGCTTCTTTGGGAGCTGCAGGATCTGACAGGGAGTGGACACAGAGTTCTGGATAAACACATTTTTTAAAAACTGCAGGAAATATCAGGGTAGTGCTCACATGAGGCCTAATTTATCCTCTGGTCACCTACTGCAGGTAATGGAGGCCAGTGACAGAGTGTGCATGCCCTGGGCTATATGCTGGTTCCTTACACACACGTGGCTCCCTTTAAGTTTAATGTGAATTTAACATACCAAGGAAAGAGAGGACATACCCTTCAGGGTGAGTGCACGCTCTCAAAAAAGCTAATGAACTCCCACAATAATGCCTGTTTCTAAGATAGCTCCAAAGACCGAATATTGATAACTAAGCGCTTTTATGACTGATACTTACGCTTCAAGTGTTCATCTCAATCAATAGCTCTTTACATCATTAACATCGCTCTGAACATTAAATGTGCGGGGAGCATTCCTGCTTTCAGACCTTGTTATTTTTTTGTGATGCCTTTGAAGAGATGCCTGGTTCAGACAGGCACTAAGGCACAGCCCTCACAGGGCCTGCTGACCGTCATTATTGCGCTTCTGGTCACTTCAGCCTTGCTCACACCTCCGACTTCTGGCACAGGTGCCCCTCTGGGCCTGCCCAGGCCGGCCCGAGCGGCTGAACCCCGCGTTGGAGCCCCGAATGTTTAATGTGCGAAGAGGACACCTTCCATGGGTGTCTCTCGGCCGCCCGTGTGCGAGCGCTGCGGGGCCGCACCGCTCGCAGCCGCTCACGCTTCGCCAGCCTCTGCTGCCNGCTGCCGAGCCAGACCCGCGCTCGCCTCTAAAAATAGCGCGGCTGAGCTATAAATAGCAGCGCCTGGAGCGGCTCGGAGTGCCCCCGCCAACGCGGCCGCTGCTGCTGCTGCTGCTGCGGGGGGAGAGCGCCCGAGGGAAGGGCCCCGAGGGGAAGGCGAGGGGAGGGAGGATGGGTGGATGGATGGGTGGATNGCGCCCTCCCTCCCTCTCTCCCTCCCTCCTTCCCTCCTTGCTTCCTCCCCTGCCTTCCTCGGCCTGCCAGGTACCGCGGCTCCCCGGGCAGCGGGCGGGCAGCGGGCGGCGCGGAGCCAGGAGCAGAGCCCTTCTAGGTGTGCCCAGTGACACCAGGGGCAATGGGCACGCCCGGTGACACAGAGAGCACTCTCTAAACACCGGGAATCTCTGCCCCCTGTGAGGGTGACAGAGCACAGGCGCAGGTTGCCTGGTGAGCTGTCCCTCCTAGGAGACATTCAAAAGCCGCCTGGACACGGCTCTGGGCCGCCAGCTCTGAGTGGCCCTGCTGGAGCTGGGGGCTGGACCAAAGAACCTCCAGAGGTCCCTTCCCATTTCCACTGCCCTGTGAGCCTGTGAAATCCTTTAGAGCTTCGGAAATAGCAGAACTGAGGATCCTCCTTCACGTAAGGCCTCCAGGACCGTACTAAAATTTAATAAGAGCTTTCTAGTCTGGTGTGTTGCTGGTGCTTATGGCTTTGAGGTGGAGAAGGTCTCTTAGGGCAAACTTTGATTGCAGCTAGCAGGCCTCCAGTGGAGAGCTGCCGGTGCCTTAAGAGGGCGAGCAGCAGGGAATTGCATTTAATACCTCCTCCTTTCAGTTCTGACGTTCTTTCGGCAAGGAACAGCAGGGCTCCCCTACCATGCTGTATGATCTCGCTCTGTTAACTAATTTCGCCTTGTAACAGGAATGCTCTTGCTTCACAGGGAAAATAATAATTAAAAAAAAAATAAAAATCCCGTGTCAGTAAAGCCTGTTAACTTAATGGTGCTGTAGTTTTAAACAATGTTGTTCTCTCCTACTGAATGCTCTGCTTGCTTTCTGGTCTAACCTGTGCCTTGCACCATTTGAGAAGATAAGAAAGAGCAAATAAAAATCAGGAAACTATCCCACACCACTGTAGGTCGTTTACTGAGAAGAAGAGCTGAGTCTCCATGATGAAGTCAGGCAGTGTTTTGCTGTAGTAGCCTAGTCAGTACCACCTTGCAAATGTTCATGCATCTGAAGACACTCAGACCTCCTTCAGAGGGATTCATTGTAATCAGGTACATTTTTTTTCAATTAACTGCTAGCAGAAAGTGGCTTTTTTTCAGAAAATAAGTTTAGTTGCAATGGCCCAGTACCACTGCACATTTTGAAGAGTTCATTTTGTTAAGTCTTTAGCAGTCAACAAAGCCGCTTTCAGCCCAGCCCTCCTGTTATATGAAGAAACTACTTGAGTACATAGTTTTGGAATACATGATAGAGGTGTGGCCTCTCTGTTGCTCTCACAAACATGCACATACTTGCCCATATTTCTTCATACCTTCTGCTTGAAAACACCTGTGAGCTTCTAGAGGATCAAATTGTGACTTTACTGAGGCCAATGTCAACAGCATTGTGGATTTTAGTGGGGGCTGGAGCAGGAACGAAATTTACAATGGTGATTGAAAATCACAAGTAAAATGTACTTGCCCATTACAATAATTATATATTTTTTAAGTGTTTTATTGGGCCAATTCTAAAGGATATAAACGGGAAACAGATTTTAGGGGGTGTTTTTTCTCTCTACTATTTTTTAAATGAATTACAAAGAAATAAAAATATGCAAAAATGTGTCCTGATGACTTATGGACAAGCACAGTATGAAAATATTAAGAAATTGCAACAATATAAAGAAGTTCCCATCTAAATAAATGAAATGGTTATGAAGTTATAGAAACATGGTAATTCGTACACGAAGACCTGTAGTTGCCCAGAAGTGCAGAGTCCAAAGATCTGTTTTAAGACACACCAAGGAATATACAGGTACAGGTAGGTACCACTTCAAGATCTGGCTGGTGCTGGCAGCCTAATCCATTAAGATAATGAGAAAGTCGTAGCTCTTTTAGTTATTTACAACTGTTTGGCCCCATTCTGCATGGGAAGAGAATTCCTACTGAAAGCTTTTATGTTTGTCACTCAGGAAAGAAACATTAAAATATTATTCTTTTCATCCTGCAATAGCTGATTAAGACAAAATCTCACAAACATATGATAATAACTTTACCACTTATAATTCTCCCAAAATTTTGCTGGTCTCAGCCTTGGCTGAGTTTATCATTAATATCTGATAACATATTTTTCCCTGTCCTCCAATACCACATTAATTTTGTGACAGTGCAACTTTAGAGAATTTGGCTGTAAATCAAGGGTTTAATTTTATCTCAGCACATTTAGACATCAGTGGCTGTCTTTATTTCTTTAATTTAAAACTTTGAAGTTGTTAATTTGGACTCATTAGCTGAAGTGTCACAGTATACAATTCACAGGAGTATTTGGAAAATTTTAAAATGCTGAGTTAATACTACTTGCCACTTTGGAGGAATTGAAATGCTTTCAAGGAAGCTGCTGAAGTGTTTTCTAGCACTAAAATGTATTGATAAACACTGAGATCTTGTTTCTCATCCTTTTAATTGTGTTTAAAGATGACACAAACTGATGTATCCACTACTCTGTAGCAAATTCTAATAGATTTACTTCGAAGAATAATTAATCTCTTCCTTTATTCAGACGGTAACTTCTGGATGTTAGAAGATGTAGTATGAGGACAAGAACAGATTGGGTTATATACTCACTTGCTGAAGGGGTTTTTTCAGGTGCTTCAAAGGCAGTATCCTGGTGGTAGGATGCTGAAGTAGATGGACTGCAGTTCTGATACAAAGGAACATTCATTTCATTGACATATGTCACAGCAAACTCAGCTTCTTGAACAGACAGTGGTCGTAGCCTCAGTGACATGTACTGGCTCTGTAGTTATCCCCTGAATCGTGCTTCGTGCAGCCTCATATGGGGTTTGTTCCTTGGCATTTAGGAACAGAAGCATCGCTGTTCCTGCTATCCTTGTGCTAGAGGCTTTATGACTAGATGGAGCAGAGCTGTTGCATTGGCTTTTGGCCACCAAGAGCTTTTTGCCTGCTCTGAAGAAATTTCCAGTTTGCTGGTATCCAGTGCTTCACCCTCCCATGTCACTGCTGTGGCCACACTCGTGGCTGATGGTGACTTTGCTTTGTGACACCTGACACTGTTTATGCCTCACCAGTGCTGAAGGTGATGGACTGAGCTTCCTGGCCACCCTGCCAAGTGCACAGCATGCCCCTGACATGACATAAAGAAAAGAAGAAGTTCCCAGTTTTTTCTTTCTCCTCTTCAGCCATCAGTCTGTTATTTCTATCTGGTGCAGCTGCTGCAGGAAGAGGCCATATTACCTCTGTGAACTGCGGAAACTTGTAGCTTACTGCTGTGAGCCAGCAGGTTTCAAATGGGAACTGCAGTTCCTTGTGAAGCTCTTATGTTCAAGATGGTCACCTTTGACCTACCACATGGCATATCACTGATGGTTTACAGTTCTGGAGGTTGAAAAATGGAAAATAGAAATAATACTATAATAATAAATAGAATGGTGATTTAAGGGGATGAAATTATTTTCTTGTTGAAATCTTAACAAAATAAATGATAGACTTATTCACGTAGTTTATTCATGCAATAGTGTAGTTTCAGCAATTGTTCTGAACACTGGTTTTATCTTCCAGTGCATTATACCTGACAAAAAGAGGGAAAATTCAGCAATTCCTCACTGTGTAGAACAGAAGTTGGTTTCTAAATTTCTTGCTTTGTCAGGCAATAACATTCCAATGTCATGTCATGTAGAAAAAGTCAAAGCGTGTGCATGAGCGGAGGAAATCCAGTCAAGTAATGGAAAAAATATCTAAAACTCGAGGGAGAAGAGACAGAAATTACCAGCTGCTCTGGTTAAATATTCTTTTCTGTGCTCTCTTTCAACCTTTTGATTTAATTTCTTTTTTTAAGGTGCATTCTTAATTCTAAATTAATGTAGTTTACACGTCTTGCCATTCCTTGGTATCTAAACACTAGAATAAAATTAACAGAATAAGTTGTGTGAAGGCCTGTTAATGAGGAGCGAATTTGCCCTGTTCTTGCTTTTTTCCTACTAGGCATTATTTCCAGTTTCAGCCTTTATAGGCAAGAGGAGATCAAATAGTAAATAAAACATACAAGACTGGTAGAGTTGGGGTTTCTTCTGTTTGTAGGTCAGTGTCCCTGATGCAGCCTGTGGCTTTATCTTGCTCAAAACAATGGAGATGAGTTATCAGCCAAGCTATACTGACAGAAGAAACTGAGTCTGAATAGTTTTTTTCTAAATTATAACTTACATTGTATATAATACCATTTATAGGAAGGCTGTAAAGTGGCAAAACACTTTACCAGTGCAGCCCTGCATCTGACCAGAATTTCATTAAGTCAAATATGTCTCCAGTACTGGCCACAAGTAGATGTCTGGGAAAGTCTAAGAACAGGACAAGAACCCAACACTTTCCCTTTTTCCTTTCTCAGCCCTTTGGGGAAAAATGGCCTTCAATCTTTGGCTGACCAGTGTGGTGGACACATAAACCTCAGGGTTTTCCAAGAGCACCCATCTCATATTTCAGTGCTGATTTGTACTTAAATTGTTTCTCGTGACTTGCTGGCTGTGCTGTGCTAGTGCTGAAATGTGGCAGATCAGGAGTCATTTTGTGAGGCACATGTCTTCACAGAGTGATTCTTCAGAGCTATTGCCCTGAGAAACTTTAAACCTCTGGTTTAACTAGACAAAACAGATTGGAAGGGGAAAAGGTACGCATCATGGTCTTTGATTCTCTAAGGCACTAATTATAAATATATTCCTAAAATGTGATGGATAGTACATTGCTGCACAGTCACGACAGAACCCTTCACAGCAATTTGAAGCTCAAGGAAATTTCCATTGCCACAGCACTCGACCTTCTTCACAGGGAATAGAGAGAAAACATTTGCTTGCTCTGGGGGAGAGCAGAGCGTGCTGGTGGAGTAAGCTGCACATCCTTGGCTGGATGCTGCCACCAGACTCCCAGGCAGTAGAGAAAGGGATGCTCCAAGGTGTAAACCATGTCCAAGGGGAGTGTTGGGCATTGATAGAAGGGAGAGACTGTATTACACCTGTCCTGCTAAAGTCAATGTTCTCTCTGCTAAGAAGAAAAGCAGATTTTTGGAAGAAACAGGGTGGGAGGGGGTAGATGTGATTTTAAGGCTTGAATTTTCAAAGGAGTCTAAAATAACTGAAGTAAAGTGCCAGCAGCAAGTTCATATCCATCAGCAGAGACAGCATAAATTTGTTTATATCTTGATTTTACCTGCCCAGGAAGGGGCCATATTTCTTGTTGATAAATGTGAAGTGCTTCACTTACAGTGTGCTTATTTTAGAAACCCAAAAAAGAGTTCCTGCCTTTATTCAAATAAGTACTTGACTGTGTTGCCAACTGAAATCCATGAGCTTCCACAGCATGGCTGTGTACTTGAGAGGTAGCTCAGTTACTTTCTTGGGCAATCATGTAATTTTTGCTTCATCAACTACAGTTTATATATTAATGAATAGGCTCCTTGCTGTCAAGTTCTTTCATTTGGATGCTGTGTAAATGATACAATTTGCAGATGAGCTCTGGCCCATGAGAAGCCCAATAGGAGTAATTCTTTATCCTGCAGGGCAAGAGTATAGGCTAATCAGTACTTGAGCAGCCCACAGATGTTTAATTGAGATAAAAGGACTGATACAGTTAAGGTGCTCTTTCTATTTATTTCAGAATCTTGAAAGTGTTACTAGGAAATTATGAATCTGTCCTGGATGAAAAGGAATAATTGATCTGTATGCAGAAATGACATGCAGGAGTGAAAATGTCTGAGCACTTATAAAAAGAAAGACATCTTCCTAAAATACATCACTAGTTAAGCCATGTTCTGTTTTGCTAATGACAAGAGATAGAAAATAAAGATCAGAGTCATAATTTTTCCACATGCTTTTATGGTTCTCTTATTTGTCTCCTGTTCTTATTTTTCTGCCTGTATAGACATCCAAATTGTAACACCTCCCTTATACATCAAAGGAATTTGATGAAGGACTGCCTTGATCTTTCTTGCTTTCATCTGTCTCTCATTGCTTCTCCATGTTTTCTCTGTACCTACAAGTAGATACCACCCAGTGACAGCAAAGGCATTTGAAAAGGAGTGCCTTGCTCTGTTGAGGGGCCTTGCAGCTGACAGGCACACTGCTAAAATTGGATCCCATGATCAGTGGGAGGACGGCTTGGGTTTGGGTTCATCCGTATCTTCACAAGGGCTTGCTAGGGTATCACTTATGTAACTGTAACAGTTGCTTAATTTGCCTCCAGCTCTTAACAGTTAATCATGTGGTTTAAGATATCAGATAAATAAATACCACAAAATACAAATATCAAAGTGTTCATCCCATACAAGTATGAGAAGCTTTAGTAGAGGCAGTTGAGTGACAGAACTGTTCCACAGGAAGTTCCAAAACTAAAGAAAAGAATGGTGCCTTATTAGAATATATACTAGAACCCCTCTACTTGTGCCTTTACATTCTTTTTTCTTTTTTAATTAATTGAGTCTGGAGGGTCTATCTTGTAGGTTCCCAGATTCCAGGGCTTTCGTATTTTTCAGGAATTTGTACCAGACTGAGTCCCGAGAATCTCGGGAGAGGGTCTCCCAAGGTTTCAATACTCAGAAACTGGGCATAAGCTGAGTTCTCAAAGGTCTTAGGTTTCTTGCTGCTCAGCAGGAAGGCCAAATGTAGTTTTGGGGTTCACAAGAGAGAGGATGGTCCTGCTACTTCCACAAAGCTGGTGGGCCTGGAAACAGCAACTGTTGGACTGGCTGCAGACCCAACAGAGGGGAGACCATATGGTGTGTCTGAGTCCTGGGAGCCTCTGCTCTCCTGCAGCTGGCAGGATTCCTTGTAGGCCTTAGTTACAAATTTTAAAGAAACCCTGTCTTTCTCTGCAAAATATTTCTGTTTTGACAAACCGACAAATAATCCCACAAAAACCCTATTTTTCTGGACATTTTTGGACCAGCTTTAAAGTACTGCACAAACAATAGTCAAGCTGGGTTTGTTTTAATGTTCTAGATTAATTTTGTAAATGCTGCTTCCATATCCAATGCCTGACAAGGGATCTAGGCTTCTGCAATTATTGAGACATGGACCCAGAGTGACTCCAGTCTGCTGAAATTAATGTGGATTTTGGAATGCTGAAAAATAATGTACATCTATTTGTCAGGTCTGAATGCTAAATGCATATCTTAGACACTGTAGTTTTGCATTCCTGTGGATAAAGGTCCACTCCTTTTTACCCTAACTTGCTCTATCAATAGAAAACCCCTATTTCAAGCATAAATGCCATTGCTTAATACATATGATCAAATCTGTTTCTGTTTCAGAACTCTTCTAAACTTTCCACATTCTCATCAGTAGGAATGGCCTCATATATGACCAAGTTTCCAGCCCACTATAGTATGTGGAGATTAATGCTAAAATACAACTATGTGAAAGAGGATATTTTATCGATAGAGAATAATAGCACAGGAGACTAGACTCATGTCGGAACCTTCTTAAAAACTGCACTTGTCACTAACTTTTGTACTGAGAGCCAAATTTTTCAACACACAGAGACCTCAAATCTGAGAGCTGATGCTGCTCAGCAGTTTACTGGAGAAAAGTACAAAGCTTCAGAATCAAATCCCTTGTTTTTGGAGAATGATCCTCTCACAGCAGCAAATGCTTAGCTGCATGTTTTAATATATTTCATTGTATATCATTTAAAATATTCAGAAAGAGTCAGTCTTATGTTTTCTGTGAATGCCAACAACAAGGTCATGTTGTATCTGTGTATTGTAATTATTGTAAATGTGAAAAAAGCATCTCCCTTTTCTCTAACTTCCATTCAGCACTTTTACTGTCACCTTTTTAGGTGTGCTGTGGTTTATATTCAATAGGTACAGTTCTTATAGGATACAAACCAATAGGTGAAGGAATTCAGCATCTATCTGTCTGCTATAAAAAAGACCTGATTTTTCTCACTCGTATTTTACAGCCTATGTCTCCTGTTAAAAGAACTGTGCATGGATGTAAAATAGCAAAATATGACACTGACCAATTGAATTGATTTATTATAATCCAGTGAAATTAAAGCAGTTCGGCACAAATGAAAGTTACTGCTGCAGCCTTTCTGTAGGGAGACAGATTCAGGTGTTACAGAAATGCAGAAAACACAAAGAAATTGAAGAAACTGTGTTGACAACAAAACACATCATTAAATAGAAATGAGCCCCTGCTATATCTGGGTCTTGTTGCCTCACCTAATGACTGCAAAAATCAGGCCTAAATTTACAGCTTGGTAGCTAAGTATTGAGTGTGTGGTATAGATTCCCTACTGTGTCTTACACAGATTTAACAGAGGTGGTCATAAATCACGATGGATAAAAAATTCCTCCATTCTGAAATTATCCCAAAACACAACAGCTGCTGTTGCTGCACCTGAGTTTAAGCAGAGGTGAGGCAGAAGCTTTTCTCTCCCTCAGTCTGCTATGGCTCAAATCAAAATCTTCACGAAAATTAACACCACCTTTTCAAATGCTGTAGACTACTTGTTTTTATTATAAGAAAAGGCAGAAATAATAACGTCTGAATAGGTGCTGAGTTATTTTAAAGATAGTGCTAAGGCACGGTTTTACAAAGGCTGTGTGTAAAGTCCACAGGACTTTAACTTGTAAGGAACATTTACAAATAACCGCTTTTAAGAGACTGAACCTTTCGCATTCAGAAACTCCACCAGAGAGTTCCCTTGTTTCACTATCAGACACTTTGCTCTGGAAAAGAGTGTTCATCATTCAAGGCTTGACCTTGCAGCTGAGTGGAGGATGTTGCCAGTGGCATCACCTTGCCTGTGCTCTGCCTCCATGCGTGGTGTTGGACCACCCCAATGAATCCTCAGATCCTGAACTATCATCTGACTAGTTTTGAAAATACTTCTTGACAAAATAATTTCCTTTTTGTATGGCTTTCTAGGGGGAAACACACCATTCCTAGGAGACTGTAAGGCTCCCTATGTCAAACATGGCTGCTGCTACAAAAACTATGCAGTTTCTTCTCATTAGAATGACAATTCTGCATATTTCAACAAAGTTAAAAGTAGATGTCCTGAGGTTTGTTCACAGGTCTGATCCTCAGAAAATCAAGTTGCATTTCTTTGCCATTAAATCTTTTCATCTCATTACAATGAACAAAGCCAGCTTTTTCAGCCTCCACAACAAAGACAATACTTTTTTCCCCCCTAACTGCTATTTATCTGGTTTGTAAACTTCAGTTATAAACTTCTTGGGTCTGTTAATGAGTGCCTGGCTGTTTATACAGAGCCTGGGACAGTGATCTGATTGAGACTTCAGGAAGTCACCGGAGTTCAAACAACAGCAGCAACATTCTGGCATGAGTCAACTGCTGAAAATGCTCCTATAAGGGACTGGTTGATTAAAGATCTGCCATTGTTGTGACTTTGTTCCATCACAACAACTGTTTAGTGCCTGCGTCATGTTACACACAGCATGCAATTATTAAATTAAATGTACTTTTGCCAGATAGCTACAATTTTTGATACATGCTTCTTCCATTTTATCTGTCCCCACTCAGAGCAGTTTCCCACTGTTTTTCTACTTCAAATAATCATAGAGTAATTGTTGAGCTAAAGTGATATGATTGGACACAAGAAGATAAAGAATTACTCTGTCCTAAAGTTGCATATGGTTAAGACCTCTTTTCAATGCAATATCCTTCTATCTTTCATGCCTTTCAAAGATGTTTGACATTAAAAAGAAAGCCAAAAGAAGCAAAGATTAGGCCAGAGATAATCTATATTTCAAAATAAAGACTCAAAATGATTATTAGTAATATATGAGATGTAGCTAGACTAATTTGTTTCTAAATCTTTAGCCAGTGTATATGAAGCTATGATTAAGTTCCACTATTTTCCAAAACATTACTAAAAATGCTTAAGGAATACAACTAAATAAATAGCATTTTAAAAATAACCAAATATTTTGATGTGTTACCTTGGATTTGAAAGCAGCAACTTCCTTTGCCCGTATCCTGTTGTGACTACAGAAGGATGTTTTCAAAAGACAGAAAAAAAAGCTGACCTTTTGATAATTTTATTAATTTAGAGACTCATGACAATTAGAAATATGAGCACTGAGGAAAAGCAATAAAGTTTACTCTGCTCCCATTTATTTCATAGCGTTTTTATTTTATGTCTAAGGTGGCAGAGAATCTGATTAAAAAAAAAAAAAAGTGCACTACTCGTAATCTGTAATCTGTCCAGCCTTTGTTTTCTCAGAACACTGCTTAATGGTCTCTGTTACCTGCATCCTTTTATCTTTAAGAAGGCCATTCCAGACAGGTGATTTTGTTAAAAACTAAGCTCCCAGTGTGAGGCCTGAATTTCAGAACCAGTTGAAAGTGCACGCTCTGAAAGAAACAGCCTCTTTTTCAGGTGTCATCAAATAAAGATCCAAAACCTGACTAAAGTCTTTGCCCTTCAATTTCGGTTAAAGGTATAAACATATGGTTTGTGAATTTGAAGCCATGCCTTTGAAACCAAAACTTATTCTGAAATACATGTATGAGAACAAAAGAAAAGGTTTCATTCTTTAAGGGACAGACATTCCTGGTTCCTCCTCCAAATTACAGTGTTGCCTTGAAACCAAACAAAAACTGTATTGATTTTTCCAGTTCTGATGGCACTTGGTACGTCCTTTGACATTCAGGATCATCTCTCAGGAGATATTTCTTTTACAACTGTCAAATCAAATCAGGCAAATCCAAGCTCACAATTAAGCAACTTCTGCTCCCAGACAACCCTATGGAATATAAAGCCACTGAGCACTGTATGCCAGTTGACTTATCTGCTTAAGAAGCATGGAATTTTATGTGTAGGTTTAAAGTGATAAGATTTATCTGGTGGAGAAGATAATGTATGCACATTGCAGTGCTACTGGCTTGCTTCACATTAACTGGGAGTAGGTTTAAGATGAATCAAAATCAGTCTTTATACTGAAGAAAATCTATTTAAATTACAGTTAAAATTATTGCTGGAACTTTTGCATATAGACAAATAGTTTCACTAAGATGAAAGTAAGTTAAAAATGAGGACTGAAGTTTAGCCTCTATGATCAGACTTGCAAATTAAGGTACCAGCTTTTCCTTGATTTTAGAGGGAGTTAGTAACAGGACTGTATTGAAAACCATACCACTGGACAGGCAGGGACTGAAATCTTTCAGATTTCCTATGAGTCTGTGCCAGTCTGACTCCTGTGAACTTATGTGGCTTTGGAAATTGAGACTCGGTTCTTTCAGATGTTAAATTTTACCTGTTATCTGTAAAATTTACCCTGTTACTAATCTGAGATAAATTAATCTGTCAGCAGTGGGACATTTCTTCATAAAATAGGTGGAATTCTGTGTATTTAGAATTTCTCTTCTTGCAACCTGTCCTTAATTCGAAATGAGCAAGGGCTTGTTTGCTTTCTTGTTTGCTGTGTTGGGTCTGGCTTTTCTAGGTCTGAGTTCTGTGATGTGAGCCTATAGTATTTTGTAGAGTATCTTTAGAAAATCTTTAGTGTTGTGCTTTTTTCCCCACAGCTTCCCTTGGGCACATGCAGCACACTAACAGACTGAGCTGCTCCTTCTTTTGCCTTGAAGATGTTTAGCAGAGATGATCTTTCAGATTGCAAAATATGTGACCTTTGCGCAATGCCATGGCTCATTTTTGTGGCCTGTAGAAAATTCCCCTGCTAATGCTGTTGTAACAGAGAATTTTCTCTCATAGTATCTAGTCTAAAGGGTCTTATTAACTGAGAGGGATTAAACCAAACAGAAGTAATCTGGCAGGGAAAATAAACTCCAAAGTGTCAGCCTATCCATACCTGTATCAGTCGTAGCGTAGCATTCTGGCCAGGACATGATTCTTCTATAATTCCTATAAGAACCTGCAGAAAGATAATCATGTTTCTTAACGCTCTCATTAAAACATAACCAATACATTTTCTTTCCCTACCACAGGTCCCAGGTAGCCATGGTGCCTATCCACTCCTTGATGGGACCTTTCAGAGGACACATGAGTCTCAAAAGTAGCCGTAAGTATTCGAATCATTACTTGAAAAGTGACTAAATGCTCCAATTTTGGAATAACAGCTAAATATTATGACACTATTAGAAAATAATATTGTATTATTGAAACAATGTAAAGTAAGTCCTTCTAGTAAGGGTAAGTCCTTCTAGTAAGGGTAAGTCCTTCTAATACGTTCTATTACAAAAATCTCACCTTCTAAATTTAGACAAACAGATTTCCTGGTCAGGATCTTTGCCAAGCACCTGTAGAGCTGCTGGAAAGCTGTTCTCCCTTAAACGTCCCTTCTCAGAAATGCTGTTCCACTGTACCTTCTCCAAGTCCATATTCCCTCTTGTAGGAATTAGCAGTTAGCAATGGTACAAATTCTTTTCAGTATAGCAGCTCTACACTTATATTAGTCTTTAAAGAGTAAAATAATTGACATGTTACTGAGGAACATACTTTTTCCCCAGTAAGAGGCAAAAAGCAGTGGCTTTGGATCAGCAGTCTGGTGAGAAGCAAAAGCCATCTCTTGTGTTTTTTAAAAGCATATTTTTAGTTTTCAGCTACATGGAAAAGACATGTTTTATCACTGTCATTGTGTATCACTCAAACTTTAATATTGCTACAACTGGATTTATGGTATGATATTATACCTCTAGAAGTAATATATTCTCCAGACATGATCTGCAGAGGTAATCTCTTGCAATTCAATCAGTGGAAACTAGGTAAGTTAGTCATCACACAAGCACATATTCAGGACTAAATTAATAATTAACTAATAAATTAACTAATTAATTAACTAATAAATTGCTAGGAAAGACATTACAAAGTTGGAAATAAAAAAGAGTCACTGTTGAGAGGGTTGTCACTGTTCTTTATTGCTCGTTCTTGAGTCTTGGTTTCCTGGAGATCTTTCCTCATGTGTAGAAACAAGATGTGAATGTATTTGAAGTACAATAGTCCTCAGAGTTTGGAAAGATTTTCAAAAGCAGGCGACTTTCTGTACTTAGATCTGTGGTCATATAGAGAAAATGCTGAAACTCTGAAACACTGAAAACTTGGATCAAGCAATTTGCTGAATGTTGCAGCAAATGAGATCTGTGTAAGGCAGCAGAAAATACAGAACTTGGATTCTGTTCAAAAATGGGCTTAAGAACATTGCCTGTCTTTACAGCACACAAAAGGGCTGTTTCAATTTGACTTGACGTGTGTTTGCACCATCAACAGAGCCTCTTAACAGGGCTACTTAAAATTCCCAGTAGATTTCTATTTCCCATTTCCCTCAATTTGAAGTTACTCAAAGAAAACATAAGAAAAAAATTGTTTGCAAGTGTAAACTTTCCAGTGAGCTCAAATAAGATCATCCTCTGTAATGGTGGGAAATACTTAGTCAGACACCCGCTATGTCTCCCCATTTCATTGTTTTTATCCTTAAAGTCTTTTCTTTGAGAAAGGGATGTGCTTTTTCATGTCCTCTCTTCATAGAGATTGAGACACAAAAACACAAAACAACTTGCCAAAGTTCAACAGAAAGTCTCTGGCAAAGAAAGGAATTTGCTTTTTTTTCCTTTCCTTACATAGGAATAACCACAATGTTGCTTATTGCACAATGTCAGTAATTTTCTGGACACAGCATAGAGTTAGATTTTATGAAAGACAAAAATTAGATTAAACAACCAGTGCCTTGTATATCTTTAGCATTTCAAATTTGGGGCAGTTATTCATTTTGAGAAGAATGTTCTTTTTATAAATGGATTTTCCGTTCCTTTTTAATCTTTGGATATTTTTTAGATTATCACTTCATTCTTCTGCCATGCTGGTTTTTTTCACTGCATATATTGAAATCAGTTTGTTGCTGCCAGTCAGGGAAAGATTTGGGGCATTTACCAAAATACAGTTTTCTTTCCCTTAGTGATGAGAGCCTCTAGCTGCTGTGATTTAGGGTTTTGCCATCGCTTGAACTCAGGAGAGCCACACCACTTTAAACCAGCTAGGGATGGTGCTGGATATTACTGAAGAGCTTGTTCCAGTTGCTTTTGCCAGCAGGAGGTTACAGCACAACTGGCAAAATTAATGAAAATAAAATATTTTTAGAAGTTTTGGAGTGAACAATTACAGGTCTTAAGTACATAAAAGCTTTGAAACAGAATAGTACTGATTTTAGCTATTTTATTTCTTTATTATAGCATTGATACCCATGCGTGGTTTCCCTGAATAAAACTGGACGCAAAAAGACTCATGATTAGAAAGTTTGTCAGCCTTGTATTTGTATGCTTCAAGTATCAGATTCCATTGTGGTGCCTGTACTACTCATGCTCAATTTAATTGAGACAAGAGGTAAATGCAGTTTGCTCAGAATATTGCACCAAGTTCTCCACTACTTCACAGCAAACGTGGAGTCGCTGTTTCTGCTGATGTCTCTGCACCTGCTTGTGTGCTGGTGGAAGCACTCTGGCTGTGCCTACGTGTTCCATGCACAATCAGAATGGGTGGAGCTGAAGTAACAGCACTTTTCTGCAGCTGGTCATGTTGGGATGTGCTGCTGCTCCTGGACCAGCTATTGAAAAGTCTTCATGTCAGTGCCCTTCTGGTAGGCTTAGAGTCACTTGCAGGAGCACATCAGTGAATAATACTAAGTGAAGCAACAAATGTAGCATCAGGTGCTCTGTCCTGCTCTTTCTTATGGTGTTGAAAAGATGACACCGTAAATTGAATGTAGTCAAGCTCCTTGGCAGTGAAAAGCAGTTTGTATCACTGGCTCACTTTGGTAGGCAAGAGATAAGAAAAAGCAACACAGCGAGGATGCAGCCAAACTGAGATTAGAAGGATTGATTCCCAGACTCTCATCCCGAGGTCTCCTATTCTTTCAAAACACAATAAAAGCTATGAAACAAAGTTATTAGCTTAAATTGTACACTGGGGACGTGAACAATGAAACAATCATTTATTTTGTTGGCTCAGAAAACCAGATCTGGATAGGGTTGACGGGCTGATTATCTAAGTGTAAGGGTCATTCTGGGTCTGTGGATGGAAAGTCAGGCACATTAAGTTTCTGATCTCCAGTATTCTGTTGATTTTTTAATACTATGTGCTAGTAACTTTCCATCTGCAAATCCTGTCTGTTAGGAATTGAGAGAGTTTGAGAAAGAAAAAATATTTTTGTTTGGCAACAGATTGAAAGAAAATTATCTATTTCAGCCACACTGCCAGGTTAAAATTCACAAGTAAATGCTTATCTGCTTCTTAACCTCTTTTCCTGGGTAAATGACCTTAGGTACAGAGATAGATCTTCCTGAATGTGGAAAGTCTGATTAATTAGTGATTCAGAGGGGTATCATGGTCAGTCTGTGTGTAACACAATTCAGTTCCATGATCTGGTTCTTCTTCTGGCCCTACTTCTGTCTTTGTCTGTATCCAGTCCATTTACCTAACTACAGAGTGCTTGAGTTAGGTCTGGTATCACCAAGAGGTGAGATATTAATGTGCAATTTGCAGTACTTTGTAATATTATCTAATAACACTATTAGCATTAATAATAGTATTAATGCTCTCTACTATTATTTAATACTCTCTAGTATTAAATCTTTCAGAAGGCAAATGCTTCTTATTATATCAGATATTAAACAGTGAGATCCTCTGTTGTTCTCCAGAGTTCAACAATATCAAAGGCTCATGCATCACTCTTTGCAAGCCATAATTCTCAGGTACTCAAAAACACGAAAACTGGGAATAATCTATCCCTTGTTCATGTTACATTCTGTGCTATTCTTACTTTTTGAAATGAAAGAATGAATAGTGACTTGATGTTATTGCAAGCAGGAAAGGATAAATATTACAGTATTTTCAGAACTATTATTACCTGAGACATTGCTTGTCCCACTGAGTAAACTCAGTTTTTTCCCTCTCGCAGCTTTTTCTCCTGGAACTTCCTTCAAGCTCTCCAATCAGTACATCATTCAAGACCACATGGCTCCTCATTTCAAGAAATTGATGTCTGCCGAAGGTGTGTACAGTCTTTAATTATGAGAATATCTATGTAGGTAAAGGGTGAAATCAGAGTCAAGGGTGTGTTTGTTGCCCCTATTTTTGCCTGGCTGCTGAATTCCTTTCCCTTTCCTTCCTTCCTCTCCCTGTCACTAACTCAACAGGAGTAGGAGGATATAAAAGTGAGGCATTAAATGGTGTGCCCTAAGAGATATGTAGAACACTCAGCTGGAACTGTAACTTTGTCTTGGCAGAAGCTTGGGAGAATCCCAACTGTTGAAAGATGTGAAGTCTATGGAGTCAAACTGTTCCATGAAATGACAAGTTTATGTTAGGAAGAGCAATATAGTCTGATTCCCCTGTGTTATTTTATTCATAGTTTCTGTTTAGGTGTATATGGCAGCTGACTAATAGGAAGGGTAAAATGAGAACTAGGGCAGGTATTTGTTTAATTGGGAGAAACCACTGAAGAGTAACAGTGAGGCTGCAGCTTTTGATGTTTAGAAAGTTACGGTATCAGTCCTAAGTAGCCTAGAGGTGAGTTCCATTAACCACGTGTAGTCATGTTCCTGAAGGCTCTTCAAATGCTCTCTCTCCTGCAAATAGCCACGAACCACTAGAAAGAAAATTTGGACTTCAAAAAAATAAATGTCCTCTGTCAATTGTCTGGAGCTGTGTAAACTTCCAGGGGTTTCAGCTGCAGATGAAACAGGTGGAGTCGAATGGCCATAGCTGTAATTAGGTTCCTGCAAGTCTTCCAGCCCTTGGGCTCCAAAGGCTTTCTAACCAAAAAATTCACTGATCACATGCAGTGAGCATTGTAATAACACAGAATTGTTGAACAATAGATGAGATTGCTGCTGTGGTTTTTTTTGCCAGGAGACCAATCCTTTTGTCAGTTTGCAGTGCCAAATGCTCTGTCTTAAACTACCTTGCTCAAATACAGTGCATCTTTTCATTTTGGTGTCGGAATCACTCTTTGACAGTTTCGTGACCTCCACCGTGCTACAGTTCATCACCATCCCACTCATATTGGGAGCTGGAGGCTGGATTGCTGCTGTGTACCTTCGTACTCAAGTGACTTTTGCATTTTCATGGCTAATGTCACAGAAACAGCAAACTCTAGGAACTGCAGAATTCACATCCTAGAGCTTTACTTATAAATATACAGAAGCATCGTACATACAGGACTAATTAAGAGCAGCAAACACTGCTGTATATAGTTGATATTTTATTCTCAACTGGTGAAGTCTAAATGAGGGAGTGAAGGTCAAAAAATAAAAGGAAAGTAACAGAGATGTTTTGCAGTCTTTTTGTCAATTACATTCTTACAGTTCAGAAGAAACTACACAAAAGATATTCTTAGTATGAAAGGAGCCAATTGCTTTGTTCCCAAGCAGGTTTCTTTTTTTTTTTTTTTCAAATGTTCGTCGTGGTCCTCTGCAGCAGAATTCAGTCAATCTGGAAAGAGCTTCTCACAGTAGGTGCTAATCAAAATTTCCAGGGGCTAAAACTTCTAATTCTTAGGTGTTTCACAGTCTGAACTTACAGTTCTCAAAACTCAGATTTGGAACCTTTAATCATAAAACGTTTTACTTATAGTGCTTCATCATTCACACAGGTTTTCCTTGTAGAGCTAACTTTTGCATACGTATCAAAAACTGCAATATTGCAAGGATATCAAGGTTCTCTTCTGCACTTACCTGATGCTGTGAAATGCTGATTTGCCACCTGTTCTGTACAGCTTTACAGGAGATTATAGAATTTTGTGCCTCTGAAAAATCTGGTCAGGGTATAAAGCTCTTCTCCAGTATCCTTCCAAATATTCTCCAATCTTTTTGAAATACATCTGCTTTTTAAACTACAACCTGTTTGGCCTCACTCCAGACAGTGGCCAGCCCTGCATGTCCAAAACTTCGGAGCACTTGTACAAACTACAATTCGCTTTGACATTTAGCAGTAATAACCAAAGTAAAAGATGGAAATGAAGTTAGTGTCCTTCAAATGCAACTGGAATATTGAGCTTCTAGGAGATTGCTTTTCCCTCCACAGTCAAAAATACTATTTCCTCATGTACCTCAGTTCTATCCAAGGATATGAGATCTGACATAGAGTTCCATTACCATCCTTAACATCTCCTGAATGGACACGGGACTTAATGAAGGCTGAGGAATGCTTGATTCCTCGAAGCTTACTCCATTTAATCTTCTACAATGAAAACCAAACGACCAAATAACAGAAAATGTGGTGTGCAAAACTGTCTGTAATTGTGTAAGGAAATAGCTCCTTTTGGAGGAAGATGATGAGAAACTGATGACCTTGAGCTTCAGGACATCTTGAATCACACTTTTGGAGCATCAGTCGGCAGTTTCCCCTCTTTGATAGCAGCTGCACTACTCATCCATGAAATATAGACTTTCTGGGTAGCAGTAAATGCCAACACAAGATTAGTACAGCTTTTCTTAAATTGTAAATTAAAACGAAAGTTAATAAATGTATCCATACTGGCTCTAATTTTTATACCTAAGTATACATGGATGAAAGCCACACAAATCAGATCCAGATTTGATACTGAACCAGTAATAGCACTGCTGAGGCACTTACCTTATGCTTTTATGCAGATAGAGACAAGGGGTCAAATCCTCAAATAGTGTCATTGCAGTTGTAGTTGGTCTAACTCAGCTAATTTCACGGCATGTAACCTATGCCAGATTTTGAGAACTGACCATGGACAAAGAAAATAGAAGAAAATGGTGTTCGTCAGTAGGGAAGAATTAGGATTTGGTAGTCAGTAGATCTGCATTATTAATAATGCTAATATCATGCAGTCTGGTACTATATTCCTGTAGATAATTCAGCACTTTAGGATTATCAGTTTCATCTCTACCCATTTTGCTATGATTATTTGTGATGTTAGTGTTTCATTGGACTGAACCTACCTTTTGTTAATACAGCTGCTGTTGATTCATCTGCACCAAAGAGTTTGCATACCAGTGTTAAATGTGAGTAGTTTTATTTCGGTTTGTTTTGAAAATAGGTCTGCCTTCATTTGTTTGGTTTGAAAACACTTGTCTTTTTTATGATGAAGGTGTTCTGAAGAGGCATGTATGTGCTGAAAATATGCATCGTCAGGGTTAAGACAATAGTATCTAGTATCTAATCTAGTATCTAACTTGACTGTATCCAGCACTTGGTTCCTGTTCACACCGATAGGAGCTAACCTGCAGAGTGTGGGACTTGCTGAAACACCTACTGCAAGCAAGATTGTTGGAGTCATAAATTGCTTTAGTTTTCCAGTCCAAATTCAGGCCACTGGCCCTTTGAATTCCTTGCTATTCCACGCTGTATTTTTCACTTCCCTTACGGCTCCGCATGTCTCTGGACATCGGGCACACGACCGCTGAAACAGGTTCTGAGGAATAAATGGTGGTTTGGTAAGAGAACGTTGCACTGCACCTTAACGCCACCTCTTGGCTGAAGCCCGCAGGACCCAATGTCAAGGCTGAGTCTCTCCTGCCCTTCCCTTTTTGAAAGGAAGATTGATGAAAAGGAACCTGCTCACACCTTTCCCTGGAAACATAGCCTTCACTCTGGAATGTGTTTGGTTTCCCTCATTCACTAGGTTGTGAGGCATATTCTTCTTATCTCTATTCTATCTTATCTCTCTCTGATAGTCACATTCAAGGCAGCACACACCCTTCCTACACAGAAACCTCCTGTTTCAAAATGAAACCTTAAAAGCTGGCAAAATGGAAGCTCCTAATTTTCCGCAGTGCGTGCATAGTGGAAACCATGTATCCGAGACCTGCAGAGGGCTGTTGCTCTGAGCAGGGTGTAATGCGCTCGGAAGCAAAGATAGCTCGGAGGCAACGGTGAGATGCTCCAGCAAGATACACACAAGAAGGCAAACATGACCCTTGCCCACAAAGAGCCAAAAAAATGCATCATATGAGATCCTCATTAGACAAGAGCAAGAGAACAAGTTCAAGATCATAACACATTACAATCAAAACTCCCCTAACTTTGCTTTTTAACTCCTCATGCTCAACAGTGTTTTCCTTTTTTTTTCCCCAGAGCTGTCTTTTATATAATAATTGTATTATTTTGTATTAATCATTTTAATAGTAATTAAACAGTGCTCTAATAATAGAAAGAAATGTCATGGAAAGTTTTCTGAGAACATTAGTTTGACAGAGAGATGATCCTGACACAGAAGTGCACAAGGAGTAGAATCTCACCACCTTGAGAATATCAAGAGTACATAAAGTTTGTTCAGCTGGGTTTGCCACAATAACAAGTGTTCATAGATGATGTATCAGAGGGAAACATTATCTGCGCTTCTTAAAACGCTTTCTTAGGAAGATATTCATCTTACAGAGCTAAGCAGAATCAAACTATTTTGCACAGTTTCTGTTAATTTAGAAGCCCACACTGAGTGCAAGGTGCCTGGTGGTCATAGAAGCCATAATATGATACTCTCAGTCAGAGAAAATGAAGACCCAATATAACTTTTGTCAGTAGCCCCCCGGGGAAATACAAATAACCTTTAATAACCTTTTAATATTTCTCTTCACTAAGAGATACTATATATAAGTGAAGTGCTTTTTCTGACAGGTTAGCTGCAGAAATGTCTGCCTTGGATGAAATTTTATCCCTCAAAGAATAAAACTCAAAATTTAGAAGTTGCCATGAAAATGTGCATCAGAACTTCTGTGTTCTGAAGCGTTAAGTAGGGCAGTAGCACAATGGAGGTACAGTTGCTGCTGTTGGGGTTGATGTACAAATCATTTGAGCAGCATAAAATGACTTTATGCCTACACAAATAGGCTTCTGTTTATTATTTCCATAATCAAATACAATTTGCATAAACAAAATAAATTGTCTGTTTTTCCAGTCTACTAGAATAATAAGAGGACAAAACTAATTTTCTGCTCAGTACAAGATTACAGCGTTTTCATCTTTTCATGTACAATTTTCTCCCACAACCAGCTCCCACTATTGCTTTTGCTAGTTACTAAATGTAGAGTGCTTTTAAAACCTTGACATTTATTAGAACTTTGACAGATACACACTCTGAAGCCATATATTTTCTTAGCTGTTCTCAATCCATACACTCAGTTAGGTATAACCTTGTTTTCCAAATGTGTGAACTGTCTTGGATTTTTCCAAATGTGTGATCTGTGTTGGATACCACATGTTTCAGTCCTAGGCTGAAAAGAAAATTCAGGTCACTTGGTAGTGATGGAGACATACAAAAACCTGTAAAATTAGAGAGAAAGACTCAAACAGCTACAAAGATTAGTTCTGAGAAGCCAGAAGAAAATACAGAGAAACAAATGCTTCATTTCATTTTAAGAATAAATGCACAGCAGATAAAACACTGTAAAGAATTTGCTAATATTTTCTATGAATAAACTGCACCATTTCACAAGGTATCTGTAGTGTTGCACTGCAGATTGGGAACTGTACAGACACAGTGTGAGATGTGCAGTGTATAGGACTTTCTCCTGAATGTGTTCAGGTATATCTTGGATTTTCAGTTCTAAGCTTTAGAAGGACAGTGTTTTAAATTTGTTGCTTCATTGGGGTTTCTGCTCTTTTCGATTTCATAAAGTTACTAATGTTGCAGTGGGTAAGAGTGCCGTTGAACTAGCTGATTTTTTTCACATGAAAAATTCTTCTAATGACCTTAAATATGGTTTGTAAAGAATAGCAAGTGTCAACTTTCATCAATTTTCAAGAATAGAATAGAATAGAATAGAATAGAATAGAATAGAATAGAATAGAATAGAATAGAATAGAATATTCAGCTGGAAGGGACCTACAATGGTCATCCAGTCCAACTGCCTGACCAGTTCAGGGCTGACCAAAAGTTAAAACATGTTACTAAGACATTGTTCAAATTCCTCTTAAACACTGATGAGCTTGGGACATCAATCACCTCCCTGGGAAGCCTGTTCCAGTGTTTGACCACCCTCCTTGATGTCCAGTCTGAACCTCTTCTGGCAAAGATTTGAACCATTCCCACAATTCGTATCGCTGGATGAAATAATAGTGAAATAATGGTGAAATAAAAGTTGTGTCTCTTTAATGTCAAATTAACATTTGAAATGCGCTTGAAATTGCACAAACTTATGACAAAAGTTAGGGAGAAACAGTTAAGATAAAGCTTTCTGAGCAGCCACTTCTCTCCAACACAGAGCTGGCTTTGTTGTAGCTGTAAAACTGCATCTCCAATGTTCTTATGCTAAAAATCATTTTTCAGCTTTCCTTAAAGAATGGAAAAACATATGTCTGTCCCATGCCTTAAGAATAGGCATATTAGCTGGAGATGCAGCAGAGATCAGGGACATGAGAGATGTAGGTCATCATCACAAGTGTTCTTGTGGAGATAAAATTAAGCAGAGGTGTTTTAAGAGTCATGAGAACAGCATGATTTATGAAAATACTGTGAAAACAGGAATTCCTTGGCCATTCCAAGTGTCTGTGTAGGAGGATGTTTACATTTCTTACTCTCAGCAGAAGGCACACTTCCTAGAAAGAACATCTAATGAGTATGGAAAGAGGATAAGGTGTGCTGCTGAAAGCACCAGTGACAAGGTTTCAGAAAAGTGTCTCAGGGATCAAAAAGAAGAATTCATGTTCCAATGGAAATGTGAAAGTTCTGGGGCAAAATAAAATATTTTATGAGGCATTGTTTCTATCTGAACAAAGGAGAAAAGTCAGTGTAATTTTGTTTGAAATCAGTGCTTTATTTATTTGTACAGCACTGAGCCTGAGACTTAAACTTAGCTGTGGTATCCAGAAGGTCCTTTAAATTTCTCAGTTATTAGGGATTAATAATTAACTTTAATAATAAGCAGTTGAATCACATTTTTGGACCTTGAAAGCATAGGACAGCTCTAGAAGTCTCTTCTTACCATAATTTCCATGTTACTATTATGTTCTGCCCCAGATTCACTATTATGTTCTGCCCCAGATTCACAAAGCCCAAGTTTGAGTCAGATCTCCTGAGGCTGATCAGCTCAGCAAGGGGAGCAGAAATCTTGGATGATGTACATATGACGCTGCCCAAGATGAGCTGGCAGAAAACTAGGAAAAAACACTCATGAAAGATTAATCAAAACCAGCCCTAAACAGGAGATCTATAAAGGTAACCCACAATACATATAGGAGAATGAGCCACCCTTAGTTAACTAAGTTGTTAGTTAACTCTGCAGTTCTGAAAATCTCTTACTAAAGCTCAGCCCTTTGACTCCACCACAGTCCATCAATACAGGGAAGTGGTGGTCCAAGACACCCTGCCCTAATTCTCTTCCTACTCTCCCATTCCAGGAGTGAGAGTGTCTCCACCAAGGGCTGCTCTCATGTATTTTTTTTTTGTCCTAGTTTTGCAGTATCCACTCTGCTTTCACTAGCAGAGTTTTGGGTATCAGTCCAGCAAAACACACACACCAGCATGGTGAAGCTGTGCTAGTAAGTGGTCAGGTCGCTCTACCCAAGCTGAAAAATCTCCTGAAGGAAGACTTAAGGTAAATCTGCGTCTCTGAGCACACTTTCAGGTGTCCACAACCTTGGTCTTAAGACAAATCCATTCTTTCTCCTCTCTGTTGAGCTACAATTTGATTACCAAGTGAAGGTCAACTACCAATGATGGCAAGATGAGCTTTTCAGACTGCTGTATGTTTTACACAATTCCCTGGACTTTTAAGAGTATAGGATTTACATTTACCCAAAAGGAATGACAAGTAATATTTTATGTAAGTACATGAGGCCATGTGACTGTTTCTTGTTCACCTTTTGGGAAGTGTTGATTATATAATTGCTTCATGTGCTGTGACTCATTTTTATAAATACGAAACCCAAACACACAAACAAACGTGTGCAGAAACATATGCTTTAGTAATTGGAAAAAGGAATAATAGCTTCCTTTAAGAGGAATTTTATTTTTCTGTGTACCAGCAGAGTATTGAAGTGGTTAGATGGGGCACATACTGGTGTTTTTATAATCTGTGTTTTTCCCTTTATAATTCTCTGCATGAGACAGACATTAGTCAAAATAGCAATTTCCATTAAGGTTTTAGCCAGTCGAAAATGAAGTTGCTTTGTGATTTTCAAGCCCATAACACCTGTGAAAAAAACCAAACTGTTTCTCCTGACAATTCAAAGACATATGAAATTCCAGAATTTTCTCCACAGTTTCTGTGAACAGAGTATACAGTCAATTATATAAACATAATTTTACCCTTACAGACGAGGAATCTTAGTCATCATGAATCTTGGGCAATTGAACAAATCAGTTGGCAATCAGTGAAAATTAATGTGTTTATATAGGCAAACATCAATTTTCTATTGTTTCAGGTTTCTGGAATGTTAGTGGGCTGATTTTTAATAATAAGTTTTGCAGTCTGTAAAAAGTAGATGCTTATATCACCCTGACAAGAGAGCTGCAATGAAGAGACTATCAAATGCATGACTACTGCATCATTCAGCTGTTATCCATGATTAAAAACTTGTCTAGCTCATAAATTATTCTTGTCACACTACAAATCCTACACTATGCAGGCAACTCCATTTGGGATCTGAGTTTCTTCACAGTAGCCACTGCATTTTGAGATCGTCTTCTGGGAGTATCTGCCCAAAATGATGCAGCAGCTAGAGCAGAGTAGATGAGTACTATCATCCTCTTTTACAGGGAGCAAATTAAGACACCAGAGATTAATTAACATACCTGTGATCACTCTGGAGCTGGCAATCAAGGGATAGTTTTCCAAGTCCTACTGTAGTGTTTCAATCACCAAACCATCCTTCCCATCAGTTTCAGAGTCAGTGCTGTTGAAAGGAGTATTTGTAAAAAAGGAGGAAGAGTGTAGTGGGAGCTAATGGAGGATGTAGAGAACAGGAGTTTTGTCATAGCCAGTGTGCACTGACTATTTTAACTTTGCCTCCTGATGCCAAAGGAGAAAGTAGCAATAGGTCAATACTTTAAACAGGGGTGAAGAATCTTGACATTTCTCTTGTACACCAAATTCTGGAATTCCTTACTCATACTCACTAAAAGACTAAGAAAACCAGACCACTTTCCCTACATAAGTAAAACAAATGTCAGGTCTTTGCTCAAATAAGAGAATAGGATGTGTTCTGTCCTAATTTTGGTGAGATCTACTCAGGAATGTCACGTGCTGTCAGCTCCGTTGACAGCCGTGAACGTGCTAGTAGGGCAGAACCAGGCAGAGTAAATGTGGATTATGGCCAAAGGTTTCAAGCCGTTCAGAAATGCTGGAATGGGTGGTTGGTTGTGGAGAGCTGATGACTTCTTGCCTTCCTCCTGGTGAAATTGCTGTTAATGTCAACTTGAGCACTCACAATAGTAAAAGGTGCAGAATTTGGCACGTGCTTAGAAAACAATGTGGCAAAGAACAACAGGCAGTGTCACTTAGCAATGTTTCCTCGCTTTGTCTGGTATTTCAGAGACTTCTCCTCTCCTTTAGAATTGTTGTTATCCACTCACTTGATAGCATTGCAGCATTTAAATATTGCTGAAAACAAATCATGCTGAACCAAACCTTGGGGCATAAAAGACACCCATGTCCTGTGCTTAATATGCCAACATAGGCTTTTCATAAGGACAGCTAGCATAGAAAAGAGCCTCTGAAATCAAATCTAAGCATTTGAGCCTCACCACTGGTTTCTGCCGAAGGAACGGTCTCTTTTGCACGGAAATGCCAAAATAAGCAGTTCCCCCACTAGACAAACTGTTAGCAGTGCAGACCACAGCACCTGGCCCATAGATGTGAACTTCACGAGTAACTCCCCTTGTATTCCTTTGTATTGCACTGGCAAAAAATCTGATATTACATCAATTAAAAATAGCAGCAAAAATTGAGAAAAAAGGAGGTTTCAGAGAAGTTGATGTGTGATCTGTGACAACTGACGCATATCTCTGAGTTTCACAGACACAGCAAGAATAAACTGCTGTGGTTATATAGCCTGTTTTTTCCTTAAGTCTTCTCTGCATTCATTGCCATTTCAGAGAGTTGTGGGGAAAGATGTCCAAACCTTGCTTATTTACATCCCACTTCCCACTAAAGTGTTCCAAAGGCCAATTTACCTTGCCGTGAGGAACATATATCTCTCCTTTAGGATAAATTTGTACTGTTTAACTTCTGTTATGTCTATAGGTGCTCCTAAGCTGGAATAAAGTTACTTCTTAATCACCCTTTTGCACAACTAAATACATTCAGGTCCTTAAATCTGACTCTATGGAGAGAATTTTCCGGAGTTCATCATACTTATGGGTCTTCTCTGCATCTGTCCCAATTTGTAAATGCTTCTTGAGTAGTAAAGTTTTAAAGTAGGATACATAATTCCAGCAGCAACTATCCACCTGTTGAGGAAACAGAAATAAAGGCTCCCTGTACTTACACTTGAGGTTTCCACTCTTTATAGGCCGTGGTATTACACTAATTTTGGCTCCACTGTTGCTGTGGGAAATTACAGGCAGCTGTTTGTCTAGAAGGTATGGATATTTTTTTAGTGACGCTGATTCCCAGATAAGACTCTCTTTCTTTAAGTAAGAGCCTGCCTTTGCACAGTGGAGATGTTCCATTATCCATGCTGAAAAGTATGCTGCTTCCCTACATCTACATCACCGAGCAATGCACATCACTTTGTTACAGTAAACCACCCTTTTATTATTCATGAGCTCCCAAACTGTAGTTATTCAAGCTTTATGAGAAATTATTTTATGTTTCCTTTCAGATAAATGAAAGAAATAATTTAATACTACAATATCAAAAATGATTCTTGCTTTAGAAACACCTGCTAATTACATTTTCAGATCTCCCAGTTCACCATTTTGTAAACACCTGTAATGTTGTTCTAATTTCTTAGTCAAAATGCCATGCAGAACATGCAGAACAAAGCCAAGGAGCTTACAGAAGTCTTTTAAACCAACACCTTTATCTCACTCAACCACAATCAAAATCTCTCTTTTTTTCTTATCTAGTTAGCATGGTTTTGTTTTCAACCTTTTTGACTGGTGCTGCTCCCATTATTTACTTCAAATGAGTCTTGTAACAGCCTTTCAGTTGTTATGCTCAGGACTGATATCAACCTAGAGTTTATTTACCAATTTTGCTCTTCTTTTCTCCCCACAGTCCTTTGAAACTTCCTTGTTGTTTCAAAAGTCATCAGGAATTAAACATCAGCCGACTATTTTAAAACTCTTGGTAGGAATTAAACCAAAACTCCCACTCTGAGTCAAGAATGAAGGCATGAGCCAAGGTGTGGATTCTATTTGTAACTATAATCAGTGAGTTTTGTAACATCTGGTAAACAACTTGAAAGGAAGCCTGTTCCGGCTTTATATCCCACGTTCATACTTGGGCCATAATGTTCTGCCTTAGACCCAAAAATAACCTTCTGCTTTAGGAGGCAGCTGTGCATGCACTCTAGGTGTTTAATGACCCTTCTTCCTATCTAAGATAAAGTAGAACTAAAAGGCACTGGATTAAAAAAAAAACCTATTTTGTTTCCTTCAGATCAACCAATATTATCAGCTAAGGTGCTTCCGATATATTGGGTAAGTTTGTGCCCGCTCATTTTGTACACAGGACTTCCACACAGCAGCAAAGGAAAGACAAGGTGTTTTATCAAATGGCAAGCAATAAGAACTGCCAGGAAAACAGAGTGGAAGCCATAGTATCTGGTCTTCCTGTGGTTTACAGGGACCAGATTACAACCAAACCCCTTTTATTTTCTCTACTTTTGTCACATTTACAAGTATAGATACCAGTACAAGTACCAGTGAAATTGTACTGTAGCACTGATAAATTAATGCCTGCCACAGTAGGCAGGACAATAAATTAGCAAGCAAATGAGCTTGAGAGAAAGGCTTTTGAATACATTTGCCTAAATAACTCCTGCACTGGCCACTCTACATGATTCTATTCCCTGGGAAGCAGTTCAGTCAGTTCTTAAACTCTTCAGCTAAGACAGGAGATCAGAAGGCGAGGGAGGGCTAATTTTTGCTTTTCTAAAAAAAAAAGAAAAAACCTCAAGCATCGTGCGAAGTTTGCATGTTATTTTCTATTTTGTTTTCGGTCATGGCTGTTTTTAAAAAGCATTTGGAGAAAGGCAGAATGGGCAGGTGGTTATTATCTCCTACAGAGAAACTGGAAGGTGTTTAGGCAAGTAAATCCCTTAGCAGACATGTCAGCAAATCAGGATGTGCTGCAGGACCCCTCAGCCAGCCTCATCTGGCTGTGGCACATACAAAACCCAACATGTGAAACTATCGGGAAAGGGGAGGGAGGGCTGCTATGAGACATTCTGCCCAGGAGCTTTTGCTAACTCTTCAAAACATAAAACTATAATGCACTGGAATAGGACATATTTGAATAGGCTTGCTGCCATGTGGCATGTTTATAACCCATATTTATAGTCAAAATATCAGTGAAATACTAGACAAAAGCTGTTTAAAACCTGTGGCTCTTTGACCTGGAACATTTTATTTTCTTGCCCTTGGCAAGGCTTGCTGAAGGCTCAGCCATGCCTTGGGCAGACAGTTGTTGTCCTGCCTCACCTGTGCCCAGACAGAGGGGAGGAGAGGCACGGTTGTCACTTTTTCCTCAGGCTTCCCAAGCCATTGGCACTGTCCTGAAAGAAACCTGGTACCCTGACTGGTGGCACTGTTGCACAGACACCACGCAAGCTGCCTTGCCTGCTATTTTTCACGTGACTGCAGAATGCAAAGTCTTTAATCAGAACGGGGGGGTCCTTTGATTGGGCCCCGTGAAAACCCAGCTAAACGGGGAAGGTATTAATCTCTGCATGAGCACGATTGAGCAAGTACATTTTGTTATTTGTTCCAGTGAGTTGTATAATCCTGCTTCCCAGTCATCCAAATAGGATTTAGCATTGTCAACATGTTTTTCTTAATAGGATGATGCTATGAATTCATGTCTATGCAAGACTCAAAAGCCAGATCACATGCCTCAGGAGACTATATATTGGTTTTAGCTGTCAGTGACATCTGGTTTTTTCAATGAAAAGGACACAGCCTTGAGGCCATCTTAGACTGTGTGATGGTGTGCCCCATGTAAGACCCCTCACAAACTTTGGAAGAGCCACTCATTTAGAGCACCATGTAAGTGTTTTGTTTTGTTTTGAAAAAAGTTTCAGCTGTTTCTTTTCCAGAAAAAATAGTACTGTAAGACTACCTAACACCTGGTAACCCTCCTATTAATTTAGAAACGTGCAGTACTAAATACAGCTCGGTGCATCCCCCCTTAAAAAAACCCCATCTTTAGTAAGTGCTGCTTTGCCAGTTTTCAGGTGTTATTCTGTGATGTTTTTACTGATTTGCCCTGCAACTACACCCCTTCAGAGGAGAAACTGTTGCTTCTCATTAGCAAAAAATTTGCAACATACTCTGTAAGTTTTAGCCTGTTGCCACAATAGCAGTGTAAGGGGACCCTGGGCTGGTCGTGAAGCAGTTGTGAATTCTGACAGGAAAAAACCATTATTAATCAAAGTATCACCATACTAAAGAAGTCACATTTCACCAGCCCTCTGGAAGCCTTTCCAGCCCTCTAGAATTATGTGTTTGAGGAACCTGTGCAGCTGCAACCAGAGAGAGGGAGCAGAACACATTTCTTTGCTGGCCTGCCTGGCAGTATTGGCATCTATTACTAGGTGCCAGAGCTCCATAGGATGAGGAAATTCTGACAGAGCTGCATTTTCAACCCAAAAGGCCATATGCAGCTTGCAGGAGCTCAGTGAAACCCACTTTATCGATATTTTGTGTGAGTCCCTAGGTTCAGCTAGAACTGGAGGGGCTGTGGGGCGGGTAATTTTTAAACATTTCTCTGCAAAGAGAAATGTGTTGTTGCCCATCAACATACCCTTTCTCTCAGAGCTGTGCATGGAAGGAACACAGCAGGTAAAAGGAGTTGAAAATTTTGGTCATGCATCATTCGTGTTTGCATTGTTAAAAGTAAGGTTCTGACAAAGGATGGTGAATTGTAAGAGTCTTTGTATTATACATGAATATGCCCTGGTGGGCTTCTGTAGTCTTGGGTAACTCATATCTGCTTCCTACCCCTCTGTTTTCTTATTATTATTTTATAATACTTAATATATAATATTTTACATATTAAATTATATAATATGCTATATAGCAATAATGATTATAAGAATAAGTGTTCTTCTACTCTCACTTGCATACTTTCAGGAAGATTGGAGGGTCATGAAATCATTGAATATTTTGGGTTGAAGGGGATCTTAAAGATCATCTGGTTCCAATCCCCCTGCCGTGAGCGGCCACACCTTGCACTAGATCAGGGTGCTCAGAGCCCTATCCAGCCTGGCCTTGGACACTTCAGGAATGGGCCATCCACAGTTTCTGTGCCAGTGCCAAAGGGCTGAGTCTGTTTCTGTTCATTTTGTGTGTGAGGGACTAACAAAAGAGTCACCCTAGTCTTCTCAGCTTGAGTTTGACCAGTGCAGAATGAGGATTTTCTTGGCATTGCAGCCTGCACAGACCACAGTGGCAGCCTGACTTCAGTGACTCAACTCTTAGTACGTAGACTTGAATCCTTACTTGACTGCCTTAGCTCTTCTGTTTTGGCCTGCCTCACCTTCTATCTAGGACAGGGGAAATGATGCACAAGGTGGAAGCAAAATGTTACCATGCTCTCTTATCCCTCCAGTAGCTCATTACTGACTGTGTGAGTGATGTAAAGGAGTCACGGCTCACACTGATTTCAAATTCAGATGTGTGCTGAGCACAGAAACAACAGAAGCCAACTGTAAAAGGTAGAATAGTTGTCTTCTCTGTTTGCTACTTGGTATTAAAAGGAGGAGACAGAATAGTTTATAGTGGCCAAAAAGAAGAATGAAGAGCAATACTCTATGACCTGGTCATTGATTTAACAGGAACAGATTGTATTTTCATATTTACATGTACAGACATGGACCAGCAGAAAAGAGACAGACTAATTCAAACCCTTGAGAAATACAGGAAGCATCTTGTACATGGTCTTCCTGCCTCACCATTCAAGTCCAGAAGTGTTTCTCCAAGCCAGCAGAAGGTATGTGACACACATACAGCGCAGGACCTGTCACACAGGTGGCACTGAAGCACATGAAAAAGCCCATTTTCCCCTTAGTTAGCTGTGCTCTGAGGTGTGGGGAGTCCCTGTAGCACAGCAGTTATGGGCAGGTTTGTTCAGTGTGGCTTTTTATAGTCTAGTCAAACAGAGATAATATTTGACTCTCAGTTTCACCTCCTGGCAGCTGTCCTCCCATCAAACTGTTTCTGTCCCTGCATGGCCTACAGTGACAGCTACCCATGTTATGGCTGTGTGTACATGACTAAAATGTGTTCAAGAGAACACAGTGTTTTCAAGAGAATGAAATCCCAATATTTTTCTTAGTATTCCCACACTTTGTGTTGTTTTACAGTACTCCCTGAATTTTAGAATGTTACTTATTGGTAAAACCAAGACCTTAAAGTAATTCATCCTATTTCTACATATTCTGCCAAATACCAGAAACTGGACAACCTCATATTAATGTGAGTAGACCTGTTCTTCACCAAATTCTGCCAGTGGACCTCACCTCAACAGACAAATTCTTGCAAAACATTTCATCCTACCATTGTCCAGAGTCTCTCTGCGGCAAAAATTCCTCCGAAGACTATATTTGGGTTGTAAAACTTTCTATAATTTGAGAATCATGGTGGGTTTACCACTAGATTCCCAATGATATTGCTTACAAACACCATCCAGTTCAAATGTGCATTATTTTGATTTGTAAAATCTTGCTCTCTGTGGGATAAACAGCAAAACAATAGGTTACAATTTCACCTGTGGTATTTGTGAGGAAAACAGTGGCTCTGTTTGATTTCAAACTCATGAGATGACGCCGTGCTCACACCTGCACAGGCACACAAGGAGAGAGAACAGAAGATGCCGTTGAAGAAGGACTGTGAGGTTGCCATTGAGTCATCAGTTCCATAGGTGATAATGCATAATGTCCAAGGAAGAAAAAAGTCTTGTGTTCTCCCTCTGTGACCCCTGGCAAACAAAATGGAATTTCTGTAATTTCCCAAGACTATTCATTATTAGAAACCTCAGCTTAGTAAAGAGAAGGAAGGAAAAGGAAACTAGGAAAAGGACTGGTTAATTAGCTCAAGCACAGTGACAGGGTGGCTTTACTACTAACTGTGGTTCCCAGAACTGAGGAAGTCATTCACCCCACTTTAAACCAACTGAGCCAGTTTGAAAACAGTTTCTTGAAATTCCTCCTGTGTGAGCTAATTTTTAGGAAATAGTGTCTTCGACAAATTCTTGTGTGATTTTTCTGTCAGTTTTGTTCTTTAATTTACAGACAAACTGGGCACTGTTGGAAAATGGTCACTCATTGTCTGGTCAGATCAACTATCCCAGGACAAAGAGAGAGCAGCCCCTCTCTGTATCACGTCAGAAGTTCACTTCAAGGACTCTGATGCCAGCTCCTGCTGCAAGAAAGACTATCCCAAATACGGCTCTGTGTGCTTTGTCTCAGACTCCAGTTCACAGTCCTAATGCCCACAGGTCATCTGCTTCACCACTCCTGCAGCCTCACATGCCTTTGGGCAGTCAAAACAGGAAGAATGCTTTTCAAAACTCTGTTCATAAAACCTACTCTGGAGACCTCCTTGACAAACATGCAATTTACTTTACAGAAAAGAAGCAGTGTTTTACACCTCGGATCTTAAAGACATCGTATCAACCTTTTCTTGTAAAATATAGGTATTATAATCCTCCGACCAGAAAAAGGAGCTCCTCCCTGGGCAGACCATCAATTAAATCAGCAGGCATCAATAACAAAAAGAAAGAAGGCTTGCACAGGTACTGTGACATCAATGCTAAAAGTTAAGCAATTTTATTTTCGAACACATCATTTGAATCATAACTGTTTCTCACTGTGCTTTTAATCTTTCAGATTTTTAGAGGATGCATATATGAAACCACATTCTGCTCACTTTTCTCAGCAGCCAGTTGAGGTTAGTGTACCCAGTGAGTTACAAGGAAAAAAGGGCAGAAAACACTGCTCATACACAAAAGTTGTCCTGGTTACATGGAAATGAAATGTATAATGGATTCAGTGGCTTTGGGGAACATATGTTAAGAGCAAAACCAAAAACTCAACTATTTTATGAGAAGTGACTAAGGTTGTAATTGAGAAATCCAGAACACAGGGTCAACATAGGGACAACAGGCATCCGTGAATAAAATGGGAACAACTAAAGCAGCTGATCTCTCTGAGAAACACAAATGAGACACCATGTGATGTGGAAAACAGTGTATCCCAACACAAATCTGCGCTTCTGAAAGCAGAGCTCTTTCCTACTTGACTGAACTCTTGCTTTTTGGTTGATTTACAGCCTTTCATTCCATCCAAATAATAAGTTTGAGCCCAGAAATGTCCAGACAAAGTGCTATTCATTCAGTCTAGGGTCACTACTGTAGAGTGCCATGCAAGATTTTGTCTGGAAGTTGCACTTCATTAGTCATCTGGATTTTCAAGATGAATGGTGGATTGATTTAGTGAATTTTAGTGCACTTAAAAATAAGGGCTGCTTAACAATAGCCAAAGCCATGCATGATAGAGAAGTTTTGTATAATTCCTTGGCCCACATGCCCCTTTACAGCAGCCATGCTTAATTTCTACACAGCTCAGCCAAGGAATCACAGGCATGATTTGTGATAGCCTCGTGTTTGGTATAGTTCTATTTCAGTCCTTGCTCTAACCACCAAAACCTTCATTTAACAATATTAGCAAGAGAAGCTCCTACTTTCATTTGATGACCTGATCTGATTTTCTAAGTCCTCTTTCAAAAACAAAAATGTATTTTGCATGTCCTTCTAAAGAAAATAGTGTTGTATTTGTGTGGAATCTGCAAAGACTTTCAATTTTGATAGAAATTCTGATTTTATTGATAGCATTTGCATCATTTCTCTTAGTTTATACAAGCTAATTTCCATTTCTGCTAACATGAACCTACCCAATAATAATACTTGTTCATTATTTACATGACTGATTGATACCCAAGATGTTTCTTGAACACGAGCTGGCATGCGATGTAGTTGTGATTTTGATATGTTGTGAAATCAAATTATTTCCCCTGGTACTTTGAGTGGAAATACATAATGATAATACAAAGATAATTTTAAAAATTACTTTTTTCTCCTTTTCCTTTTTCTGGCAGAACCATGAATTGTGGAGTCAAGATTCTGAAACGCCACTTTCTCCAGGATTACAACTTGAAGAAGTGTAAGTTAAATGTTTTTGTCCCTTTTAACTGTTTCTAAGTTTCATATCAAAATATTAAAGTAGAAATCTAGTGGAAAATTGAAAACATGACATAAGAGCCTATTACCAATGGCTGTATGCAGTGAGTAGAGGGATTCTATTGGGAACAAAGGATTCAGCTATTTGCTTGGGAAATGTGGGATCAGAAAGCTGGAAGAGCTTTTCTGGGTCATGCCACCCCTCTTACTGTAGGCAAGCTAAATGTGTTAAGACTAATTAATAAAAAAACTAGTCTTATGAAAATATGAAAAGTAATTTATCTTCTGATACCTCCACTTTGTTCACTGGAACCATTTTTAACTGATTATTCACAAAAGACATAGAGATTCTTGATTAATGAAAATAACGGATTAAAATATTTTGGGAGCTGATCAACTGAATTGTCAAAATCAGTCATTTTAAAACTTATAAGCCTGAATAATAAAAATGCAGACTGGTAAATAGATTTAGTACTTTTGTTTAGGTTGGCATAATTCCTTATTTGAGTTAGTTTAATTACTCTAAGACTACCACCTCTTTAGTTGGTATTGTAAACCTTATTTGTATTCTGTGTATGTTAAAGAAAGACACTGACAATTTGTGTGTTTGTATAGAGAAGAAGAGTACCTTTGTTTTCTCCAGGATCTTACAAATGATATTTTGATTAGAAGTTGTTACCAAGAAGAGTAAGTGCTTTGCTTTTAATATTTATTCCTTTGAGTAACAAAATTTTGACAAATCAGTGTAAAGAATTGGTGGGTTTAATGACAGCAAAGTGTAACTCTGATTCAGTTTAATTGGATGAATACTTTTGTGACTGCACTGTATGAGAGTCATGATTTAAACTGAACAGAAAATATTCTCAGCCAGCCTCGTATTTCCCACTGACTTCTGGTAGAAACATGGAAATATCATATTCTGTGACTCCATTCTCAGGCTTATTCCTTTATACAGGATGGTGACAGATATTATTGTTACAACTGTCTCATTCCATTTCCCAGCCAAACCTGAGCTAGCAACCCGTGGAGCTACAATGAGTCTTCCCTAGCAAAGTTCATCAGAGCAAGATTCTGTGTTTAGAGTTCTTCCTCCCTCCTATTAAAGCAAAATAAATAAATGCAATGATTGCTTTCTTTAGGATATGTGCGGTCTCAAGTTAATGATCCATACATAAAGGTTAGAACCAAACACATCTCATGCTGCGGGTGTCTAACTGCAGCAACTTTTTCTGGGCTCATGTTCTGTACATTCTAATAGTAAATCAGCACATTTCTAATATTGAGAGAGCTGTGATAAACCACAGGGCTGTTTATAGCTCTGCTAGAAGTGACAAAATTGGGTGCCCCTTTCCTAAGATATTTCTAACTGGAAGAAACTCCTCCTTTGATAGAAGATTTCACCTCAATGTTTAAGATTTTAAGTGCTTTGATGCTAGAGAGGTGCCAACCCTTCAAAGTCAATCCAGCTCAGCCTGACACCATGGTATTTCTCTTTCAATTTAGAGGATTTGAGTTAAAATCCTTAAGCCGCTTTTAAAAACTGTAAGTGGCCATTGACACAAGTTGTTAGTTTGTTTTCTGCTCAATCAGTTAAAGGCAAGAGGTCCTCTCCTTCCTTCTAGGTATTCTGGTTTTCAGACAAACATAAGGCCCAAATTAGAAGTGAACTTTCTGGATACACTGGGAGGAACAATAGCAGATTTGAAAGACACCGATTCATTTACATCAAAAAGGTCACAAAGTATGGGGCCAGCCCATACATACAGTAAAAAAAAGATAAGGGTGTGTCTGTGTGTTTGTGTCCCTGCTCAGGCCTGCAGGGTGAGAGGACTGTTCTGCAGCCTTTAGAGGGAGGTTGTTTAGATGCTGTGTACTCCTCCCTCAAAAATAAAGTTTACTAAAAATATATGAAAAATCATCCATTGTGTTCTTGGGTCGTCTCTAATAAAAGGATTTAATTGCTTTGCAGAAGAACAGTGAACAATCAATAATATCCTTTCATTTTAAAGCACAAGATTAATTTCTAAATAGGTTTTGTGTCTAACTAGGAAAGAGACACAACTAATGGCCTTAGCTACCCTGCTGCTACAGGATTAATATGATAGACACATTTTAAAATCTCCATTTATTTAGGCCAACATTCTACAGATAAAATAATGAATGCCCTCCCAATTCTAATAAACAGTATAAAACCAAACCAGGTCTGCTGAGCCCTCCAGCTCATTGCAGATATTGCTGAAATGCAACCATTCGGTTAGATTTAATTGAGTTGTGATTGCAGGACCTGGAGACCTAATTTCCCCAGTTAGATAGGTCTTTATTTTTACCCATTCACACATCTTTTGCTCTTAGCTGACCATGGCTACAAAAAAAATTACTGAGAGAACTTTCTGAAGATATCTCCCTTTTCCTTGTACACCTATTAAGCAAACTACGAGCATGAAAGTCCAACCTTCAGTGTTTCCCTAAGAAGTTACTGAGGAGACTCAAGAACAAAGAGATCATGGAAATGACCTTCAGGGTCTAAAAAGAGGCTGACTAGAGGCAGTTCCAAATCCATCTTTGAGTAGCACCATAGCCTGGACAAAGGAACAAGAGCTATAAATGAATTTAGGAGGCTGCTTGTAGTGTTGCCCAGCACCCCAGTACTCCCCACAGTTTCACCCAGTCAGTGTGGTGGGACAGAACTTGGCAATAGCAAGAGGGACTTAGGCCCCACCAAAACACAGAGGGTGACGACTACATTGTGGTGGGGAGCATCAGTACTCCTGTATTTGCATTAAAACTGGAAGAAGAAATTAGAATTATGTACATGAAAGTCTTTCCCTAACATAGTTCCTGCCAAACAGCATGCATTTGAAATGAGAATATCCAATAACCATAAAATGTTTAAGATTTTAGTTTTTGAATGCACTTACGGGCAGATGGGGAGGGGATTGAGCAAAAGTGGAAGGTTGGGATGTATTTTAAGTGATCTGAAAAACAGGCAGAGTAGTTATTTTTCATTTTGAAAGTACATGGACCTTGAACAGTTAAGGTTTTTTGCACTGATGTTCCTTTTTTATGTTTTTTTTTAAGGGCATTAGAAGATGTATTTCAAATGCATATTAAAAGTAAGAGGCATAACCTTGATGAGGTGAGCAAAAAACATCTAGTGTGTAATATTCTGTCACCTCCTGTAGAAATGTTGTACATCAATGCTGAGCAACAATTTATGGCAGATTGACTACCATGCAATTTTAATAAAAAGCAAGGAGAAATTCCCCCTACCAAGGCAGTAGTAAGGGTGTTTTCCATGGAAGGCTGGTAAATAGAGATTTTTCTGTACATTTTTGTGTATTGCTCCAATAATGTTTCTAAAAGACAGATAATGTACTTAGCATGCAGAATGGCTTTAATTACATAAAACCTGTTCACAAAGAATGTTTGCTGCTGCACTTTTTTGCTGTGACTGCCATTTTCTAGGGTAGATCAGCAAATTAGGCTTGGAGGCTGTGACTAGATCCAGTAAGAAGACTGTGATTTAATAGCTTGCATTTAGGAGTTTGGTCACTAGAGCAGAATGTAAAACTCTAAGTCCAACATTAAGGCTCCCCAGGTGCCTGCTGAGAATTATACACCTCAAAATGCTTGTCTGGACATCTCCCACTCTGAGAGGGAAGGGGCCTGTGAAGAGACAATAGGAAATGCCAGGCACAAATACATGGCCACAGTCCTGTCTCTCCTGTCTGCAAGTCTGGCACCTTGTCTAGGATGAGCAAAAGCACATTTGCCTGTGTTAATCCAGGGTTTAGAGCCCTCTCCTGAGAGCAAGGCTTATAACTGCCCTTTGAAAAACTTGGAAAAAAGACACTGTTTTCCTTTTAAAAGTCATTTACAGAGAAGGTGGCATTACTGGTGTTGCCATTGTCTTTGCTGTTATCCCAGACTGGTTGAAGCATTTGCCCATGAAGGCAGACTCCAAAACATTCTCATGAGCAGATGGCTCAACTGGGCTTTTGAACTAATTCTTCTAGGTCAGATTGTAGGAGCGAAAAGGTACACACAAGCACTGCAAACTGAGGCTGCAGCACTGATTTAAAAGGCATTAGGTTTTTCTGCTTCCCAATAACTGATAACACAAATTCCTTTTTTACAGACTCTGAATTAAAGGAACAAAAAGAGATAAAAACATATTCTCAAGGGCCTGCTGCAGAAGTGTGAGCTCCACAGAAGGTGCAGAAGTTCACTCACAGCCTTCCTTGCACTGCCTGCCAGCTGCTAATTGGAGGGTCTCTGCCCAGTGCACAGGGCTTGGGGCACAGGGCTCTTTCATCCCGTGCTTCTCCCATGTCCCGCAGGGAGTGAGCCTGCTAATTCCGGCCTTGAGAGGGATTTGATTCTTGAGTTCCCCTCTAGATCTTACTTTAAAGGCCTCTACACAAAAAGACACTTCATTTGGTCTGATGATCCAAAGGATTCATGGTCAAGGGCTTGGAGATTGCATTCTAAAGCTCATACTGCTGCAGCAGATTCAGGTGGGAAAATTTCTGAGGAAGTGTCACAGTGTGGCTTCTAAACAAGCTACCTTGGCTTATTTGTTTCTGCATATTTGTAACCATTTAGAATTATACTTCCTTCAACACTAGCCATGTGGGAGTTGCACACATGATTTGCACATTGAATAAACAACAATCAAAGGAATTATAAAATAATTAGAATGCAGAATGTTATTTTGTCTTTCAAAGTGCTACAGTTAGGGGAGAGGTAGTGTTTTGGTAACTGTTTAGTTGCTGGACTGACAGGCAGTAGGTGGAAAAAGTGTTTAGGGAATGATCTGAGTTGAAATTAGTGGAAATTTAAGTTGGCTTTGTGGGAAAAAAAATCAGCAGCTGCACCTCAGTTTGAGAGGATATGTATTTTACATCTGACTAGAGGATGCTGAGCATATTTGTCAGGTCAATTGTTGCCCTAGAGAGAGAGCTGAGAAACCTTTAATAGGAAACCGAAGGTACCATGATTGCTTCCAGAAGGATGAGTTTGTAAGCAGTAGCAGACTTCTGCTATGTCCCACTGCAACATGTTTGATATCTGGGAACACATTGTTCTGCACCTGAGTAGCAATTAAGCCTCGTGTCTTCCCCTTCAAAAATACTGTCTAAAGATTTTAAAGAAACTCAGAAAAGTGGAATAAAATTGGCCAAGAACCAATTTAAAGATTATCGTTAATCACATATTTGCATGTTTAGCCATGCATCAATGAAAGAAAAAGAACCAAACTGCCTCTGTATAACAAAAGAGCACAGCACACACAGGAGAAAGAAGTGTTCTTTGGAAAGGTTAAATAGGAAGTGTAAGCATAACTTACACCAGGAGAAGCTTGTGGGCAGTGACATTCGTTAGACCAGGCACAGTTCCCACAAGAAAAGTAATGGAAGCTGAATCACTTTGAGGCTTTTAAAAGTGAATTGGCCAGTGGATGGAAATGAATTCCATAGAGAGTGGACTGTTGTTCTACAAAAATATATTTTTCTCTTTTATTTTGGTGTCTTCAAACCAAACTCTTTTTATTTCCTATCACTGCTTTCTGGACTAGGCAGACAAAATAAGAAGATGGAAACACATGTCAAGGTCTTTGCAATGTCTTTTTTTTACCCTGGATATCTGCCAAAGTGTTATTTGGGTACTTCCTTCTCTGGGCTCTGCTCTTCTGTGTACTTGCTATCCAAAACCAATACTCCCCTCTCCAAGTTCCTGCTGGCATTTGCTCTGGCACAGTGTCTGAGATCTGTTCCCTGAAACAACCTCCACATTGGTCTACTGCCTGTTAAACATCATGAGGATGCTTAAATCCACTCAAATGTGTTGCCTGACGCACCGTCCATGTTTGTCCACGCACCACATCCAAGCAATCCTCACCACTTACTGGGGAATTCACAGCTCTGGTACCTGCAGCCTCTTCTCCAGCTTTGAGAAAGAGAGTAGTACTATTGCTTTTCCAGGGAGAAGGTCACACACTCAATGGGATGTTACATGGGGACTGAGGGAAAGAAGAATGTAATTATTTGCCTAATTCAATTAGGAAGAAGAAATAGATAACTTTTTTTGCTTTAGAACATGCAATTTCAAATAGCACGCCTGGGAAAAAGCATGCACCAGTCCTTCCAGCAAAATTTATTTCTGCTGTTCACACTGTTTCACTGCCTCTGCAGACTGCGTTCAGTGGTCTGCTCAGAAGTCTTCAACTGAGAGCTCTTTTCACTTGCCCAGCCCTGGATATTCAAACATTCTTTTATGGTTTAGAATGAGATTTTTTTTTTCTACCACACAAATTAAGAAGCTGAAGAGTTTTTCCAACAAATTTTCACAGAGGAAACAGGTTCCCCCATTTTCTGTAGTAATGACAGTCTCCACTCAAGAAAGCTTGTAAAAATTGGGGTTTTTTTAATCTAGCCACTTGCTCAAATCCAGCATCAGACAGTTTTATACCTTTAGAAGTGCAAGGATGACATATCTGCTGCAGAACCTGATCCATACTCAGATACATTTCAAGAAGCTATCAATTCCATAAAAAACATTTCCTTAAAAAGAAAAAATGCTGGTCCTTGCTAAGAGGTACAAGTAGAAGGGTAGCTCTTATAATCCAGGAAAGTGGAAAACGTATCTCCTGGGCTTGAAATAGCCACTGAAATGGGTCTGTAAGTGCATCATTTCAGGAAATTGATGGGAAACCAACACAGCACCCACAGGTGTGAGGGATCCAGTGCCCATCAGTCTTCCAATGAGCAAACTGTTCCAAGTAACTTATTTCTGTGAATTTTATCATATAAAGCCAAAAGCTTCTGAAGACACAAAGTAATATCTTACACTTCTTTTATGCCTTTGCTTTTAGGAGAAACACAAAGTGTTCATTTTCAAAAAAATACAGTGTAATGACACCAAAAGTTTTATCTCAGGTGACGGGAGGATGGAAGACATCTGATAAATGGCACCCAGCAGTGTTACCAAACATTTCAGGACAGCAACATAGAACAGTACAGGCAGCTGAACACCACAGTGGTGTGGAAGCTGAAAAGCCATTTTGTTCAACCAACTAAAATAATTTCCTTTGATTACTGTGCAAGTATGGCCTCAGTGATAAGACTGGCAGAAAGTGTCATAGGGTCTTTCACAGCCATTAGTGGAAAGGTCTATTTTTATATTTCTAAGGGAAAAAAACCCCTTTTTTTGATGTACCACACCCCAGAACTATATTGAGTCATAGTGAAGCAGACACAGGAGAAAGCAACCTCTGCTTAATTCCCGGCACTGTGTCCTACGTGTTCTTTGCCCTTCCCTTCTCTAAGTGCCATACCCTTTCTACTTAGCCCATCGTGCCTCATGGGATTGCCTAAGGAGGAGACACATCACAAACGGCTGTGGTTTGGGATGCTAATGCAATAATTAGCAGCTTAATCATCAAAGTGAATAAGCAACTTCCCAACAGTCCCTTTCAGCCCCGTGCACTGTTACCATTTAAATACAGCATTTTGTAGCGGACCATAATTAGATACTGCACATGGGAAAGTTTTAAAAGTAAACCAGTAAAAATGAAAATGACTGCTCTGAGCTAAGCATAAGACCCAAGTTTATTCTTCTCACAACAGAAAATGTCAGTGATGTGGTATGTGGAAACTTTCTTCCAAACCAGTACTGACCCAGTGGCTCAATCACAGGCAGAAGGGGAAATGTCCTGTGAAACAAGTTCTTTTACCCGTGTAACTTAAAGTAGGAATATTCTATCTTGGCAAAATTTTTGAAATTCCAGCATGAATAGTTTAATTTCAATTTCTTAAATTTCTCTTGAAGTTTCAACTGGATGTACTAATTTCACTACCTGCTCTGGCAGTTTATACAGTAGCGTTCATCCCATTTCAAGCACACATTCAATGGTGTGCCTGCAGTGGCAAATACCCTTTTCTTCAAGTTGCCTATGTAAACCAGAGTTTCCAAACATGAAGACAACTGGAAAACTGGACAAGTATCACCCAAACATGATCCATCTCACTACCAGAGGACACGTGTATGGTAGATTCTTCATACCTGCACTGGTTAATTTGGCCACTGAAACCAAACCTAACCCACACCATGATTTAGTTATAGGTCACCAAGCTTTAAAATTATGTTTAGAGGGGAAACTCTCATAGATAAAACACACTTCACTCACCTAGTTAAACACAGGGTCCAATCTGCTGGCTCAGCACTGTGCAGGCCTGGCCACAAACTCCCACACTCTCCAGCCTTCCATAGCCTTGGCTGCTATACTGGATTTTTCCCTTTTGTTGAGGGTTCGCTTTAGCAGTCAAGTCAGCAAAACAGAACACGGAAGATATAAGATTACCTTCTAATATTTACAAAGAGCAGCCTTGCAGATAGGTTTGAATAACTTCTATATTTGTTCAGAAATTTTTGTAAGAATTGCTTTAGAGCCATGGAAGAAGTTTTAAAGTTGCTCTTTTCATTTTCTTGGGTATTTCTTAATGTCTATCATAAGACATTAAGGGCATAAACTTCTCAAAAGAAATAAATGCTGAAGACTGCAAATCTCATCAGTCAGTTTGACAAAGCATGTGCATGGAAAAATCCACTGGATCCCTATCACAAGGAATTTGTTCCATATTTTCTGAACACTAATATTCTGAGCTACAAAAGTGACTTCTTTTGAAGCAGTGGACATTATGTGTTTCCAGCTCATGGAGAGTGTCCATTATCTTTAGTATGTTTCAACAGAAACTAATTTTCTGTTAAAGTACTCAAGATTGAATGCTTGGTGTAATGATCTTTGAATTGAACCACAGTTTTAAGATTTCCCCAGTAAGTTCCTCAGAGTCTGCCCATCCTTTTTCCCTTTCTAAGTAACAGCTTCCAGACTCCATTCCATGCCATGAATATCCACAGGTCTTCCTCCACAAAACAAAGAAGGCATCATGATTATCATCTCTTAATAAAGCAAAGTTCAGTGAGGGTGCTTTAAGAATCCTAATTGATTAACCCATAATCCATTTTCCCCTTGATTCATTCTGACAGTGATATTAAAAATTTTCTCAGTCTTGAGCAAGTCAAACGACACTGGTCAGGTGCTCTCAGTCCATTCTACAATCATCTGCCATTCAGAATCTACTCTTGTACTTTCCAAGATAGGTGAACTGTTTGCTTGCTTACTAACTACCTGCAATCCAAACTGCAGACTGCATATTTCATCACCATTTTCCGTTCTCCCAGTATGATTATACAGGATCACTGATGTTTTTTAACTCCAGTGGTCTCGGCTCTTTGTCAGGCTGAAATAGAGAAACACATGGGGTCACAACAAAATATGAAAAAGCACCTGTGTTGCTCCAACGAATTCTGGATGTTCAAGCTGGTGTCTTACCTATGAGGAACCTGAGCACATGGTAAGGCATAACCTTGGACTACACGCAGTCCTAAGCTATGTTCTCCACGGAACACTACTCCATAGGAGCTTATTGTAGGCAGGCACTTCCCATAGAACATGCTCCACCAAAAGAAGGGGGATAAAGGTGAGAGCCAAGTGCTTTCTAGCTGTTACCTGCACTGTAGGTGCCTAAGACACCCCTGTAAGGGCACAGAAGTACCACAGATGATGCTCAAGCACTGCTCATGCTGCAACAGCTGTGACCTGGAAAAGAGGTGCTTGTTTCTAGCTTTTTCTGGTATTTAATGTAGATGGGAACCGCATCTGCCAGACTGGGACTTTCCAGGAGAATTTAGCTAAAAGATAGATAATCTAGACTGCAAAATTTCTTGCAAATGGAAGACAAAAATCTCTGGGACTACTTGAGTGAGCTAGAGGAAATAAATGAATGAGGTAGTGGGGACAAAAGTGAAACACCTACTTAACTGAAACCTCATTTCAGTAGTTTTCTCCAGTTAATTAAGTATTGAGGAAAATGGATGCAGAAAGTACATTTTAAAGCAATCAAGTACTGCCAGAAATCAAACCAGCAATTTGAAAAGAGAACAACACTGCTCTCTGGCATCTGACAAAATAAGATATTTGACAGGGAACAATATGTGCAGCACTGGTTAATTGGGAGGCGAGGAGAAGAATAATCATAGCTGCATTACTGAATTTATAGAAGTATCTCCAGTGTACCACAGGGACGATGCGAATTTGTGGAATCCTCCTGCCTGCTACAGCAAGCCAGCAATCACTTACATTCCCATCAACATTTTTTTCAATGTACTCTAGACAGCAATCCAGAAATAGCAACTGTGGTGGCTGAGCCCAGGAGAATTGCCTTTAAAATGACTGTAAAATCCCCACTTTCCTCTGCTGATGAAGAGATATTGGATAAGAAACAAGTGGGGAAGAATTAACACTTGGTCTCCTTCGTTAGAGCTCATCAGAGCAGGGTACAACCCTTTCTCAGTTATCTGGGTATGGAATATGGCTATTCCAGCACCAGTCCTACAACAGGTTAGGTTGCCTTTGTGTTTCTGTAAAGTATCAGCTTTAGAGCAAAGACTTTAGTTTCCCCATCTTTTAGTTCTAAGCTGTAGCCAAACACCATGTGAACTCAACCCATAAACTCAGCTACATTTTGGAAGCTCTGGCAGAGCATTCAAGGCTATATTGTCTTCCCTGCAGTTGGTTCACTGACCTTCCATTTTTTAACATGCCATTTTAAGCACTTTAAAATGATGCTTTCAACAAAACATCATTTGACAAAGAGTGCTGCTTTGTCAAAGAAGTTAGCAATGGGGATGGAGACACATGAACAACCCAGTAATTTAGTACCCTTCCCACTCATACTTAAAACAGTGTAAGGGGATATGCACTTAATGGGAGATTCTTATTTAGAGTCTTTGATATAAACCAATACTTTCATGTGTAACTGGATGTCTCAGCAGTAGACTTGCTGACCTGAAGATAACATCAGGAGCCAGACACCAAACACTTAGATAAAAAGAGAAGTAAAAGAGCAGCTAACCAAGTTAAACAGGCAGTTAAGCAAGTAGGAGATCTGGGAATCACAAAATAGATTCTTTCCTCTGTAATTGCTCACAAGAAATTGAAGAGAAAGAAAAATCCCATAGGATGAAGTATCAGTCTTGTCCATTACTACTTTTAGCCTCCATGATCAGAATCTAAGGTAATTACCAAAGTTAGTCCAAAGTTACATTAATCCAAACTATGCTCCCCTCAGAAGAACTAGAATCGTCAATCCCTCAGTGCCAGGCAGTGCCTAAAACCACACATAAGTTTAAATATCAACAACAGTGCTGAAAACAGAGTATTTTTCAATTTGGGGTCAAAAGAACACAGAACATTTCCCTTTCTCTATACTGGAAAAAAAAAATTGAAGCAGTCCCCAACCACAGTTAATAACTTCCCACTTCCCATTTTGCCACTAAAAGAAGAAAAAATCAGATGTGGATGTCTGATGTGGATACACAGTCTTCATGAAGAAGTCAATCTTCCTGCACAAGATCAAATGTATTTACACTGTATTTTATGTGGTACTCAGCAGGCCACTTAAATAAAGGAGCCCTGAAATAAAGGAACCTCTGTATCCAGCACAGAGCAGATTCTCACTAAGCTTCCATCTGTTTAATTTATGAAGCACAGTAGCAGAAAAGCAAAATACAAAGAGCTGCTGATTTTTCTATGCACCCATCAGACCTTTCACTGAAGTATTTCAACAGCTGTATTGTCAATAGAGATCATGATTTGTCTGCTGTTAAAAAAGCTTCCAGGAATAAAACCATGCAAAAAGCCAAACAGATTTAGCTGTTTTATAGCTACATCCTGTTTTTCTATGTTCCGTACAGTTTCTGAACTCTACACTGAAATAAGTGCTGGGGTGTGCGTATAAGTGTGTCAGAGAATATATATATATATATATATATTTACAGAGATCATCTATCTTCTGTCCCTGGAACTATAGATAGACTAATCCATATATCAAGCAAATCCTTTGAATACTGCTACTGCAGTCTGCTTTCACCACAGTCCACCTTGCATTCAGTTGTCAACATCATTAAGAAGTTCAAATAGCTGTTTTCAATTGCTGTTTTCTGCAGAAAATTACTGGCAGCCTTTTGTAATTCATGGCTATTTAGGATAAGATAGCCAAAGCAGAGGGAGGTGGAATCATTTTAAGGGTTAGACAGCTGAAATCTCAAACAGCAAGAACCAGGATCAGACACCTGAAACTAGTTCTGGGACAAATCTGGAGCATTCTCCAGCACCTGGGCCATGGAGTGGCAATATTTTTTTTCCCTGCAGTGATTACATTGTTCAGCAATGTTACCCTGTGTAAAAGAAACTTGTTTGTCTGAGTTGTACAGAGAAGATCCCAGTAGGTGTGAGTTGCACTTTTCTCTGTCATCACCTTCAAGGTTTTAGGGCACTATTTGCTTTGTTGTCCAATACACACTTCTGAGACCAGACACATTTGGATTCATCATTGCTACTCCTCCATTTTTCTTTCTGTTTAAAAGTGCATTAATTTGCATCAACTGTAGGGCACACCAACAAAATCAGTAAGCTGAATAGTGAGAGTGTGATTCTTCTTTCAGGTCCATCTCTCCCTCCCACCGGCCATCCCTGGAAGGGTAGACCCTTCTGAGTGGTCCCGCTGTGAGCCAGCACACTTAGGAACGGCAGCACTGTCCCCAAGGGTGGAACTGCAGGGCAGTGCAGAGAACTCCTGATCACCCGTGCAGCCAAGTGGGCTCCACAAGTCAGAGCAGGATCTCACCTGGGAACATTTTAAATTCTGACACCTGAGAGATCAGTTGAAACATTGGCCTTTAGTAATAACAATCCAGGAGAGCAGCTGACAAACAAGTCTCCTTTTATGTTTTTCTTTCATTACTAGGTAAAAATGAGAAGAATAGTCCAAAGTCTGAAGAAAGAGCTGAACAACACAAACCACCCAGACCCTTGCATCAGCTGTGGGGGAACACGGCAGAAGGATGCCAGCATTCCTGCAACATGCTTTTAACTTACAGCTCTGGGCATTTCAGGGAGCATGCAAAACCACTGGGGACAGCAAACTAGATTTTACATAATTACAATGTAAACCTTGGGTAAACAGGAAAGTGAAGAAGAGATCCAGCTAATACATCTTCCTGTGATGTAACACAGTATCACTATGGCAACAACCAGGTTAGCATGCTAAGAACAATAGCAGAGCACCAAAGACATTTTTAGAGGGACTTTTACAGTCAGAATAGAAAGCCATATACAAGTATCCTTTCATTCATTACAGAGAGCTGACAAAACACATCCTATGCAATCCTACTAGGAATCCTGATGAAGCACTTTTTTTCCTCTGCATGCTTGATACACAGATAGGTTGGAAATAATGTTCTTGATACAGCTTCCTTATGTGGCTTGTGACCTGAAGTCTCATCAGTTTGCAACAGAATGTAGAATATTAAGTCCCACTTTCAATAGATTTAGGCATTAATCTGAGATCTCTTTAAAATCTTAACCTATGTCAAAAAGCTAAGACTACCCAGTGCTCCAATACATACTAGCTGCCAAGAAAACCCAGGCATTGCGATCTTTCAAAATGCAAACATTTCACACTTAATGAAATAAAAAGGCTTATAAAATACAAATGCGGCCAAGTAGGAAAATATGCAACAACTAAAGTCTCAAAGCTTTCTTTTACTGATGATAGTCTCTTCTTTCATTATAACAAAGTTGTTCAAATTTGTCTGGTTAAGATTAGACAGCTTTCTAAAGATAGATGTTTTTTTCCACACTCTTCTCCAAGTGGGACACTTTTCAAGGCATCAGATTAAAATAGAAAAACAATGATCTGGATAAATAAAACACAGCAGTTTTGTTTGGGTTTTTTCTATTGTCAGCTACCATAGCCTCTTCATACCCATGCTTCTACCTCAAGACACTTAATTTTTTTTTTAAATTGCTGTAAATCCACAGATGATCCCTAAATAATTTCAAGATACAAAACTTTGTCTGAAATAATTTAGCTTTTATGAGCTTTGTCAGTATCCTGACACAAGATGAGGCAATAAAACGCATCCTTTAAGATGGGCCCCTTTCAGTCTCCTTGGAAGATGTCTTTAAGGCATAGTGCCACAAAGATTGTTTTAATTACCTAACTCTTGAGTTAACAAACAACTTGAGATGTTTAAGAAAAAGCCATAAAATCTACTGCTGTGACCCCAAGCACAGGTATATCTAGTTACTGAAGGATGGCTTGTGTGGCAAGAGATTTATGTTTTGAACAATGAAAAATATTTTCACTTGCCTGATTCTGTTACACACATTTGATACAAATGTTGAATTTCTTTAAAGATTTTTTGGTTAGACTGATGAGTAGAATGTTTGTTCTCCTAAACTGACTGCATTATATCAGACAATACCGTAAGAAAGGCAGAATAATGGTGTGTATGTACATGTAAAAAGAGAAAACCACTCTGCTTTGAGGGTAAAACTAACCTTGAAGTAGAAGGTATCATTATACTTCGAAAGTTCAACTCGAAACAAAACTATTGTCTCTTATTTTAAGGAATCTTTTACAAGGAGTAGAAAACATTAGTACACACTTTTGTCGAAAGAAGAAACATCTTTCTGACATATTAAAAACAACAATGTGAAAATGCCTCTCTGCTGTGCATGTTAGAGCTTTAGGACAGTACTGCTCCTGTACAGGAGCTTGATTTCCCTAATACCTGGCCAGGCCAGGTGAGCATAAGCAATATGAATTATCAGAAAGTCATTTCTGTTTAGCTGGATAATGACAGATGTGGTTGATGTCACCATTTTCTATAGTGTTAAATTAGTCTGTGCTGCTGAACAAGCTCAGTTAGACCTTTGAGATCCACAAGCTGGGGTGAGCATTTTTGTAATGAATCATCCTTAATTCAAGTGCACCATCATGAACTGGATGGAGTTATTTCTCTTGTATTGATGATACCAGAATCTTAAATACTATTTCCAGATAAGTCACTGTCTTTTGATATCTCAAAGAAGATTTTTCCTGAATTAAAAGGAGACAACCTAGGGCATTCCATACAGATATTTCTTGACACCTGACCATTTCCCAGCACATCCCCTCTCCTTACATCAGGTAGTCTTCAATGATGTTCATAGAGACAGATTCGAGGTTAAGTATTGCCAGGGTGAAGGGTGACCTGCGGAGGAGCAGCAGCCAGCCATTGCTGGTAGAACAGGAACAAATTTGTTGTTACAGGGTCCTTTCTGGCCTGGTACAAAGTGCTCACCTCCATCTTGCTGAGGAGTACTGGCTGGCCAAGGGCCATTTGGCAAATGTGAGGATCAACATAAGACCTTCAGCTTGGGAAGTATATTGTCAGATGCTTAGTTTCAGGGAAATAGACAGTCCTCTCTGGCTTCGTTTGAATCATCTCTCACCCCTATCTGCACAGTATTATTCCATCAGGAAGAAGGGATACCAAGACACAGGACACTAGACCTGTGCACTGGATGCACTTTCTAGCTTGTTCTTTATTTTTGTCTTGGACCTAGAAAGTAAGTCACTGCTTCATTTTGAATCATCCAATAACATTTGCCACATTTTTCCTGGAAACTTACATTTTTAGATACTTAGGTGAGTTTATTTTCCATTTGTAAATCAACTGTTGGTACACAATAAAAATGACAACAATTAACTACATGGCAACATGTGGCCACTTTTTCTATGGTTTAATGTTTTAACAGATTTATAAAGAAGTATTTACAGAAAATTCTACGATCATAATTCTACAAGTACATTTAAAAAGAGGTTGTATCCAGGTGGGGGTTGGTCTCTTCTCCCAGGAAACAAGTGACAGGACAAGAGGACACAGACCCAAGCTGCACCAGGGGAGGTTTAGGCTGGACATTAGGAAGAAGTTCTTCACAAAAGGAGAGATTGGGCTTTGGAATGGGGTGCCCAGGGAGGTGGTGGAGTCACCATTCCTGGAGGTGTTTAAGAAAAGACTGGATATGGCACTCCGTGCCATGGTCTGGTTGACAAAGTGGTGTTAGGTCATAGGTTGGACTCAATGATCTCAAAAGTCTTTTCCAACCTAATTGATTCTGTGATTCTATAAAAAGATCAATTATATCTGTTCAGTATTATTTCACAAGTTTGAATAACTAGTGGTATTAGTAAATATTCACAGACAAGCTCTGCAGAACCCATATATCGCTATTCATTAGAGAAGAGAAAATGGTGCCCTCCACATAGTTCTGATATTTATTTTACAAACTGGTTTTGATCACCAGTTATTCTGAGTAGTGACTAAGTCAGATTTACTGCACCTTACAATTTTCTTTTTGCTCATCTTGCTCAGATAATCCTTGTTCATTTAGGGAATTTTTTGCTTTGTGCATCATACGACTCTCCCTAGTATCAGAGAGAGGTTTTGGGGATTGTTTAGGCAGGCAAAGCGGTGACCTTGATGTAGAATTCATCAGTGGAAAAGCTTGGGACTGCTGCTCATCATTTTCCTGTAACACAAACAAAAACATTCTTGTTTACTGGTAATGGAAAACCATATTAACTTTCTGCCTTGGGTCGAAAGACTTGCTGCAAAAGACTAAATATTGGGAATTTGAAAAAGACATAGACATATTGAAAGCAGAAAAACATATTTTTAAGGCACTTATCACTCTGAATACACAACACAGTGAGGCTTGATAACTCTTGCTTTGTTGTGGTATGAGATGAAATATCTGCTACACTGCTGGAAAGCTATTTTCCAGGAGCAGAAAAAAGCTACACAAGGAACAGACAGTACTCTTAAGCTGTTTACTAAAGTACCTGGTAGTGTGTAGCAAGAGCTGTATTTAATTTTTTCTGTACATATTCTGCAAACAAAGTATAGGTGTCACTTTTTTTGCTGACATCTGGACAGAAACCACTGCTTTCACATTTTGACCGATGTGCAGTCAAAGCACTCAATTTAAATGCTACATTAAAGTCACACAGAAAAAGGAATAAATTTGCATACGAACGTGACAGGCACTTTTTAAACACCTTGAGAAATTTGCAACAGTTTGAAACTGAGTATTTGAAATAAAGTAGATACAAGTACCTGTCAAAGAGAAGGAAACAAGGTTTATTTCACTTTTAAAACAAGACACACCATTTACTGTATTAACATAAAGCACGAAACAACACATTTTGATGGTTTCAACAAAAGATGAAACGATATGAGCAATTCCTCCAAAAATTCCCAGATGTACATCATCTTGAAATAAAACCAACACACATATTCAGCAGTGTCCAAGACAGAAGGGCACAAATTCTTGGAACTGATGACTTTTGCATATTTACACTTGTGGGGAACAAAACCAACACTGAAATTTTAATTACTGCGACTTAGTTGAAGGTGAGGAGTAGCCTGTCCTTGGACCTAGACAATACAAGTTTAGACAAAGAGGAGGAATGCTTGAGAAATCCCTCCTCCAGTTAAACTGGGAAAAAATTATTACTGATTACTTGTTATTTGCTATAACCCTGACTACGGTCAGCAAGAGTCTACAGCAAGCTTATACCATGCTGGCAGGTCATTACTACACAACTTTCTGTGACCGAGGCTTTCTTTCTTTTTTGCACTACTCAGATTCTTTACAAGCAACACCATTTGTTTCTAAGGTTATAGGGAAACAGACATAAAGGAGTATAAATAAAATTTATTGGCATCGCTTAATGAAACAATAATAAAACACAGACCTCCAGGCAATGTCTGTAAGAAGCAGTAACTTCTGGCAAGTAGGGCAATTATCTCTTGAAACAATATACACAAATCCAGTGGATTCACTCTCACTGCAAAACACAGATTTCCTATTGCTGTAGCTCCAAACAAATTATGGCTCTGATCTGATCTGTCTTCCCAATGGTGCTTTCTGGCCTCAAAAGCTATACATCTACTAAACTATGTGGCACTTGCCTTTACTTACTTTTGATATCTTGCCAACATCCTTTATGTGCTAATACAAAATAACTGGGTTTTTAAAAAAAAAAAAAGGAAAGAAAACAAAGAAAAAACCCAAAAAGCTATGTGCAAGATTCCGCTGATTGTCAAGAGAATGCTTTTGTGTAACCTGGCAAACTGGAAGGATTTCTATCTACTGACATATTTCTATGTAGCCCTCATACAAAGAGCTATCAATAACTATTCTCTTACTCCTCAAGATAACATGGTCACAAACTTTGCAGGAGGTTTTGGACAACAAAAGGTTTATTTCTCTCCTAAAGTTGGAACAATTTTCTATAATCTGCAAAGAATTTACATCATCTTAGAACACGTCGCCCTGATGTACTGTGAAACATTCAGCAATGCGTCTATTACTGAAAATACAAAGTTAATGTAAACTGCAGTTACTAACCTTTTTTAATAACAATCCACTTTCAAAACGTAACTGTGTAGTATTTATTTGTTTTGATAACATCAGGGTCTGGTAAGAACGAGCAAGCTGGTCTAGAGGAAGGTGTCCCTGTCTACAGCAAAGAGGTTGGAACTAGCTGATCTTTAAGGTCCCTTCCAACACCCAATACCCTATCCCAACCCCTTCTTTATCTTCCAAATGTTCCCTATTTACTTGTTTAATAGCCTCTTAAATATCTGTATATATTCCATAAATTCCAAGAAAAGCTGTTCACAGAAAACTTCAAGCTCAAACTCCCAAAGGTTAGTCCTTTTGGTGGTTACTTTCTCTGCAACCTAAGAAACCACAGTATAAGGACCATCTGCTATTTAATATCCATTATTAGAAATGGAAAATATACCTGTATTGAATTTACATTTCTCACTGGTTTTCCCTATGAGCTCACAAATAACAGCACATGAACAATTTGCAGATTGCTACTATGGTCAAGACCCATGCCATGTTTTAGTCATTCAGTATTTATGATCTTCTCTCTGCTGTATTTATAAGGAACATAAAGAATGATATGTCCTCAAATTCACTTGGCAAGATAATGCATTCACTAAATGTATTCAAGTCTTCCCCACGACTTCCATACCCAGATAAAATTTTTCCAAGTTACCTTTTGTGGTTTGCTGCCACCAGGTGTCGAACAGCAGCGCTCACCAAGACGGTCTGGTCTGCACTTCTGTGAGTCCTGTGTAGGCAAAGGCCTCTTCTCACTTAAGGAAGCCAGAGTGGGACTGGATCTGAGGTGCAGAGTTGTTCTACGTAAAATGTAAGGGCTGACCTTGCCACTGGGGATGTCAGCAAACCCTGAAAAATAAACAGCTTCTATTAAAACCAGCTAAAGCAATCACACTTCCTCAAATGGATTTCTTTTTTCACAATAGGAGTAAAATAGCTGATTGAAATAAATCATTTGTTCCATTGGAGAAAATGTAACAAAGAGATTGCTGAATAGATCTTGCGTATTTCAAAATTCAAATGCAAAACTTGGATATCACAGAACAACCATTGAATTACAAGAGCAATTCCATATTAAAAAAAATCCATCAAACAAATGTGTGGTCGCTTTCTTTACAGGTACATTACTATGTGGAGAGTAATTTCAAACTTAAAACTGGTTAATTCATGATACTGTGACATGGTGCTCTTGATTTTTAATACTTTTTTCTGTGTACAACTATTAGGTTATGGACTGTGTTATCTCTCTACCTAGCCTAAAAGTCAAACATGAGCTGATACATATGTACTCAGAACAGGGCTATTTTCGGAACAGGGCTATTTTCAGAAAAATAGTCATGCTGGTAAGAAGGTGAAATGCAAATAATGTTTAGCCTTAGAAATCCTGACTTCTGGGAGTGACCACCAAAGTTGAGGCTATTCAGTATCCCCGTAGTTTGTTGTTTAATGATGGTAATTACATTAATTATAAAGGGTTACTTAATAGGTAGTTGAACTTACAATATATTTTTCAAGCCCTGATTCGTGCAGTCTTCTCAGTTACTCTCTGCTGCAGTGACTCTTATATGGAATACCAGGCTACCTAATTTCATGGCATTCATAGCATATGGAAAGTGAACTCTCATGAAGACGTTAATGTATTACTGCTGTGGGCAAGACAGTTTCAACTTGGGGAATTTTAGTCGACTTAATGTTTTGCAAATTAACACACTTTTAATTACTAGTATTGAAAGAAATAAAAGCACACAAATAAGCAAATACTTGGGGGACACAGCTGGGCTTCCCTCCAGACACCACTCCTCCCCAGTTTCTGGTCTCCAGTCACCTCACGGCACAGTACACATAGTGAGTGAGTTGATGGGAGCACACAAGACTGCCACGACCATTTAACCTTTAGCAGAATGGGACTTATTAATCCAACAGAAATGTGTTCTGCTGGTGTAACACCAGCACTCCACAAAAGCTAACTTGGCACCAACTGCCACATCTCCCATTGACTACTTTCACCTTCCATCATTGTCACCAAAAATGTTTGCATAGTCACCTACTCAGAGTGAAAGCCATTCAACAAAAGAGAAAAGCACACCTGCTGTGCTCAGAGAACGTTTGCCTTTACAAGACACATAAATACCTTTCTGCACTATTTCTGGAAGCCCATCCAGCTCACATTCAGTGCTGTCCTGACCTTGCAGATTTTGAGAGATATCACACTTCCTTTTCTTTTTTGATGAAGTCTCTGGAGCAGGAGATCTTGTTTCTCCATTGTCTTTCCTGCTGTCTTCACATCTCTGCCTTTTACTTGAAAGCTTAGTGGTATCTTCAGCTGACTTTCTCTCTTTGACAGACTGTTTGCTCACTGTTAATGACTTATCTGAATTCAGCAAAGGAGTGCTGACAGCATCACTCGCTCGCTGTTTCAGCTGAGTACTCAACAAACTGACTTGTGTTTTTAGCATCTCATTTGCTTCCTCTAGTTTATGATATTGAACAATTAGAGAGCAGTATTTCTCCAAGTTCTCATTTGCTTCTCTGGTCTTCACTTCTGTAGATTCCTGCAATTCTTCCAATTTTAACTTAATTTCTTCTGTAATGGCATTGTCATCAGCATCTTTCAAAGAAAAACATCATTATTCGTATAACTGACATAAAAAAAGATACATATGTAAGAATTTATAATGCAATGGTAACACATCTTTTAATTATACATGTTCCGCAACAGTGTAACTATAAAAAAATGACCGCGAAACAAATTCAATAATATGATAGACATAATAATGTCTCTGTTAAATAGAGAACAAACATGCAAATTTTGAAAAGAATCCTTGGCCAGTGCATAGGGAAACATTTTCCCTCTCATTTAGTAACTTCTGAACGCTCGTTTCACACCCTTAATTTGCTTTAAGCATCATTTACAGTAAAGTTCATCTCACGAGATGAGCTAAGATATTAAGAACAAAGCATGAGAATGAGAGGGAAAAACTTGCTGGAAAACGATAAAAGAAGTCACACACAAACCTTACATAATAAGAAAAACATCCCTGTTCTTCCTTAAGTCACTTTTAACACCAAAAATGTAATATTTAATATATTTATTCATAACCTAGTGCTGTTTCTGAGAAGAGAAATAACAAATTTAAGAAAAAAAAAGATTAGCTAGACTTTGAAAATGTTTGACATTTGCACTTGTAATTTTTTATCCTAGTTAAGAATCATGCTCTGTACTAGAGCTGCATGTGCAAGTGGACATGTTAGGGAACGAGAAAGTTTTATAGACTAATGCACCACTAAGAAAGCATTAAGAAAATCTAGATTCAGTTACCTCCTTTATTATGCTTTGCCATAGTCAGATTTTCCTTCTTTAGCAGCTCATCATGTTCAGCTAGTTGTTTCTGCAACATTTCCTTTTCCTGTTCCAGCTGCTTACAGGATTTCATCCACATCTGCACTTTACTGAGGGCATATTCATTTTCCTTCTGCAGCTGAATTATAATGTTACTATTATCAGCCTAAAAAAGAAGAAATTTAGTTATTTCACCAGAAACATAATTCCTCCTTTTAAACATTATAACGTCAAATGGAATAATAGAATCATTAAAGTTGGAAAAGACCTCCAAGATCATCGAGTCCAACCTTTGACCGAACACCACCCTATCAACTAATCCATAGCACTAAAAGCCATGATGAGTTGTTTCTTGAACCCTTCCAGGGATGATAACTCCACCACTTCCCTGGGTGGGAAGCCCCTTCCAATGCTTAACATTGTTCCCTACAGTGAAGAAATTCTTCACGATGTCCAACCTGAACCTTTTATCATCCCGCTGGTCTGGTACCAACCTGTGTGCAAATACCACACAGTGAGCACAGCTAGGAGCCTTCTCTGCTCCATTCACACTACCATGGGTGCTGTTTTCTGGCACACATCCCACAGGACTTTATCCTTGGACTGCTCTGATTAAACAAATTAACACCACAGAGGAGGACCTTAAGAATAAAGGACTGTTGAGCAAGATGAGCATATTGTAATTCAGTGTTTACTTGCACGTAAATTGAATTGACAGTGTTTCTTCAAGAGTGCATTTAGAGAGACACTAATTCCTGAAGTGGGAGTACAGAGTTGGAGCCAGAAACCAATCACAGACTGAAGCAGCACCAAAAAAGACCAAAACCACTGAGAAAACAAGAAAAATGCACGGAGAGGATTATTGGTACACAAATTCAGTTATATGGACAGTGAAGCTTCACCTGTGCTACTAAAAAGCAAACCAAGAATATGAAGAACTGTTCCCAGTTATCAATCACAGCTCCACAGTTTACAGTATAGGGAGCTCATATTCTAGCATCCCTGAGAACAATTCTGTCAGCGAATTGCACTAGTTAATAGCTGTAATGAGAATTCTATATAAAACGGAATTGATAAAGCTGAATCAAGAGCAATCCACCAAGACTAATGCTTAGGATAGACCATGGTACATTTTACCATCAAAGTAATTCACAAACAGAAAATAGAGACACTGCAAAGTCTCTTTGAGTGAATTCTAACCACGTTTTACCTCAGCTGCAATGTTCAGTGTAGCCAATAGACCCCTGTGTTTAGGGTCACAGAAACCAATTCTAGGTGATTTCAGTCAGGCACACAGAATAGAACTTTTCTAATGTACATCAATACTAACAATGTTTTCTCCAGGCTCTATGTTCTCTTTAGTGAAACAAAGGCTGTATCAAAGTCAAGCCAAAGTTCTGGAGCACCAGTTCCCTATCCTATTTATTTTACTACCCAGTGTCTGGAATGTCATATATTTGGTCATGCTTAGGGTTTTTTCTTACCTTAATTTTTAGGAGTTCTCCTAAGGCTCGATTAGCTTCTTTAAGGGAATTATTCAGCTGTTCTTTGTTTGACTTCAAATGCTCGATTTCCAATTTTTGTGAGCTGATAAAGTGCTCCAGTGAACTAATCTTCTCATGACAGGCCTCAATTTCTACTTCATTCTAGAGAAAGAAAATGTGCCTAATTACTATGATACCAAAAAGGACACTGAGTTGTATTTTAAAGATGTACCTAAAAGCATATCACAAACCCACAGCAATTCCACAGCAAATTTACTAGTTATGTTTTGAGGAGTTTAAAACTGAAAGGGCAATTTGTCTCAAGTATATAATTTGAATACTAGAATCTCGAGTCTAAGAAGTCTGTCAGAAGAAAATCCTTATATTTTACTATAACTTGCTCTTACCTCTACTTTATATTAATAAGAATGATAACTATTAAGAAACAATTATAGTAAGTTATTTGCCTGTGTTCTACTGGCCTCAAGCAAATGTTCACAGGCATTTCTGCAGAAAAGTTGATGGCTCTTTGCATACAGCACATCTGACAAATGTATTTCCAACAAATTTGTCCTTCTATTCTGAAGTGGTTAAATTTTCTTCCCTATTCCACCAAAACAACAATTTCCTGGATTAAACATGCTGTTGCTTTTCCTTTTTCAAGGTTATAGTCCCAGTGAATTTTGATATAGATTAAATGCTCACTGAGTTGAGGTAAATTCACTTTTAAGTGCTTGCTATTTGAAAAAAAGTTAACTTAACACTTACTAAGTTCCCAAGGTAAGTATGTGTAAGTTTTGGAAACATTGTTAGCAAAGATAAATTCTTTTGCAATAGGATCAGCAAAATTTTGTAAAATACATAGAACTGAATTAAAAACTCACAGCACTACTCTTCCTATTTTCTGATTTACCTTTAGGTTTGCTTCTGTCAGAGCATCCTGATGCTCTTTCTCTGCTTGAAGTAGTCTGTCTTTGTATTCTGATATTTCTCTTTTAATTTCACTTTCTTTTTCTTGTAGTTGATTCTGGACCATCTCCAAACTCCTGGCCAGTTCATTTTTTTCTGAAGTTGTTAGATGCAGCTGAATCTGTAAACAGTAATAGCACATTCTTTGGTATTTGGAATTATCTCAATGGAGAAAGCGTTGACACATTAAACTCCTTAAATCTGAAGCATCTCCGAATTTTCAAAAACAACTTGGTAAGAAAAAGATATTTAACAGTGGCTAAACAAACTGTAATCAAAGAAAAGAACATCTGAACACAAAAGGTAGGACAGGAGGCAAAGGAAGGTTCTCTTAAAAGAAAACAACTGCAAGTTTGCCAACACTGTTGGATCAAGCAGAACTGCCAAAATCAAAGCTTAACTTCTCCAAACGTTGCTCCCTCTGAGAGTGGCTTGAGAGGTTAAGGGTCACTTTCCTCACCCTCTTTAAGATGACAAACCTTTCTAAGCATTTTCATTTTCATCCACTTTTATTACTACTTTTTTGGACAGCTGGCCTGTATTTCCATTTAGGATTTCTGAAAATTGCAGAGATCTCTGTTCTTTCCCCACTCAAAATCCTCAATGCCACAATAGAAACAAGCCCCTGATTATAGAATTTTTTAAATAAAGTTAGTAGGTCAGACAACCACAAACTGGTTTAAAGACATAATATTGTTCACAAATAAGACCTAAAGTTGTCTAGATGATAAAACAGCCTCTAAGAATTAAATGCAAACAAATTAAAAATAAAGGCTCTAAAACTGTATCTTCCTTGACTATGTCCTGAATTACTTTAGCACTGCTAAAACACTGAAAGCAGTTTTGAGAAATCTTGTGTTTCTTATCTGACCTCCTCAGTCTGATGATTGAAAGCCTGTAGTAGAGAATTTCTCAACATTGAAAAATGTCTGGATAACCAGCAGTGGCCTTTATGCCAAGAAAACATAGTTTGGATGGAAGGAAGAGGGAAAAAGCTATTAACTAATCATTTTATCTCAGAAGAGAACACTGGATTTTTTGAAATTTGGAAGCAATAACCTCTAATCCTGTACATTATCACAGACTCCCTTGACCAGCCTCCACCCATGTACTGTACTTGAGCATCTGGATCTGAACACAGAAATACTGCAGATGGATTAACTTACTTTGTTCTTTTCTGAATGTTCTTGAACACATTGCATTTCTTCAGCAAGCTTATTTCTTTCTTCCTGTAATTTGGCAATCTTCTGTTCAGCATTATTTACCTTGACTTGCAGTTCAGTTCGACTTTCAGTCAGTTCATTTACCTGAAATAAAATTTTCCAGAATTATTTTTAATACATGTGTATTAAATGTACTTATATGTCACAAGCAGTTTTTAAGATTGGTTATTTTATTCCCGTAGTTGGCCAAGTTTTAAGTAAGAGTCACAACAGTGTAATGATGTTTTCATATGGCAAGTGCACTATTGTTGTTTCACTTTCGAGCTTCCAAAGTATTTATTCTTGATACAAAAACTCAGCCACACAATACCAATTTGTTCTTCCTCCTTTTCTTCTGCAGGAAAGAGGAAACTATCCTGCATTACTTGATTGCTTAAACTTCTATGTCTGCTTTCAAGCTACCTTCTCATTCATCCTAGGCAAAACAATGCCCTGCTTTCCAGCTCTGTAAATTCAATGAAAATTCATGATTGTATGGAAAATGTAATTTTAAAAATATGTTTCCCGCAAAAGTCTGAGGTTAAAATTATTTTAGGATTTAATTTATTAAGGAAGTGGTAAGCCCAGAGGACACTTCATCTTCACTACTACAAAGGGCACTCTACCCTAATGGAAATAATATTACCTTCTTACACAGAGTGTTCTTTTCACAAAGTGTAGATTCCAATTCCTTCTCAAGGTCCTTATAAGACGTTTTTAGAACATTCAGGATGTCCGGAGAGGTTTCACCATCAGAAAAATGTTGCTCCTTCAGCTTCAACTCAGCAATCAAATCCTGCAGCCTCTCTTTTTCCTGGTACCAGCATTCAAGCTCATGCTGCATGTGTGTCAGCTGTAAAGATAGTGCTTCTGTTTCTTTCACCTGCTTTTCAAGAGCACCATTTACCTGCACCTCTTCATGAAGTTTTTGTCTACAATCCATCAATTCTTGAACAAGTGCTTCCCTTGCTTGATCCAATTTGATGTTTTCATTTTTTATTCCCTGACATTCTCGTAATAGCATTATTTTATCTTGCTCAAGACTAGCCACCTGATTAATCAAGATTTGCTCTTTTGCTCTAGCTTCTGCTTCCTCCTTGCATGAAAACTCTAATTTCTCACTCATATCTTTGAGATCAGATTTCAGCAATACCACAGTATTTTCAAACTCATTCTTGATTTGTATCTTTTCTTCCTCCTTTTCTTCCAACTGTTTTGCTGTAGTCAAATTTGAAGACTCTAGTTCAAGGAATCTTTCTTGCATTTCTTTTAAATCTTTAGCCAAACACTCTTTTTGTGAGGTGAGGACATCAATTTGCAAGTTAGAACATTTCAGCTTTTCAGTCATCTCTCCCATCTCCATGGCTAATGTTTCTGCCTCTGCTTTGGCAGTCTCCAACTCAATAACTGTATCTTCTAGATTTTTCTCTGACATCTCCAATTCTCTTTCAAGCCTCTCTATTTTATCCTGAAGAGAGTCAGCCTTCCGTTCATTGTCCCTCAGCTTTTCAGCAATGTGACGTTTTTTCTTCTCATCAGACTCAATTTTTACTTTCAGCTTCTCAATTCCACATCGCAATTGGTCTGCTTCTTTCTGTGCTGCGCTGAGTCTTGCAGCAAGTTCTCCCTTTTCCATTAGCAAGCCTTCCAAAGATTTGGAAAGCTTTGCATTTTCCATTTCTGATGAACTTAATTTATGCTGCATCGTTTCTAACTCTCTTGCAATCAGCTCTTTTTCTTTCTTTGAATCTGCTGCTTCATTCTGGAATTTTTCCTTTTCTAAGGTGAAAGATACAGCATCATTTTCTAAACTTTGCAGCTTCTGAAGAAGTTGGTCTTTTTCACTGGATAATTGATTTGCATCAGATTTTGCAGCCTCCAGCAGATTTGCTTGTGTCCTCACTTCATCCTCTAACCTTCTAATGAATCCAGTAGAACCCATTTTAGTTAACTCTAATTCTTTTAATTTCTCTTGTAGCTTTTGATACTTCTGATCCAGCTCTTTCTTGCTTTCAGACAAAATACTCAGTTCTTGGCCAATATAGCTTCTCTCAGCTGTGACTGAAACAAGGTGCTCTTGAAAGCTAGAAATAGTTTTCAGATTAACTTCCCTCTCCCTTTCTAATTGCTGACATTTTGCCTGAAGCATTTCAATGTCATGCTCTATGAACAAGGCATGGTTCCCAATATTAACTTGCTCAGATGCTGGACTCCCTCGTTTGTTTTCAGCTGCAAGAAATTGTTCCTGACAATCTCTCTTGGTCATTTCTACATCATCCAACGTGTCTACTGCATTAGACAATCTAACTTTATATATCTCCAGCTCAGACTTTAGGTTCTCAGGTTCTTTTTCTAATGAGACTACTTGAAGAGGTAATTCCTGATTTTTGACAGAAACTGATTTGTGTTTTTCCTTTATGTCACAGTTCTTGTCTTTAACAGCTACAGTAGCTTCCTCCAGTTCTGCAAAAGGCAAGCTATTTGAAGTTATTTGTGCCTCCTGGAATTTCATCTCTGAGTTTAATCGCTCAGCTCGCATTTTTAAATCAACATAGTTTGGGTTTTTTCCTGTCTCATAGATCAGCTTCAAATTTTCAGTAGTCTGTTGTTTTGCCTCTTCCTGAAGCATTTCAGTGGTTATTTGATTTTCATAGAAATACCCAGCACTCAAAACCCTACTACTGGAAAATGACAATGCACTGGTGTGGTCTGAGGGGCTGGTTATTTTTCCTGACGTATTTCTACACTCATGTTCTCCAGACATTTTCTCAGTGTAATCTTCCATCAATCTTGTGTCAGCAGTCTCAGTTTCATTTTCACACACAGACACATCTCCTGCAGCCATATTTTCAATGGGGATTATTTTAAGATTATTGTTTTTCAGAGCTGAGTTTTCAACAGGCACTCCCAATTTATAAGGACTATTGTTTTCTTGTTCTGTGTTCTGCAAGAAACAAGAATCAATCAGCTAAAAAAAAGGGGGGGGGGAAGAATACATGTAACAAAAAACAAGGTAAATTTTATAAGTTTTCTTAAACTAGTAAGGCTCCTGATCTTACGCAAAATAAACGGCATCTCTCCCTACTTCACAGTCTCCTCTCCTACAGAAAGGATTGACATTTATTTATACACACATCTTTGGCCAAAAGGTTTTAAAGATATTGAGGGAGAAATTTCAGACGAATTTGCTGAAAGGCTACGTGCAAAGATACCACATCCTTCTGTATTTTGGGAAAATAGATGTCTACATGACAAAGTGAACTATTACTAGTATTGCTAAGGGGACAAAGATTACTGCTCGAGTTCAGATTATTTTTCTTCTTTCTCCAAAAAATAGTACTGCTTCTGGGGGCACAATTTTAAATAGATTTTATTGCAAAATTTCAATTTGGGTGACCACAAATCAAACGGTTTACATAAAACTCATTTGCATGACAGCAATTACTTACATTTTCAATATCTGTGCACAGCAGTGAATGAGAACTTAAATCAAGGACCTGTAGTTGGAGTCTTGCTGCTTCCAGCTCCAAAGAGAGATTCTCAGTTTGTTTTCTTTCTGCTGCCAGTTTGCACTCCATCTCCATAGTCACATTATTCAGCTTCTGCTGCCATTCTTCCTTTTCAGACAGATTTTGCTGTTTGAGATGATCTATTTCTTTCCTTTCAGAAAGTATAACTTCTTTCAGCTCTTGTATTTCCTCATTTTTCATATTCTCTTGAACATGAAACTGATGTTCAAGCACCTTGATGGCCTTCTCATATGTCTGACAGAGCATCTGAAGTTCTTCAATTTTATTTTCAAGGTTAGATTTTGTTGGAATAATACTCCTGAGCTCTCTAACAGAGTCCAAATTGTGATCATTATGACACTTTTCAACCAAAATTTCTGTTGCATCCTCTGAAATTACTTCTACAGAACTGTCTGGCTGATTCATTTCCTCCGTCCATTTGCATGTACCACTGTTATGAGAATCAACCACCTCACTTACTTCTAACAAACAGGGATTTACAGAAAGATCTGAGGAAGAATCCGTGGCCTTAGTTTCATCTAATTTAGACAGCGTGTCATCTCGGCTGGATGACAGTGACACTTGCACAGAATCTACATGAGCACTGCTCAGACTTGTCGACAATGAAGAATTTTCTGCCTTCAGTATTTCAATACAAGACTGTAGCTCACAAACCTTTGACCTCATACTGCAGTGCTGTTCATATAATTTTAGGTGTTCATTCTGGAAAGTCAAAAGCTTCTCTCTTACTTCAGCAAAGTGTACCTTAACCTCTTTGCTAGACAGTTTTAAATCTTCATAGTCAGAAGTACTGCATTCTTTAAGTCTGAAGGACATTTCCTCATTATCAGAACACATTCTCAGATCACTGTTATCACTTTGATCCATACGTTCATCAGGAAGAACAGCTTTCTCAGCTTTTAAATAGCTATCTGGATTCATTATATTATCTTTCTCCTCTTCCTCTTTATTAATATCTATGGTACCATTGGTTTTTGCATCTTTGAATCCAAAGGATAATGCAGTGTTTTCACTCTGCAACCTCTCACACATTTTCTCAAGTTCACTCAGCTGGTTTATTGTTACCTGCAAAGAGGATGCCAGCAACACGGATGAAGGACTTTCATCTATTCCTCTTTTGCCACAATCCTGGGAAATGTCACCGTCATTATACTCAAATGAGTGGCCATCTTCCTCTAATACTGTAAGCAAAGAATCTGCAGCTGTCAGTTCTTTAACAGAAAGTAGTTCTTGCTGCAGTCTCTCATTCTCTCTCACATTTTTCTCAAGTTCTACTTCCATGCCTTTTAAAGCAGTTTCCAGTTGCATCACTTCTAACCTGCAGTTCTCTAGAGAGCGTTCGCTGTCCTCAAAATCCATTTGAAGAAGCTCAAGCTTAACCTGGTATTTATTCAGCTCAATGTCCTTTTCTTCCATGGATTTTCTCAACTGTTCTGAACAGAATCTCTGTTCACAACCAACATTACACATCAGAGGTTCATTTTTTGTTGGTAGTTCCTTCCCCAATTGCTCCTTTTCTTGAAATACAGGGTCACATTTCTCTTGCATTGTATTTTGTGTTGTCCTGACATTTAACCTTTCCTGACTTACACAGTCAAGCTCCACAAGAGGCACATGTTGGATGTTGGAAAATTCTGACTGCAGTTGCTGGAGTTCTTGAACCAACCCCTTTTTAATTTCTTCTGAGGCTATTAGTTTATGTAAGATATCTTTGTTCTCACTAAGTACCTGTTTCTCTTGTTCTAATTTTGCTTTTTTTTCCTCAAATTCAATTGTCTGCTCTCTCAGAATGCTCATAACTTTTCCATTTTCTTCTTCTACTGATTTATACTTTGCCCGCAAAACTTCAAGCTCCGTTTTGATTTCTTCAGTTCTTGATTCAATACGCTGTCTTTCCTCCTCATGTTTTCCAGCCATTTCAGAAATTATTTCTTCTCTTTCCTTTAAACTATCATAAATATTTTTATTTGCCTCCATTAAAGTTACTTGTTCTTGCTTTAAAGCACTGCTTAAATCCCTAAGGGCTGCGTTGTCTTCAGTAAGTTCACCAATTTTTTTACTGTATGAGCAAATCATTGAAGACATGTCCTTCTTCTCTGAGTCCCATGTTTCAGACATGAGCTTCAGCTGTCTTAGTGAATCCTCAAGCAATTTATTATTGATCTTTAAATCGCGAAGCTCGGCTTGTCGGTTTTCTAATCTTTCATTCAGAGTTTGCAGTTGCATGTCCTTGTCCTCAAGGATAGCTGAAGTTTTTTCAACTAATTCCTGACGCGCTGAAATATCCGCTTGCAAGTTACTGATGTGCTCCTCAGTTTCTGTCACAAAGCTTTTGTGCATCTGTTCTACTGCAAATAACCTTTGTTCTGTTTCACTCTTTATTTGCAGTAAGTCTTCATACTGCTGCTGCTGATTTGAATTCAGCTGCTTTTGAGCCGCTAAAGAGCTCTCAAGAAAAGAGATCTGCTCTCGTAAATTGGTCAGATCCTTAGTTTTTCCTGCTTCTAGAAGAGCTCTTGCACATCCACGATCCTCAGTGTTGGAGTTAGTTGCTGCAAGTTGCATATTATCTAAAGGACTCTTATCCTGGCTGCTTTGTAAATTAACTTCCCCATGTTCTGTCATTTCTGAAGTATCTTTTGCTTTTACAAGACAACAGATTTTTTCATATTCACCAAGCAGGTCATGATAGCACTGCTCCCTTTGCAGTCCTTGACTTGCTGCCAACTGTAACTTTTCTTCTACTTCAGCAACTTGGTTGGTGAGCTGAAATATTTTACAGGACATATTTTCTATCTCTTTGCAGTACTTTTTATCAGAACATTCTGCTTTCTGCTGAAGTTCATCAAAAGCTTTTTTTTGTTCTTCTAATTCTGCACTTTTACATTCCAGCATATCTTTAAGTTCTCTAATCTCTGTGGATTTCCTGTCACTTTCAGTTTGCATCATTCTAAGTTTCTCACTATGCTCATGATTTTTGCTTTGCTGACTTTGAAGGGAACTCTCCAAGTCATTAATATGAGCCATCATACCTTCCTTTTCAGACTTCAGTTTATTTATAAGATTATCAGTTTCATTTTTCCATTGAGAAAAAACAGTAGCCTCTTTTTGCAATTCTTCACATTCTCTCTGCTTTAATCCAAGGAGTCTCTGCAAAGCTTCTGATTCTCCCTCCATCTTACTTATTTTACAGTCTTGTTCTTTAATATGATTATCTTTCTCCTTGAGGAGACCTTGGGTGGATTCTTGTTGCTTTTCCATGTCAGCTAAAGCTATTTTCAGATTCTCCAGTGAAGGTGAACTCTCTTGCCTTTTAAATTTCTCTTCCAGTAACTTCAGCTCCACTTCCTGAACAGCATTCTTATCTGCAGAAGAAAATACCATCAAATCTTTGCCAGTCAATACTGGCAAGTCTACTGAGAACTTCCTAGATGAGGTGTTACTATTTACTTTTACTATTTTCAGTTCTCATTCTACTGCAAAGCATTACTCTCAAGTTGTATCACTGGATGAAAGATGTTTATATCACTTTAGGCTATCAGGCACTACATACAGTTAGTTTTCCATAAAGGAATTGCTAAACAGAAGTTTTCTATTTTGAATAGATTCTATGAAAACAAATTTGCTGATAAGTTCAGTACACTTTGATTATTTTCAAAACAGCATATCTTCAGGAACTGTACATATTCATAGACAAAAAACTCATTTTCATTGACAACAAACTCCATGTTTTTAGAAACCACTAATCACGTCTCCCAGCAGAAACTTTCTACTTAATTCACAATGAAACTTACAGCATTGCAGGAAACATCTAGAAAGAGTTCTATAAATTGAAAATCATAACTCACTTTTCATCTCTTCTGCAAAATTCTGGCTTTGCTTTAGAGATTGCTTGATCATATTTAGTTCTTCTTCAAGCTGGTGGATCTCTTGCAATTTCTTTTGAAGTTGACAGTCAAGAAGATTTTTCTCCTGCTTCACTTCCTAAACCAAAACCAAATAAGACCATATTTCATATAAATTGATAAGGAGATCAAAGGACTCAGTTCATTTAAATCAAAGTAAAGATATTCCATTAGATGTCGTTAAGACTTTGGGCATCTATGCCTGGGTTCCTAAGCACTGCTTGGAAACGTAAAGCTGAATTTTTTATTCTTAATGAATTGACAGCATCTGAGAGATGCTGCCAGTTTATGTAGTCAGAGTGCTCCTTGTTAGCATAGAACAAACAGCTCCACATGACCTCACAGAGAGAGATGGGACAGGACAAATTCTACAAAATCTGAGCTGATGAAGTCAGGCTACTTTCCCAAAGCAGCTTGGTAAACAAATCCCTGCAATGGCATCGAAATTAACATGAAATGTATAGATCAGATTTCACCTGTTATCTCATGCAGAGACAAGTTCTCTTTCCACTGAACATCAACAACGTGGCCACACTGGTCAAATTTTATTTAGAAGTGCTTACACTTTTCAGACAGTTGCTTAGCAATTAACAGCATTTTCTTTCAAATAAATTGATTTTAGAAAACTCCAAACAAGCAAACAAAACACACTATCACCACCACCACAAAAAACCCCTATGTAACTACATTGCACCCAGGAAACCAAATAAAAGTTCTTTTAAGCAGACTCATCCTTGTTCTCCAAACTCCTGTGCTCTGGACGACAGATGGCACGGAACTGGCATGGCCCGAATGGAAACAGACCCTCAATGATTCATCCATTTTCTACTAGCAGATGGACATTGATTCACAAAAGCCAAACTCAAGAAATGGAAGGGTCTGAATGAAAAAAATTAAAAGCTTTCTGGCGTGGCAGTGTTGTTTTTGCAACAACATAAATTACCCTCAGAACATGATTAAAATTGTCACTGTCACTAACAGTTGCCTTCCCTTCTACTCACAGCCTTCCCTACCCACAGTTTAAAAAAAAAAAAAAAATCCAGTCACATATAAATTTCAATGAGTAAGTTTTCCAGTAATCTTAATAAATTTTCAAGGAAGTCCAAGCATCTAAAGCCTTGCATTTAAAGCTGCATGCACAGATGCAATACAAGTACATGAATCAAACTAGCCTGTTCATTAGAAAACCTAGGGTGATGTAAGGAAAGAAAAACAAACAAGTTTAAGGAACTAAAATGGCTGAAAGGTCCAATTATTTTGATTTGGTGCAAACATTGCCAATATTCATAGAATCATACATTGAGTTGGAAAGGACCTTAAAGGTCATCTAGTTCCAACCTCCCTGCCATGGGCAGGGACCTCTCTCACTAGACTATCCCTCACTAGACTGGGTATAGAATTTTTCCCTTGTGTCAAATCTAAACCTACCCTCTGTCAGTTTGAAACAATTCCCCGCTTGTCCTGTCACTCCAGGCCCTTGTAAATAGTGTCTCTCCATCTTTCTTGTAGGTTCACTTCAGGGACTGGAAGGCCACAATTAGGTCACCCCAAAGCCTTTTCTTCTCCAGACTGAACAAACCCAATTCTCTCAGCCTTTCCTCGTAGGAGAGGTGCTCCATCCCTCTGATCATCCTCTTGGTGGCCTCCTCTGGACTTGCCCAACAAGTCAATGTATGAGAGAGAGCCAGTCAGCTGGGCCAAAACCATGCAAAGTGCTGTTCTAACAATAGTCACATTCCAATAGCTGGGAATGTTCTCAGACATTGCAATCTACCAGCAAGACTGTACCTAAATTTTCACAATATACTAGACGCACACAAATGTTTGTGATGATCTGAACAAAACCCACTATTTTACTTTAGACTTTTGCACAGAATTTTGAAGGTAATTTTTTGGCAAGGACTACGCCAGGTTATTTTATATCTGCTGATGACAACTGGCAACAAGCAAAATGAGAGTGTTTAACAAAACCAAACTCTGACATGGATTACATAGGTATCCAGCTGTTTTTCCTACTTACTGCTGATTCTCCAAATAAAGGATAAAATTTGCATTGAGAGGACTCTAGTGGAAAACTGAAACAATTTCAAGTGTAGCTGCTCTGGTTACCACCAAAGCAAAACAACGTAACTGTGAAGACAGAGGACACTTTAAAGTGAAAAGGTTTCTGCATGTGTGAGTGAGGTAGTTTGGCAGCATTCAGAAACTTCTCTGGATTTACCTTCATTTGGGGAAAAGTTTTACCAAAACTGTATATTTATTGGGCTGTCTTATCCTAAGAAAGATGCATTTATTTTTTTTAAAGAGGATATAGTATTTGTACAAAATCACTGAGTTTGAAAGTATTAATCAAAGCAGCAATGATCCTAGAATTTACTTTCAAAATCAAACACATATTATTATTATTTTATTTTTATTTCAGAACCAAAAGCAAGACTCTCCTGAAACACAATCTATTTTTTCAAAAAATAAGTCCAACATGAACGAGAACCATATCATTAGCATTACAGCAATGAATCCTAACCACATAGCCAATTCCACAAACTGCACTGGTTTCCATGTTAGGGAAGGCCTCATTTTTTTTTACAACTAGGATGAGTTATTAAGATAGTCCACAAAAGTGTTTAAAGATTGCTTATGGGGAAAAACACAATTGTGAGCAAGTGCTCTACAATCTTAAGTGTTTACAAATTGCTGATTTATGGTATTAATTCTGTGAAATGCTCCTCAGCATTGCTCACCTCAAAGATTCTCGTCAGATCAGCTTCCTTAGCCTGGGCTGCTGACAGATCCTGCTCTGCTCTGCACAGCTTCTGGGTGAGATCGCTGGTGTCATATTCCAAGCGTTGTTTCACTGCCATTACCTGGAAAACCAACATTGTAATCACAGGCACACACAACTTCTTTCTTTAAACTCCCAGTCCTGAAGGCAACATTCTGTTACAAAATAAAACTACATTATTTTATCCCACCATGAACCCAAGGGTTGCTTTACTGTTCTTTAGAGAAAAGCTGCTTATTGCCTTTCTACTTCTTTGCCTCTGATCAAAAAGCTGGGATATCTGTAAATACATACATTTCTAGACTGTCTGAAATCAGATTAATTCATCTAATTTGCAGCTACATCACCACAATGATATCTATAGGATACAAATGAGATTGGAATACTCAATTCCATGAATTGAAATTGCCTTTTTGTTAAGCTATGTGAATCAGAAACTTAGGATCATAACTGCACTTACTGCTGTTGACACAGATTTTATGAAAAATGCACAAGTTTTAACTCTTTCAAAATAGTCCTAAAATGTTCCAGATTAAAAAGGAAAGAAATTACACTAGTGGGTCAAAAAAAAAGTCTATTCCAAGGTCATTAAGTAATAAATTACCTTTCTTTGAGAAGGAACTAAAAGGCACTTATTGTCCTCTCAATTAAATCAATTTTTCAGTAAGCATATACAAAAGAATATGTATATAAAAAAGAAGCCTCAAGTAAAAACATTTGACTGAATGTAGTCCCATAGCTATATTTCTAAACTAAAACAAGCCTGCAAGAAAGCTGTTGGCAATTTTAGAAATGATGCTTCAGCTCAGGCTGCCTGCAAATGGGGCTTCTCGATATAACTTTCAAGAACTTGTGGTCCTTTTTAGAAAATCGGTTAGCTCCGCTGCTTGAGAAATGCTCTCAAGGGTTTTTGGAGGCTTTTAAACATTCCTCTTTTCTCGTCATTCGCTCCTTAGGCTTGTGCTGCTTTCTAACCCACTTAAAGTTGGAGTTTGTGACAACTAATGTGTTCTAATAGCTAGCTGCTGCCAAAGCGGTGGAAGACTTCCTTCATATTGATCTTCTCCCTTACACAAGCCCTGACACTCATCTGATTTTGTGGAGAACCAGTTCAGGGAGTTAAACTGATAGCAAACACTTGGTCTTGTATACACATATGCTAGTTTAAATGTAATATTTTCTTTGCTCTTTTATCAGCCCTCTCCAGGATCACACGAGGAGTGCATGGCCAAGGTATATGAAAATGAGACTGCTTTTCCGAAGGGCAACGACCTTCCAAAGGGCAACGATCAGTAGCTCTATCATCAAACTACACCTCTGCATGTTTTTTTACATGAAGTGTCTTGTGATCAGCCTTAGCTGCTCCTCCCTCTGATTTATTTTACCTGCACTGTCTGCATTTACATCTCCTCCCCCGTGAGAAGTGGACTAGCCACAAACTTTTAAAAGCCTGTAATTCACATTTAAATACATAGTATTTCGGTAAGAAATGGTAAATACAAAACAGCAAATACATACTGTAAAAACATTAACAGAAGATGCCACATTAAATTATTCTTTTGCTTTATGCATAATTAAATTAAAGTAGTGCTGTTGAGACAACTAAATGCTACTCTAGTAGAGGACTTTAACGCTAAAAAAAAAAAAAGCCTACTTTGTCAAATTCTGCCTGCAGAGCGTTGAAGTCATTTTTGGCTTGCTGTAGCTCCTGATTCAGTTTGCTTCTTATCTGGTTGCACTGCTGATCCAGTGTTTGCAAGGAACGCTGCTGACAAGAGAGTTCCTAGAAAACAGTAGCAGAGAAGCAAAGAAATAAACACATGACCAAAACAAGTCTCTATTTTAGTTACTGCAGAAATAACAACTGATTTTTATCAGCAGGTACTGCCTGCTCAGGAACACTTGTCTTACATAGCAAACAACAGCTTAAACCCAGCTTTGATTCATGAGGCAAATGCCACATAGGCAAGAATGACATTAACCAAATTTATGTCATCTGCTTAAGAATTTAATTACTGCAACATTCCTGTCAGAGAAAGGGAAGAAAATTAACCTAAAACTAGTGAAAGTAATAGTGTTAAACGTTTTCATATTAAAGATAAGTTTCACATAAGAATTACATCACAGTACAAGTGGACAAGTTCATCTCTGCTATTACTTACTTACCATACTATACAGTTGATTTTTTCCACAATATTGCATAAATTTTGTTGCAAGAAGACGTAATACAGAGCCTTTAAATAGGACTTGACAGACTAATGCTATAAATAAATGAACATTAAACAAACATTAGAAGAACCTGTAACAGCTCACAGATCCTAATCATTGCAGAAAAAAGAGTTCTTCTCAATTTAATGGTCTTGCTGAACAACTTAGAATGGCAGTACATGGGCTTACATATTAATCTTATGAAGGCCCTTTTTTAGCTAACTAAAAAAAGGAAAAACCAGGACAGAAAGTTTATGGGCCTTCAACCCATCTTTTGATTAATACAATGATGCTACAACTATTCAAATACAAAGATCAGTTTTTCCCACTTACCACTTCTAGACAAGGTTCACTATCAATTTGAGATCCTGAGGTAGCATCTAGACTAACAGACTTTGTAAAAATCACTTTTTCACTCAAGAGTGCTGGTAGCAGTACTGTTTATTGGCTACCCCACCAGAACTCCTCTGCCGATTATTTTATCTATCTGGACATACCTTAGAGAAAAGGTTTCAGGTTAAACATTTGACACAGTGAGCAGTCTTCCTCAGGGCAATGCCCTTATTCAATCTTTAAAGCAAACTTAAAATGCCCATCTGGAATGGCACTATCACTTCCGAATCTATGTCTTGGATTTCCTAACACTGATTACATTATTAAGCTTAACAAGGAAAATACAAAGAATTTAGCCCTAATCCAAATCAGTATTAATACTGTTAATCCTAAATATCACTTCATTCCAGAAAAGTTCCTGGGATAGTGCTACACTTTTTCTCTCTGCAACAGCTGGCATGAAGGAAATGAAAGACACTTATGCTAATTGACTATATTAACATCTTCTGAGCATGAACCAAAATTACAATAATAGAAATATAATCCTACAGAAATTCTTTTCTTCTGTGTGAAATGCATGAAAAATTAACTCAGATTCCACAGAAATAACTGAGTTGGTTACTAAGTTTGAGCTCACATATACATAATTCTATGAAAAATGGAGCCTAGTTTCTCATGGATTTGTATCTCATTCCATCTCTCAAACATGTTCTCTATTGTCCAGTGAATACCAACGTAATCCTGCACCTCTCCAACAGCCTCTCCCCTCTATTGCAATGTTTGTTTTCCAGTTTTTCAATTACTTTTGCAACTTTTACCTCTCTATCAAATGTGATTGCAATTAACAGAAAATCAGGTACACAAAATAAGCCAAGTGATTTCACCTCCTCAAGAAGTCAAAGCTAAAAAGTTCTCCTTGCCTCACCTGTTGGTATTCCTTTTCCTTTGCCTTTATTTTCTGTTCTAAGGATTGACGAGCACTCTCAGCATTTTGTCTTTGGCAATTCAGTTCTTCTGACAATCGCTTCACCTTTTGCTCCAACATTTGGACCTATAATAATTTAGTTATCAATCACAACTGTTAAAGGTGCAAGTGGTGTTTCATTTAAATGTATAAGCACTCATATAAAAAAACCACTGCTTTCAGCTACTACAATTGTTCTAGTATTCATATAACCAGAGTAACTTTAGCTGGTACCACATAAATTCTTAGCAATCCAAAGTACAAAACTCATTCATTCTTCTTCATGTTAGTGAGAAAACATGTGTGTGTATATAGAAAGAGTACATGCACTTTTATATCTATGTATTAGGTGTGTATGTGTATACATGAATGTATAAACACACAATAAAAACATCTTTAGATGATATATAAGATAATATATCTTTATATATATTTAGACAATATAATAAGAAAATCAGTCTTTGACAGTCTGCAGAAATATGCTACATCCAGCAGTAAGAATAGATCGTATTTTCAGTAAGTACCTCGGATTGCTACCAACTAAAGAACGACTGCTAAGCAACTACATGTTTAGACTGAAAATAAATGGATATTCCACTGAATTTCAGAGTGATTCAGCACACTGATTTAGACAGAAAAAAGAAGCAACTATCTTAGTTTACAATAACAGTAATTTTTACAATTTAAACTTTAATTAAAAAAAAAAAAAGCAGGCTTTGTTCTAGGCTCACCTCCACGTTAACCTGTTATTTAACTCAGTTGATTATGTCAATATTATGCCACCCAAGAGAGTGAAGCATTGTCCACCTAACGTCCTGAACAAAAAATGCAATTTTTACTCCAGACCAAATCTGTTAATGCAAAATATGTAATTTTTTTTCCCAAGAGAGTAAGAAAAATGGCAAAGAGTGAATGGGAATCTCTTTTTTCAGCAACAAGAGCTGTTTATTGAGTTAATGAAACAGTAGAAATAAGAAAATAAGAAGCAGGTATTTGTATTGGGATGTCAGTTATTAGGCACAGACTGCAGGGATTGTGAACTCCTGTAAAATCACATGGAAACTTGGTTGTAGAAAGGCTGCAGATCTCACAAGGAGTGAAAATACTCGATAACACAGAGGTGCTGTGCTTGAGGTCTGCAATAGCACCAGCGACAGAAGGGCACAAGTGGGCTGCCAGTATTAAATCCAGGCTACAAGGCAAGAACTAAAATTCAAAATCTCAATTCAGTTCTACTTTCAAAGTCCAGAGTGGGCAGGCAGAGAACTAATTCCAGTGCGAGAAAGAAGAAACAGAACAGAAAGGAGTCACCTTCAGCTGGCAGGACCAAAGGAACCTTCTAGGGCAAGATGCACTGGACCTTAAGGATGGGCTGCCCCTCACCTCCAATGGTGGCAAGTCCCACTCCTCCTAGTCCTTCCCCAGGCATGTTTCTAGATATACAATCTTGCCCCTTCCCTTGGGCTGCTTTTAATCTCCTTTGATTCCTTAGTAAAACAATGCTGCTCTCTTAATCCCATAGAAAATCAACAAGAGAAAATTAAATACATAATACCCTAATCTTTTAGGAAGTTGAATCAAGTCATTTGTGGAATCAAATAAATTAAAATAAAGCCCTTTTCAGAGAAATCGAGCTATCAGACCGGGTTAGCTGTATCTTCCCACAAACTCACCATGATGACAGTGCCTTTATGAAGTCAAGGCACTATGCCAACAGTTTGATTTTCCCTTACCCAGCCAAGACTTCCCCTAAATTAGTTCCTCACGGAATTATCTATAGGCAAATGTTGCTCTCTCTGAGAAGGCAGAGTGATCAAGGTTTACATGCAAATATGCAAAGATTTATTTTTCAAAGGCCAATACAGGAGTTATGGGAAACAGCAGCTCACCAATATATTTAGGTAGCATGCAGAAACTTGTTGACAAACATAAATAATTATTCCACCCAGAGAAGATACACAGAGAAACATCTTTTTCCCTATCCTGTAGATGGATCAGACTAGTAGAGAAAAAAAGTTAGAAGATTGATGAAAATAGGAAGATTCAAGGAATTATGACATCTGTGCACTAATTTCAAATTTTTTAAATGTTGTGAAAAAGGACTTTAAGAAGGTAATGCAACTTGATTAATCGAGGCAAAGATTTACTTGTTACCTTCTGCAGTTTGAATTATTTTAAGCATTGGCATTATCCTCTTCTTTTGCACATGATTATGAACAAAAATCAGAACCATTTCAGATTTTTATATGTATTTACATCCGCTCTGTAAATTCTTGACCAAGCAAATTGTACTATTCTATTGATTTTTACTACGAATTCAAAGTCCTTAGGATTAGGCTGTGAAATTCCACTTAGAACCTGCATATATTCTTAATCTTGCATTACATTTTTACCTAGACTTTATTTAAAACAAGCAATTTACATTACAATCATTATGCCCCCACAGCATCCTGTAGTATAAGCAACAGAATCTGATTTTCAGCCAAAGATGCGTGACAGTCTTTTTCAGGTCAGAACTTGCCACCAGATGTCATTGTTGCTCTATGCAACTTGATCAGTAAATATTTTTCAGAACTTGAGTCAATCTCACCCGAGTACGAAAATTATTTTTTCAGGTGGTCTAAGAACCTTCCAGAAAATGGGTGACTGCTTACATGTATTAATAATTTTACACATAATGCATATCAAACTAGGACATACTTCTCAAAATTTGATCCTCAGTAAACTCTCAATAAACTTAGTCTGAGAACCCCGGTTCTTACTAAAATGGCTGAAAACTGACACCCAGGAATAGTGACAATGAATTGTAAGGACAGTCAGAAGAGGCGTGAGGCACCATTTTACCTGTGTGGAAGCTTGATCAAGTTGTGTTCTTGTTTGAGTCAGTTTATCTCTGGTTTTGTTCAGAATTTTATCCTTCTCTGTTAATTCCAACTTCAATCTGTCCAGCTCCAGTTCAGTCTCTTGATGTTTATTCATATGAGACCTCTTCAGTTTTTCTTGAGCTTGCAATTGCTGTTCTAGGTCTTTAATAATGGAATTTAGTTCTGAATTTAAAAAACAGTAAGGATTAAGGATACTTTCTGCTTTGAAAGGTACCTCTTCCAACACACTTCCAAGTATTTAATATGTTTGATAACAACCTAATTTCTTGACACAGGCAGACACCCTGTAAAATCTTCACCAAGTTAAAACAAGTTTTAACTGTCTTCTACTATGTCATCAATGACAAAAACTATCAAGACTGAAAGACAGTTGACCCTAAATCAATAATTCCTACCTCATGAGAAAGGACATAGAAACATGAGAGCTTAGGAACAAGTGCTGCAAAGACAATTCGTTCCTCTGCTGGTTTATTTTTGTTTGGTTTTGTTACTGTTTTTAAACATGCAGAAACATGTCACTTGAAATACCTATTATATTTTTTTTTCTTTTTATAAGTATATCCTCTACAAGCATTTGCTTGGGGCAACTGTGCTTCCAAGAGACTTTTCAACTACTTGGTATCTGTAAATATTCAATTTCATATTTTAATCTTGTTCCTATCTCAAAACTGCATACATATAAAACTAAACCAAGTAATATTCTCACAGTATACATCAGTAAGAGTTTCTCTTCCAAAAACCACAACACAATTCACAGTAGAAAACATAAGTCAGCTACATGAAGCATTATCCAGAATTACTATTATCTGGTTTTGGTTTAGTTTTTGGTTTTTTTTGTTAAAAGAAGTCCTGTCTTCCTACAAATTCTGAATTTGTATGGCTTCCAAGCTGAAAAAGCCACCAAAATTGAAGCTGTATGCGTGGTATCTGAATGAAGAGTTTGGAGAGTATAGGGACTTATAAAACAGTGGAAAAGCTGTCCAAAGAGTACAAATAGCCGGCTCAAGTGAATGCTCAACAAATCCACAACAAACCAACTATTTCCTCTCTTACAACTATCAGGTATCAGGAATGAGTATTTCTTCATGTCAGTATGTGCAATACAAGACCATATCTTGGGTTTTGATTCTACTTTTTGCAGCATACTTAACTTTGTGCTTCCAGTAGCATCCATTATAGACCAACTCAGTTATGCACTAAGCATGCTCTGTCATCAAATTTTTAACACAGTTATTGGTCAGCCAAAAATATCAATAGTACAGAAAAATAAGGAAACAATATAATTGAATGTAACAGTGAGATGCAAGAAGAGTTTTATTAGCTGTTTTAAGAAGATTGTTCCATGAGCAATCGGATTAATGGAAAAAGGCATTTTTGATTTAGATGATGTCCCCTACTCATCCCAAAAATACAGACTCTTCTCTTCTACACTCCTTATGTAAAGGACACCACAGCTTGTAGGTAGTCTCTGTGTACTGGCTGATCACTGAAAATACACACACCAGCAGCCAACAGGGCCAGTTGCCAAAGGCAACAAGCATCTTTCTCTTTTCCTTGCTAAAGCACTAATTTCAATACCTTGCTTCTGTCTGCACACCAGCTTTCATGAAACCATAGAGGAGACTGCCTCTGGGTCTTAAAGAAACGCATCAGATACCTTGGTTCTGTGCTCTTAGCTGGATCATGAGGGAAGAATTCGAGTTCTCAGCAAAGCTGTTGTCAAACTCGCTCTTGTCTGATAGAATACTTGAATTGGTTTCTTTATCCCATGGAAAAGAGGATGCTGCAGAACTTCCCCTTGCAGGTGTTTCTTGGTTTCTAGCTGGTGTCTTTTCCTGTTGCCATGAAAACACAGATGAGGAAGTCTGATGCCGAGCAATCTCTCTGTGACTCAAAGAGCTTTGAGGATGAGGCTGATTTATTTTCTGTGTCCAAAAAAAAGAAAAATATGTACCTTTACACAGTTCCTTATCCAACATATAACAAAATAATTTAATATTAAGTAGCTGATAGGTCATCATCATTTCACACCGTTATAACATCACAGCCCCCACCAGTGCAAAGTTCTGATACGCGTCATTATTTTTTATGCTATGTAAATTAAATAACTTTAGCCCAAGTATCCAACCATAGCTGATACTTATAAATACAAACCAGGATATCAAAAAAAGTATTTTGATCTGGGTATCTTTATAAGTAACATACATAATTTTTTGTCTTTCTCAAGAGAGATCTCATCATTTAACTCCTACATTTTTCAAAACTGAAGCCTACATTTTTGCAGGCAAGAGAAGACAAGTAAGTTGCAAAAAAAAAAAAAGAAAAATAGAAGTCTAGACTAACAGATCTGATATTTGACCAACATTTAGTTCTACTGGAGAAGAACAGGTAAATTCAAAACAGATTTAATTATTTCAACTTATAAACAGAGTACCCCAAAATTGCTACAATAAAATCTGCCAGGTACAAGCTTGCAATATTTTCCCACAGAAAAATTAAACAGAGCCAAAATAGTAGATTTTTTTCCTCCTTAAGTGAAAAAAATCCCAAACAAACAAAACCTCAAACAGTAAAGCCCCTATTGTATTTTTAACTGGATTTTGAAATGCAGCTCATTTGAATTATTTTTTGTTAAACTAAATCCCTAAACCATGTAATACCCAGTGTGACTTCTCAGTCAAACCAGAGAATATGCTGTTATCTACGAATAGCTGCGCCAAGACCAGAAATCTAGATTATATTGTCCAGAATGCTGTGTCCAATCCTGTAAAGTAACTTGTTAAAAGACAAAGAGCAAAGAAACCTAATCATGCATGCAGTAATCATTTCCCCTATATGCCATTTAAATTTACAGCTGCTGAGACAAAAGTTTGAATCCAGAACTAGCCACAATGATTACCAAATGCTTCCTGGAATCATAGATTTGGAGTCTGAATGTATTGGGTATTCCTTTTTCAAATTATGTTTTCCTGATGTATTACTTCGCTATTCTTTTTAAGCTGAATTTTACTCACCATCTTAATTATTGCAGTTATGTAGAGGTAGAAAATACTGTGTTGTCTTCAACCATATTATTCAACTCTTTTTCAGACCACTAATCAGTATGCTGAATAGCACCGGTGTTTTTACCAACCTTTTCAGGCTCCTCTGTTGACCATTGCCCAGTAAAAACTGACCATTTATTGCCACTGCACTCAATCTTTTCCTTTAAATTTGCAAGATTGACCCTTACCAAATTTTTTCCCTTTCATCAGTGTTTTGTGCATATCTAACATTATACCGAGTCACACTTTAATTACAAATTCTCTGATTTGTTCTTAAAAAAAACCCCCAAAAGGTCTGAAAATATATGAGGCATGATTTGTCTTTATCAATAAATGGTTGACCTTTTCTCCATACACCTACACACACTTCAACAAATATATAGTGTCATGTTTCTAACAACTTGCCCAGGACAGAAAGTTGGCCTGATTTAACTGTATTTCCAGGAATCAGCTCTGTAAGTAGCTCTTTTTCTAAATGCCATGATCCTTGTCCCCTTTCAGTATCAAGAGAAGAATGAGGCAATATCGCACATCACACTGATTCAACAGTCCCACAATGCAGTGCCCTAGCAATTAATGGGCAAACATTCTCCGCATCTGGTGATTTTTTTATTACTATTCATTTTATTAATCTAATTTAAGACTACTTCTGACTTTTTAATTTGAGGCTGCACCACAGATTCAACCCCAATGAAAAAAAGGCTCTGATATAGAAAAGTTTTTAAACCTTTACATAGTAAGTTCCAAAGAAAAAATTATTTCACATTTTCTGCAATGGCTTTTTCCTTGAGGGCTTTCACATCTTATTCATCTTGTTCTCAGAGATTAGCTAATACTGTTCCTCCTTCTTATAAGTTTGAAAGATTTATGGGTTTCTATTTTCTAGGTGTGAATTATTTCTCATAATCTTTTTCAAGGGTATTTTATTATCCTATCGTATTTAACTTGGCATAACTGACACTGTTTTATCTCATTCTTGCTTGCAGGAGACTTCCAGTTTCTGTAGGATGTGTTCTTACTTTTAATGTCATTTTTTTCTTTGCTATTCAAAGAGGCTGGCTTTTCTGAATTCTCCAAGATTACTTCTGAATGGCATTACACACAGATTAATTCTCTCTTTTTCTTTTGAAATTATATTTTATGTGATGTAGAATATATTTCACTAGTTTTCCACTTCATTTTCCAAGTTCATTCAGTGGTTACTTTCCTAGATATCACACAAACCATTCCTAAGAGATACTTACCTTAAGCTGGATGGTTCTCAGTTGTAATTCTAGCTCTTTATTTTCTTGTACTTTTTTCTTGTATTTTTCTTCTAGTTCTTCAAACTTAGCATCTACAAAGACATGATGAATACTTCTTCATAATCTACCTTAGTCCAACAAGCTTTTCATCCCATCCAGCCAGGTTTTCTAACACTTATGGGTCCCTTTCAACTTGACATATTCTAGGATTCAATGATCTTAATGAATTTTAAACTTCAGCTTTCAAAGGAAAATACCTCCCCAGGAATACAATTTTAAATAAAGTTAGGTAAATAATTTTAATCTTATCCCTATTTCGGGAGTGCCATGCTTACTGCAATGTTTGACACTGCCCTTAACTGCACCCCTTTTCAGATATGCATAAAGAAAGTAAAAGGAACAAGCGTGTAAGAGATTGTTTCAGATTTCCCATTGGAGTAAGATTGAGATGCCAAACTCACAGAACACTTGTTCACAGCACTGAAAGAGGTAAATAACATGTATAGTATTGAACACATCAAAGACTTTCAGCATAAAGAGCATAAGGGTGTCTGGCTACAGAACAGTTCTGCACTTACGGAAACTTCCTGTCATTTTTCCAGTTCACGCAAACATTTTAAATCTATTTGATGTCACTAATTTGAAGATAGAAGTGATGCTTTGAAATGGATACAGAACATTAATTGTGCAGATCATCATGCACAAGAATAATCTAAATAAAAAATAATTTTCCAAAGAAATAACACATTTAACTGTTGACTGCATTTTAGCTAAAGTAGCTATGATACAGGGAGAAAGAAATTTGCACCCCACTATGTGAAGGGAAGACCTGACACCAGGAACAGGCATTCAGAAGACTGCTGCAGTCTACTGATGGATATTTTATTGCTATTCCACACCCATCAATGTAGCATTGAAAAGAGGTAATATTTGTGATGTGTTCAATCTGCATTAATAATTTTTAAAATTGAAACCTGGGGTGCTACAAATTAGACACTCTCATAATAACCTAAGTAAGAGGGAGTAGGCAACTCAGTACAAGTGTAATGTTTAAAATACTCAATCTTCCAAGAAAACTGACAGTCAGGTATCTGTATTGGATGAAGAAAAGCATCATTTACCATTATTACTTTGAACTGGTGTTAAAGGAGCAGTAAAACTTTTCTGTGGAGTGCCACCGAATGAAACATCTCCTGCAGTCAATGTTTGCTGACTTCTCTCAAGCTCACATTTGCATCTGTTTAGGAAAGAAGCAGCAGCATAAATTAATCATGGAAACTAAAAAGTTAATTAGCTATTTTTCAGAGCCAAACATACATTAACAAACTATATGATTCTAAGGACTTCGTTTAAAGATCAAGTCAAGACACATTCACTGAAAATTTTTAGGTGGTGCAACACAAAAATATGAACATATTTTATTTAGAGTTCCAACATAGTTAATCAATTACACAAGAGTCAGAGCTAAAAAACAAAACCAAATCCCAAGTAGAAGAAAATCAGTTAAAACTGCTTGAGGTCTCACTGTATGAAGCTTTAGTTCAGCTAAACATACCCAAACCACTGTGAGCACTGAGAATATCAAACTCTTACTCTTCAGTGAGCATCTTCATGGCAGGAAACACAACTTTTAGTTGTTATGTTCTGATACTGCACACTTTCAGGAAACTATGCATACCTCATGAAAATGCAAGGGAATACTCTCCAGGCAACAGTATATTTTTCATGTGTTCCATTTACATCCACTACCCAAAACACCATAGCAGACAACCCATTCGAGTGACTTCAGCGAACATGAAGAGTTACCAGGGCATCCAATGAACCCTTACAACTAGTTCAGAGGCCATACAGTAACTATTGTCCTGCTCAGTGAGTTAGTAAGATTATAGTTCCAGGCTGTAGCCCATTGCATCAGTGACTCCACACTTGCCTTTGCATTTTGCCCCTCTTTTACAGCACCAAGAAGTCCTCTCCCACAGGACCATCGGTTGGGATGAAGAGGCAAATGACCACACACCAAACAACATGCAAATACAAATTCACAAACAATTGCCAAGAATGAGGTACACGCAGTAACTGATATTTGGTTATGCAAAATAATATAATGGGAAGGGGGAACTCAGCAAACCAGACCTAATTTTGGGAATAGATAAATGGAACACATATCCTCAGCTCACAACCTTTGTCCCAACATTTGACAGCAGATACAGAGAACATTAGTGAGGTTCTATCAACCCTGTTGAATCTCACTAGATTCTTCACTGATGGATCTCAGCAACCCCTTGCAAAAAATTGGTGTTTCTACATGCCATAAGTGATTGTGTTATATTATTGCTCACAGAAGTCAAATACCTCAACTCTCTTTAGTTTTCACAAAAATGAAGGGGCAAAGGGAAAAAAAAAAAACAAACAGAAACAACAACACAACTTGCTCTTTATTTGCTTCTATCAGGACATGTATGAGGCATGCCATCCAAAAGTCAAAGCAAGCAAACATAGTTCAGGCTGTGAAAATAAAAATAAACAAATACCCCAAGCTCTAAAGAACCCTCGTATCCCAGACTCATGCCTCCCTGTGACAGTAATTTGCATGACTAGTACTAGCACAACAGTTTATTGCATAAACAGAACACTCAGCCTTATCAGCACACACATTTTCAGGAACCCTTTTATTCAAGAATGGAGGGCACCTTTTCTATGAGAGCAAGTTTAACAGGTGACAGCCTTTCACTCTGAGAAACTGCTCTGCTTGTGTAGCACTCTCAGCAGAAGAAGGATGTAAGATGTGCCTGCATTACAGAAGATTCTTTTGTTGTATGATTTGCATTCCACCTCTACAGACAGCACACAGACACTGTCTCAGCAGTGTTTACAAGCTGAGGTGTTATGAACTAGGCACCACTCTACCAGAGCAACTGGAGTCTGTGACTCAGTCACAGCACCACTGCTTTTGGTAGCTTCCTCTTCCACTCTCATAGATGCTCCTGCCTCCTTTCAGAGATTAGAGTTTATTGGTAGACATCATCTTACAGAGTGAATTGTTCATGTATTTTGCCTGCAACTCCAAGTTCTTTGCAGGTTACTTTTGCCAAGTGTGTCAGTTGTACTAGCTTTTTTGTTAGTTTAGAAAAAAATTTAAAAAAAAATATATATATCACAGAATGGATGGCTCCCTTTTCCCAGGACACCCTGGGAAATTCTCTGCAGAATTCCCTCAAATAAATAGAAACTACAGGCACTAACTGCTTCAAGTGGCATAAAGGCTCATGTAGAAGTCTGTATATACACATGTGTATGTAAAAGCAGGACAATGCTCTGAGATTTCAGCTAAATTCTGAATGAAGTATAACATCAAAATAAAAGACCATGAAGGACGGATTAAATGAGAAAAAAAAATGAAATTACTGTAAATATGTTAGACATATACAGCAAGTCCTCACCTTTTCAGTTCTTGTTCTAGCCTTTCAATGTCTTTCTTGCTGGAGTTCAGCTGACCTGACTGAATGTTGACCTGAGATTCTTTTACTTGAAGATCATGTGAAATTTTCTGCTTTGCTTTCTCAAGATTATCACACAATTCCATCAAGCTCTGGTTTTCTCTTTTTAGTATTGCAGATTCATTTTTTTCATTTTCAACCTAGTTGGAATACAGAGACATCTTTGAAATTATCAAATTGTCCTCTCTATACTTTGGCGCATTTATTATTATTTTAGTAACACAAACTTTACACGCTGTTTTCTTCCTAGCACTTCAAAATCCTGACAGTTCTAAAAACCTCAGATGTACACATTGTTTAAATATTCTCGGGTGTGAACAAAACACATTTTCTAAAATTCAACTCAGTAATATTAACAATTTCTATTTATTGATGAGATACAAGCTCTTCAAAAAATTCATCAATCCCTAAATACTAATAATCATCATTAGTCCACATTCTTCCCTGATCATCTCACTTCCCTTTCCAGCCTATCTTTAGCAGCCACAAGACCTTGGCTCACTCCACAGAGTCTACACAATCATTATCAAGAGTCACAGCTTTAAGGATAGAGTCTGGTAAAGACGCCCTTCTCCGGCCTGGAGAAGCATCCAAGGGGCATCATCTTTGGCACAGTGTTGTTCTTTTGACTGAAAAATAGTATTACCTACTGCTTCTGAGAGTTTTAAAGCACACCTTCTTTTTGTTTGGGGAACACAGCAGTTGCTTGGAATGGTTGAAACAATTTCCTAGAAACTCATGGGAAGAAACCCAGAGAAAACTACTAGGCTTAACATTTTCTAGAAAGTTGTAGCAACCTAAAGGGAATAACAGGCAATCTTTGTAAATTTTCTCTGAGCTGTAGTCAGATATTACATAACAAAATTGAACCAAATGGGTCACTGCTGATCTGAAGCATGGCAGGACCCTGACCAATCAGGTCTTTAGTCCCCTGGTTAGAGGGCTGACAGGATAGAGTTAGATGAGGTGCAAAATTATAGCCCTAAAAATAAAAAGGAACACCAAATCCTAAATGCCTAGCGTCTACAAGGAAAAAAACCTAAGGAATTACATAAACTAAGATTATAGGCATCTGTAGGCAAGGTGAAATAGGAAGAGGTTGCCAACTGTGCAGCTCTGGTATATAAAACAGGCCCAGTTGCTATCACGGATTTTAACAGGTATAACAATAAAATGTTTACTTTCCTAATCATAAAGAGCTGTAGAAAAACCTCAAACTACACATAAATGCATAGAAATGGACAATCATGCCAAACAGATAGGAAGCAGGAATTCTATTAACAACCAAAAAGAACTAAACAGAGAGAAGAATATCATGAGTGTGAAGTAAGTTGAAGATAAATAGTCTATAATTAATTCTGTGCTACCTTTCCTTTCAGTCACAGGGAAGAAGCAAAACACTAACCCATCCCCTAACAACAACAACCACCAGAAAATAAACTGTTATAACAATTTTAGGTATGGAGGATGGCATTTTGGGTTACCTTCTGTTTCTGTTTCTGCAAAGCTGCCTCCAAAGTCTCTAGCTGGTATTGCCTTTGCTGACGCTCCTTTTTAAGCTTATCCACTTGACTTTCCAGCTCATGGATCTTCTGCAGGACTCTGGGGGAGAGGCCCTCTTTCCATTCCTCCACAGCCCAGCTCATACTGGCGGGATCCTTGTTCCACACAAAGTGGATAGTATTATGCCTGAAACACAAAGGCAGCTACAATGAGACCTCCCAAGAGGTTAAGTAAGCGTCCCTTTTAAAGAAGTTGCATTTTTTAAGCTTAGCAGCGATTAGAACACAGCATTCCGCAACCGTACAGGCTTCCTGATCTAAACACCAAGCAGCACCTTAAAATACTAGGTCCTATTTTGACACACTTCTATGCAGTTAAGAGCAGACCGTAAAACGTCGCTCTAATCAATGTCCTGGCAACAACAGGGTTTGTATTCTTAGAGCTGCGTTTGACAGCCCTACCTCAGGTGGCGTCTCCTTGCGAAAACACACGGCTCCGTACGAGGCGTCAGCGACGCTTCTTTATTTACTTTTCAAAGGATCGCGGCTGAGCTCGGGGCACCTCACAGCAACCGAAACTAGAGACCAACGACAGGCGGAGAGAGCCCTCACGGGACAGGGAAGCTGTCTGTCACCGCCAGCCCCGCGCCCGACCGCTCACTCACTGTTAAGCGCCGACCGGAGCCCGGCGACAGCGGCTCGAGCCCGGCGACCGCTGCCGATGCGCCCCGGTGTCCTCAGCCCCTCACGGCCGGACGCGCTCCCGCCGCGACTCAAACCCGGCGCCGCCGCCCCGCGGCCGTTTGCGCCCGCCCCCGCCATGCCGC
>VZTF01003267.1:2395657-2407448 GCA_013397755.1 Cnemophilus loriae
AAGGGGATGAGGCTGGAGAAAGGGATGGAGAGGAAAGCAGCGGTCGTGGGGTGTAACGGCGGTGTCACATCTTTATCCAAATCCACTTTCCCCCCCGCAAAGAGAAGCCGAGTTTTGAGAAGAGGAACGAAACACGCTTTCTCGGTCATCACCCGTTCACTGGGAAGGATCAACGAAAGGATCCCGAAGTACTTTCGTATTCAGTTCTGCTCCCGGAGTTGGGGTTCGTTTTTCTTTAGTTTTTTTTGAGACGAAAGGAGGCAATTTAGGCCAATCTTACACATTTTCTAGCCAGAAATACAAACACACTCAAAAAGCCCCAAATAGTTTCTAAGTATGGTCTAACAGGGAGCATAGAATGGACATGGCAACAGTGAAGGCTGAAGGATTCTAAAGCTCCTGTGGAGTTCCCTGGGTACCTGTGACTGGTTTTTCAAACCCTCTGGTATTCTCTTCTCTACCCCCCAACTGCCTCTCTGGAGGGAGTTTTGGATTCGAAGTGGAATGTTCCTTTCCATCAGAATCCTTGACTTGTGAATCTATGATCTGATTGTCATTTTACCTGTTTAAATGTCCTGCCTCTCGTAATCATTCTGAGAATATTTACTCAAGCACTGTTCTTTTAATCATATTTGGGAAATCGAGTTAAACAAATTTTCCCTGAGAAGTTAAACAGCTCACCAGTCGGCTGGTGAGAGCTCTGATTATAAATAAATATGGCACAACAAACTCACCAGCACATTGTTAAAAAATCTCCAAACTATCTCCCAAACAAAACAAGCCATTGCAGTGATGGAACTGATCCATCATAAATACCACTTCACAAATTACAATTAAAAAAAAAACAAACGAACCCAACCAAACAAGCTAGAAAATTCCATGGTGAACTTTGTGCAGGTGTTCCTGAGGGAAGAGCACAGAACAGCAGTGGAGCAGGAACTACTTTAGAAGAGTGGAAAACCCTCTACAGTACAGCCAAATAATTCATGAAAGCTGAGGATCAGCCTGAACTGAAGGGGATCCTCCGCTTGGTGGACAAGAGGCAAATGTTCTGTAAGAATAAAATACTCATTATATCCTATTTTCAGTAAGTGTTTGCCATTGGTCAGTAACAAATGCTACTTAATCAGTTGCAGAAGTTGAAGAGTTTTCATTTTCTACAGATGATATTACAGTGGGACTGCTGATGGACATGGAGCCCTAGCATTTAAACTAGTTCATCATGATTCATCCCTCAGGGAAGGCTTCAGTGAAATAGCTTCAACTTCCAAGACTGGTGGCGTATTTTTCAGACGGGAACAAATGAGTAGAGACGGCCTTCAGGGTTCTTACAAGGCATGAAAAATGAAAATCAGTTGGTGTGTGCAGAGCTTTTAAGACGCAGTCTGATTGATAGGTGGATAGCTGAGGCTAAAGAAAGGGAACCTGACCACTGTTGTCAACTTAAATATGAGCAAACACTTCTTCTGAAGCTGATTTCTAAGAATGGTCAGGTTTGGGCTGGGTTAATGATTTACAAATTAATTCTTTCATATTTGACAACCTTTATGTAACTATGGCAGGAATTAATTATCATGAAAGATAAAAAGACTCATATAGAGTACAGAAACTTGCTTTTTCTTTTGCCACATCAACCTTATTCTGTGCAGTACCTTCATAAGTATCAAGATATTGATTACTAGAAGTAAATATAAGAATGAAAAATATTAGTAAATGTAAGATTGATTTATGAGATACAAGAATAAGATCAAATACTCTGAAAAAATAATAACAAGTTATAAAGGATGTTAATAGCAACCATCAGTTTGTCTAACACTTGTAATTATTTTTGTTATTCTCTACTGGCTAGAATTCTTAAGGTCTTTCTAAGAGGCTCTCAAAATCCTATTTTAGAGTTCCCCCTGATTTTGAGCAGAGAAGACTACCTCAAGTCTTTTGAATTGGCTTTTCTCTGTCCTTGAAATTCCATTCAGTTTTTTCTAAATGCTAAAAATCACCGTTTATATTTTCGCACCTGCATTCTTACTACAATTTCTAGTAAAGGGCCGGAAGGGTAAGTAGAATACAAAAGCCACTAAACGTTTAATTTGCTACAGCTTATGTCAGAGCATGTGATGGAACAAAACCAGAAGGGAAAGAAAGGAAAAGAACGTCCAGGCAGAAAATCTCCCACTGCTTGAATGCTACAAGAAGCAGAAACCAGATGGAGTTTTCCTCCATATTCTTCCTTGCTGGACTCAGAATCCATCAGGAAAGGCCAAATTCATGTAAGTGTATGTATAAATACATATGCACATGTAGATATAAATACATATACACATCAAAGAGCGCCTGAGGAACTGGAGCAATCCCGTTCATCCAGGGAAAGAGATAAATGGGCCAGGCACTCTGTGTCTGATGGGGTTCCACCTTTCCAACTTCCCTGTTGAGGCACTAGAGGCAGACACTCTGCCAGGCTGGGTGTGAAAGAGGAGAAAGATGGATCATTTTCCTTAGCCTCACCCAAACCCCACCCTGTACTAAGTGATGCCTCTTGCCTCTGGAAAACAAAATTTCCCATCTCTGCCAATGCAAGAAATTAACTGGCAGTTTAGGTGTCGGTACTGCGGCTGTAAGGTTAAGTCTGCACTAATAAAACTCAGCGAGCTACTGTTGCAAAATACAATGTTTGGTTGTTTATACACCCTTAGATTCCCTATTCTTCACACGGTTTTTCACAGAACACATACCTTGTTTGGTGAACAGAATGAATGTTAAGGTGGATGCCATTGGGATGCACAGAGAACCTTACACCTTTGATTTCTTAACTGCCTTTTGCTCTTTAAAAAGTTTAAAGTGACCTGCACAATCTTTTTTACAGTTTATTAACAAAATCAGGAACCACAGCATACCACAAATTATAACTCTGTTCCCAAAGGAGATGGGGGTGTTTCTCCAGTGAATATTACAGTATTTTTTATGTACCAATGGAAACTGTTACTGAAGTGCTAATGCTGACACCTATGCTAGGGTCAACTGGATGAATGTATTAGTGGATCAAACACCTACAGTTGCTCTGTTTTTTGGGATCACATTGGCTAGTACAACCTACTAAACACCAGTGGAGAGGTTTCCTAATACTGAAAAGGTGACTGAGGTTACTTGGGCTTGTCTAAGGTGACACAGTGAGTCACATGCAAGTGCTGGATAGGGACCCACAGCTGCGGCTCCTGGCAGTTTAAAACACCTCCAGGCAATGTTGCCACACTGCCACCCTCCCTCCTGTTCCTCGCCTGCATGCTGCTACTGCTCCTTTGTGACAACTTTGGTGCTGATCTGAACTTCCAGGTGAGAAGGTTAAATAGGTAAGGGGTATTATATCAAGCAAAGACTTTTCTGGTAGCATCAGCATGTACATATGTACATTGGGATGCAAACTGCTGCATTGTCTGGTCAGATAAATGCCTGTCCCAGCTCACCAGGTGGAACAGGGATATGCAGGAGACAGTGAAGAGGGCTGTGGGGACACCAGCTCAAACGAGTTAAAACATCATGAACAAGACCCTAAGTCCATGTGCTCTAATCCCTAACACCTGTCTGTCACAAATGATAGCAAAAAACCCTTACACAATAAATGAATTCTTGTGTTTCATAACCAGTGTGTTTTACAGGGATAAAACTATCTTATAGCTTCTGCTTTCAGTTAAGTCCTTGATACATTTAGGGCAATTACTCTGAATAATTTTCATCAGAGGAAAGTATTCTCTGACCTTTACATGCAGTGTAGCAGTATTGTGATTTTTTTAATAATCTACAAACTTCTGCAGAAGTGTTAACCACTGAATTTAAAGCTGCTGAGCAAGCAGTTACAAAGATAGACCCACTACAACAAAAGATAGTAAATTATTTACCCATATAAAGGATTGAAAACTAGAGTGCTTGTTAGTTGATGTTAGTAAATGCGAGTTTTGAGTGTAAATGTTACTTTTTTAACACATTTTAGTATATTGGAAGGGTGGAGGAAGAAAGCAAACATATAAAAAGAAATGTTTTTTATGTAAGTGAACACATACCGTCTTAAGTGAAGAAGGGTTTGCAGCTATAGCAATAGTTACAGTAGTGAAAAAGTATTCATGTCTTTCTTTCCTGTTCTAAAAATATTATTTTCAAACACTACGAATACAGCCATTAGCAAAATGCTTAAAGGGCTGATGTACAGTTAAGAAAATGATAAATAATTACAGCAATTACCTTATGATCTGACATATCAAGTCCATATTGTCTAGGACTTCAAATTACCAGTTACTAAACTGTAAATAAGATTGGAACACTTTTTTTTTTTTAAATGGTAATTTCCCTCTCTTTATAGTTCTGTTGCCAACTAGAAATGATGACACCAAGCAAATGTTTCACGCTACATATGTTAACATGAAAAAATACATTCATGATACTATCAAACACTGTTATGTCTTATGGGCAATGAATTATCAGATTTCAAAGAGCATTTGGTAAGATGGGAACATGTATCCTTTGTGGTCCACTCTTCCCTAACTTTCATGGATCTACAGCTTGCACCTCCTTTGGCCCCCATTTTTGTCAGGGCTATACCCTTAACCACACACAAGTACATCTACTGTGAGTATCATTCTGTCCTAACCAGAGAAAAAAGCAGTTAAGACACAAGTGTACTACATATAAACTAAAAGGCATGTACTTTTTTATAACCATCTCAGACTGCTTCCACCTTTACCACCACTTTTTTAAAATGAGGAGTTTAGAAAATGCCAGCTGGTAAGTTAGGTTGCCTCTATTTCTTGTCAGACCTTTCTAAGATTTGTTTTTTCTTTGGCTTACATTCAACGATTTTCTCCCTCTATCACCTTTAATAACTTTATTAACTTTTCTTTTAATTACTTTTTAATTTCTCTTTTCCTCAAAGGCCATCTCTCCCAGTGGTACCCGGCCATGACATCTGCATGACTGCCTTCACAAGTCTGAGTTTTGCTTCTTTGTTGGCTTCTCTATTCTAGGTTCTTGATCATTTATCATGGCTGCTCTTGCTATGCTTCATCTTCAGTTTGAACATCCCCTTCCTATGAACTACCCAAATTAAAGTCTTGAGCTCACATTTTGTTTCTCCTTTGTTATGCTCTGGGATGCACGTAAGGATGTAAGTTTTATTGCTTTCTAATCACCGGCCCGAATTTCAGCTTTTTGCCATGGAAGTTGATTTGTGATTCCATTATTTTTTGAACATCCACATTGTCCAGGAAAGATACAAATCCATATCCTTTGGAAACACCAGTTCTGTCAGTAATTACTCTCACCTTTTCAGAGTATCGTATCATTTGAAGAAACTCCAAATTTCTGCTTCATTCACCCTTAAATAAATTCCACCAACCAAGATTGTGTTTGGCATGATTTTTCCTTCTGGCAAAATATGACCTTGACTGACTGTTGACAAATGGGTGTTACCTTCTGAGGCACTTGCACAGTGGGTCTCTGCATTTGCACACATCATTCACAGAAGCTAAGGTTGCGCCCACATAATTAAAAATAAATGAGAGTTCTAAAACAATGTGAACTTTTTTGAAAAAAAACAAAACAAACCTGCAGACAGGATTGGGGTTTTTTGGGGTTTTTTTTTGTTTTTTTTCTCCAGAAGTAGATAAAGGCAGCTCTGTACAAACTTCTGCCTCATTGTACAGTGGATCTCATCTGGATCTACACGGAACTGCTCTCTATTTGAATCCCTATAGATTACCTCCAGCACGAGTAACTCTCTCAGGTGCTGGATACTCTTCTCCATGGCGTTCCACCTGCTCAGGCACACTAATAGTCATCCTGGAAAGAATACCTTTCCCTCACACTTGACAGGAGTCACCAGGGCACTAAACGACATGTTCAGCACACTGAATACTTTCATCTATCAGATGGCTTATCTGCAGGTATCTCCTGTTCAGCTTCCAATTTCTTGCTCAGTGCAAGACTTAGATAAACCTTTCCACTCATCATTATTGCTGTGAAAAGGTTAAGCCTTTACCTCTTTTCAGTGCGGCTGACTGCTTGCCATCTGACTTAACCTGGCCACTAACATGGGGCTTTAAGTCCACAATGAGTCTGCAGCCTGAAACCCAGGATTTGAGCTGATATATTGGTCTTCCAACAACTGAGAATTCACTGGGGGGAAATTCCACTGTTATTCATTATACATATATATTTGTTATATATATATATATATATATATATATATACACAAATTTATATGTATACATAACTTTTATGCAGGTACTTATCTGAGAATCTTCTATACTTGCTTTGTGTTTGTTCACTTACTGGTCAAACAATTTTTCAGTCAGTGAGATACTTAAGAACATCCCTACACCATTCATGACAAACGAATCAAATCGCTTATTAGCCATTATCTATCTGAATGCTGTCTCTAAAATCTTCCAGTGTTTCTCTGTGAAAAATTTGACTAGACAAAAGTATACTTTCTTATCCTACACTTACCATAGCCATCTCAACATTACTTCTGCCATTTTTATGGGCAAGCTCTAGAGTGAATTTTCAGTCACGCAACGAATTGTAGTAGGAAACCCATCTCAAACAGCCATAGTTTATGAGCCACTAACTGTAATGATCCAACAGACTAAGTATGGAAGGAGGAAACAACTGCTCTCTACATCTTAATGACTTTGGTTATCATTTGATCTCCTCACCTCTTTCAAGTCTAAATGCCAACAGTTTTATTGATATTTCCTATTATTTTTGTATTAATCCTTTCCAGGAAAATGTTTGTATGTATTTCAAGTCTTTCCGGAGCATCTAGCTTATCACATAAATGACAGTCAGCATAGAAAATAATATTTATATATACACCTCTCAGCATCCCAAATTGCTCTAATTTGGAGCAAGTTTCATGTTTGTGTTGACCAAAAGTGAGAAGAATCAGAGCTTTTTTAGAAACAATATGCAGATTCCAAAAAGCTGAGATACATCTAGCTGAGGTTTTATTCTTTTACAGTGCACTTCAGAAAACCTTAAATCCAGAGTTTCAGAGTGCTCTCATATCCAAGCACGGTCTTAGACCCATTTCACAGAGATAGCAAACAATAATGGCTCAATTCAAGTTACACAGGTTTGTGACAGTCCCAAACCACATTTTAGATTATGACATTAGCTCTTTGATTTCTCAAGAAACCATTTATCTCCAAGTGGCGACAAAGTATTTTCGATGGGGTGCCCACAATCAGACACATAAATCCATGCTGAGATGCATGAAGATTATCAGAAGTGGGCAGCCACTAAAGCATCTACAAATTGGTGGTGTATACTGACTTCAAGGCATGCTGAAAAACTAAGTTCTGCTACAAGCTAGTAATTTTTTTTGGTTTAGTTTTTGGTTTTTTGTTGTTTGTTTGTTTGGTTTTTTTTTGTTTAAGAGGTGACGGTTTTCAGAAATTTGAAGACCTAGTACCATGCTAAATGGTACATTCAAAAATATCCAAATTTGTAATCCATGAAAACTGTAAAAATGTTATTCATTCTGTCATTGGACAGCAGTAACAGTTGCATAGTAAGCTATATTCATCGTCCCAAACCCCTCTGGAGTACTGGCAACCATAGAACCAAAAGCTCACTACTTTATTCACAAATGCTAAGAAGTTTTTTGTTTTACTGCCCTTACTAGAGAGCTGAAAAGAGACACGGGTATTAAACAAGTCCTCAGGCAGAATACAACTCTAAGCAAACTAGAATATTCAACACATCATAGTTTATTTTCACAGATAATCAACCAAGACTTTTTCTGGACTACAAAACTGGGTGCTGGTTTACTTGTGATAAGCCGTAGAGTACTGTAACATGTTAGCTCATGCTTGGTGGCAACAGGTTTGTTTTCCAAGGTTGTGTAATCCAAATTCCTTTTCTAAGAGATGATTTTGAGAAGCACTATTAAATGGAATAATGAATGAGAGCACTGAATACTAGAGAAGTTTTTTTTTTTTTTTTTTTTTGCAGTAAGCTTCAAACATTAAACCCATCAATTTATAAAGAACTAATATGATTTTAGGAATGGGAATTTCTGCTAGTGCACGAAGTTTCTGCTTACGTTACAATCAGGTCAGTGTACCCAGCTGTAGCACATGACAGAGATTTTAGGAACACAGTTAGGGTCACATTTACTATACAAATCGGGAATGTGTTGCAACTGCATTCTTTGATTTGATTGTAATGTAGATGACTATAAAGCTAATTAAACATCATCTACTGTTCACAGGAGAAACCACCAGCTGTTGCTTAAGCACAGTTTAAAGACAGTTTTGTATGAAACAGGTTATGACATGGTTTCACCAACCAACAAGGACTCAGATTTTTCCATGTTATAACAAGATCCTTTAACACACTCAAAATATGTTTAATACAGGATTTGCTAGCAAGGTGCTAAGACACTTCAAAATTCATTGCACAGTTTAATCATAAGTTTCTCCTATATTTTGACATAGATAAAGTCAGTTTTCCTCTGCTGAGAGTAAACTATTTGGTAAAGCTGAATGGTGTTGGGCTTTATTTTCATGAGGGTTTGAGACAACATTCAGGCCTACCAAATCCAAAATCTGGGTAAAAAAATTAAATAATGTCTCTCTCCTATAAGTTGCTTTCATCTGGAAATCAAAAAGCACCTTCTTAAGATCACTATCATTATCTCAATTTTCAGACAAGAAAACAGACACAGGGATGTGCTGCTACATGCCCAACATCAGCCCAAAGACTGGTAGCTAAGGTAACTCAGGTACAGTCCTACGTCAGTAAGTTACTTCCCATTTGTTGAGATGTTTCTATTTGTATGTTATTTAGATGTTTCTATTTTGTAGAGCACTTAATACAATAATCCTGGTGATACTGTAGAAGGATCCAGCATAAAAACTAAATTATACCAGAGCAGAGGAAATATTTTTGAGATATACTCCATAAATCATTACAGCAAGTCAATAAAATTTCTAAATATAATTTAGAGCTGTCATGTTTTCAGGTTAAAAAAATTGCTGTAGAATTCCCTAGCAGCATAGAAAGACAGTACATAATCCAGCCCACATATGACTGATACAAGATTAACCATCAAAATTTTCTGGACAAATTTGAACCAGCACAGGCATCTGGAACCAAATCCATATTTTGTATCATTTTTACCTCCAATTCTAGAAAGAGTTTGAGTAACACCTAAGCTAGTTTTAGCCGTTTATTAAATCACTCCCCAACTAGGAGTTAAGAATGGTTAGTTTTAATCCCAAATTCATATACTCTTGCCTGCTTTTGAGGAACAAAGATGTATGTAAAGATTACAGGTTTTAATGGTCCTAGAAAACTGTAGTGGCACCAACACAGCAGATTTGCTTATGGAAACCTCTTTGCAGGAACTGGCTATAATATCTGGGAAGCTTGGTTTTTTAAAGCACTTACTGCTATGATCTCTGAAAGTCTAATACAGGTATTAATCATTGCATTAAGTAATCTCATGAAAAGTAATGATCATCACCATTCCCAATTTTGGGAGCATCTCTTGGTTGGGTAAATTTGCAATGCATTTTATTTTGCAAAGTTTGTTGAGCTGACCTTGCTCTTGCTGACAAGCAGTATGATTTTATTTATTCTAGTTAATTTCATTTCATCTAGGGGACCCAATCCTGCGGGTAACCAGTAAATCAAATCTCCCTCCCAAATCTTCCCATCTTTCAGCTAGTCAGTGATTCTTGCAACCTTGTTTCCTTTGCAGTTAAGGTCCCTAAATAAGTTTACTTCAAATGCAGAGAGACCTGAGAAAGTGAAAGTGACCAGCCGCAAACCAGGAATCCGACTAAAAGGCTTTGGGGAGCCAGTATACCACCTTGAGGCACAGATGCAAAAGTCAGTACTTACTGTGTTAAAAACAGCATCCTTACACCTGGCCCAGCATGGGGAGAACAGGACAGCAACCAAACAAGTTAAAGCCTAGTTTTGATGTGTACTACCCTCTTTTGCAACTTTCTACTCAATAAAGTAATCCCTTTTCTGTTTCAATTCAGAGCACAGCGGCTCCATGATCCATTCTATAATCTCATTCTGACACCTGATGTTTCTTCCAGATTGTTACTCTAAGGTCTAGTATCTACACGTGGTCAAGTACAATTCAAGTTTAAATCTTAAATGGTGTCACTTCTTAGTGCCTCAGTGTAGCCATATGTAAAATGGGGATAATTACTTACTTCATTAAGGTGTGGTGCTTGTAAAATGTTTGAGTGTCTCAGATGAAAAGGAGTGCTTGCAAAATGTAATTATAATATTATTATGCCAGAGGTAAGGCATAGGCTTGTGATTCCATGTACAGTGTTTAAATACAATTACTTATCTATCAAAATCAAGAATCTGTGCTATTTCTCCGTGTCTCAGCTCCTGATCCTCTTACCATTAATAACCTGAGTAATCCTGACTCCAGTGAATCTGCTCATTTGCTCCTTCTGTAAGGTGTACAGGAAACAAAGAGTAACAGCAATTCCAAAATAGTATCAATTCTCATTTATCACTATTTTTAATAACTTCCCCTGTTTGCAAGAGTCCTTAAGTTCCTCAAGGTGTCACAGTTGTTTTAAAGGGATACCTGCCTTTGACATTTCTGTAGATGCCAATTGTTAGCAGAGGTATTTGTACATACTTTCTAGAATGTGGATTATTTTTGGAATGTGGATAATTCTAAATAAGTGTAGTTTTTCAGGCTAAAATAATTTTGCAAATTGCCCATTAGCTATGATGCCCAAGAGCATCTACACATAATTTCAAATATTCACATTGCTCTTAAGCCTACTTGATTTGGTGTTGTATGTTCAACACCTGTTGGTAGCCTCAACCTTCCTGACAGTATTCCTACAGCGTGATGTGTTCCCTGCTCCTTTTCTCATTTACACCAAGCATCAGATGGGCTTTCCCACATCTGCCAGGTCTCGGGCATTTCGTGTAATTACAAACCACCACGTTTTAGGCCAACTTCAGATTTTCTCCTGCTTGCTTTCCAGGAAGGCACAGGCATGACGGCGGCATCATGAGTGTTTTTCCATCACGGGCGTTTTACCCTCTGTGCAGCTGGAAGAGCAGGGATAACCACTCTCCCAGAAGTGAAGGTCACACAGTAAGCAGGAGACCGAAAGGACTGAGATGGGAAGAGCAGAAGCAAACAAAGGGAGGAATGGAGAGAAACGATGCTGTCGCGCAAGGCTGCAAGAGATGGACAGCGAGTTAAGGAAGGGCAGAAAAGTGGTCACAGAGAAGCAGGGCGGCACCGCGCCTTCGTACGGGAGGGCTGGAAGGAAGATCTCAGGAGCTTCCAGGCCCACGCGTTCAGAGCCTGTCTCAGCTCCCCGCCTGCCCCTTCCGAAAGTCTGTCTGGGGGTCCACCCCCAGCTCCCCCGGTGCTCCCGGGCGGGCCAGGCCGACACGTGCGCGGAGCCCCACGGCGGGAGGGGCGGGAAGGGGCCGGCACCCGCACCTGGCAGCTCTGCCCTCCTCGGGAGAGCCGCCGCCGGCACCCGCCCGGATTGGCAGGAGCCTGCGCCCTCCTCTTCCTCCCTCCTTTTCCCTCCTCCGCGGGGTGGGTTTCAGCCCTCCTCCTCCTTCCTTAGGGAGGTGGTAAGAGTTAAAGAAAAAGAAAAAAAGAGAAAGAAAGAAGGAGAAAGAGAAAAGAAATCCCAAGTCGCGTCCCCGACGTCTCCGGGCCCCGCGGCCGCAGCGGCCGCCCCACATTCCTGGCATTCCTGGGCCGTGACTCCCCGCGCCGCCCCGG